>OY970823.1:1857500-2247500 GCA_963853835.1 Calendula officinalis | reverse complement strand
ACACAACTTACTTTATTCGGTTGTCCATTATTGGGTGTGTAGTGGTGTGACCCTTTAATGTCTTATAACATTGGACACAGTGACACGTGTACTTATCTGTGCACATAAATCCTTCAGACCCCCACTTGTGAAAGTTAAGAAACACTTTCTGATCATCGTTGGCCTAAACCGGTCCCTAGCCAGACATTTAGGATAACCACGTCATAAGAACTCTTACATCCAGAGATAATATTCATAAAATGAATAACACTAACAGATTTTCCTTTCGCATCACGATATTTCTTAATTTGAGTAATAGTCATGGAGCAGGGATCTTGTTCTATATACTCGAATTTTCTCGACTCTGATTTCGACTTTCTGCAGTAACGGATTACCGAATGATCTAATCATTCTCCAAGCGCGGCCACGCATTTAAGTAGTCTTAATCGTCGAGCGGCCATGAAATATCTCTTCTAGTTAAAGAAGGTTCAAATTCCATCTTGACATTTGCGTTATCTTGCCCACGACATCCGATGTCTTAGTCAAGTTCCTTATGATCACCCTTTTACGGTGTGACGGTAGATAAATGCTAAAGATCAGAAGTCATCGTGTCTCAAACCAAAACATCTCAGGTCAGAGGACATCTACTCGAAATTACTCATGCTTGGGCTCAATGATGTAATCTCGATCTTTTGGTCACGTCTAATGTTTAGCAAACTCTGTAAACATCTATGAATATTTATTTTAACAACCCTTGTTTCTCTATTCAATAACCATCAAATAGATAAATATTCATAATGGTATTAACTCTTGAATCTAGCTCCCACTAAATTCAAGCAACCACAGACAATTTAGATACTCAAAAACTGTGTGTATCAAGGATAGGTTTAAAACATGTTAAGAATAGACAATGTGAAAATATTACGTAAAACTTTCTATTTCAATCCCACGAAATGTTATTACATAATGTATCGATTTCAAACATGTCTATGATTCTAATCAAGATTACTAGTTACCAATATTTAGGTACTGCATGCCTATAGCGTGCGCATGTTTCTCATGCTTTGGTCCAGCTAGTGGTTTTGTCAACGGGCCAGCGACGTTGTCATCCGTTGGTATTTTCTTAATTACAATATCACCTTCTCTTACATACTCACGTATGTGGTGATATTTCCTGCGTACATGCCTGGTCTTTTGATGCTCTCTTGGTTCAACAGCTTGCGCTATTGTTCCACTATTATCACAGAATATTTCGATGGGTCTAGAGATACTGGCAATAACTCTAAGATCCTCCATAAAATTCTTAAGCCACATGGCTTCTTTCCCAGCATCATTTGCGGCAATGTACTCAGCTTCTGTAGTCGAATCTGCTATCGTATCTTGTTTCTGACTCTTCCAAGATATAGCTCCTCTGTTTAGTGTGAATACAAATCCCGATTGAGATTTGTAATCGTCTCTGTCAGTTTGGAAGCTTGCATCTGTGTAACCTGTTACACGCAATTCTTCCAACGAACCTCAAAAGACCAAGAACATTTCTTTTGTCCTTCTCAAATATTTGAGAATGTTCTTGACAGCCACCCAATAGGGTTCACCAGGATTCTTTTGATATCTGCTTGTGAGACTTATGGAGTAAGCAATATCGGGCCAAGTACATAACATGGCATATATGATTGATCCAATTGCCTAAGCATATGGTACCAAACTCATCCTAGCGATTTCCTTGCTAGATGTGGGACTCTGAGCTTTGCTCAGTGTAATGCCATGTGTCATTGGAATGAGACCTCTCTTGGAATCACTCATACTAAATCTCTTCAGTACCTTGTCAATGTATGTACTTTGACTAAGTCCAATAAGCCGCCTAGATCTATCTCTATAGATCTTTATACCCAGTATAAATGCGGCTTCTCCCAAGTCCTTCATCTAGAAACATTTACCTAACCAGGATTTTACTCCTTGTAATGCTGGTATATCATTTCCTATAAGCAGTATGTCATCAACATACAAGACTAGGAAGATTACTATGCTCCCACTGAATTTTGTATAGACACACGCCTCGAACTCACTCTTGACAAAACCAAATTCTTTGATTCTTTTGTCAAAGTGTAAGTTCCAACTTCTATATGCTTGCTTCAATCCATAAATGGATTTTAGAAATTCACATACTTTATTGGGATTCTTTGGATCAGTAAAACCATCCGGTTGTATCATGAATACGTCCTCATTCAACTCCCCATTAAGGAAGGCGGTTTTAACATCCATCTGCCATATCTCATAGTCGTAATATGCTGATATGGCCATAAGAATTCTAATAGACTTAAGCATGGCGATTGGCGAGTAGGTTTCAGAATAATCCACACCATGTGTTTGCGTGAAACCCTTCGCAACGAGTCGTGCTTTATAATTATGTACTTTTCCATCCATGTCGGTTTTCTTCTTGAAAATCCACTTGCATCCAACAGCACGGGACTGTGGTGGCAAGTCTGATAACACCCAAACTTGGTTGTCATACATGGATTACATCTCTTCTTGCATAGCCTCAAGCCATCTTTCAGACTCTATGCCGTCAGCAGCTTCGCTGTAGGTTAATGGTTCTAGTAGACTTCCATCATCTTCATCGATCATGAATCCAAGATACCTATATGGTTCTTGGCGTGGTCTACTGGACCTACGCAGATTGTGTGTCTCTTCTTCCTCAGCCGGTGGGTCTGGTTGGGAATCAACAATTCTTTGTTGAACTACTGGCTCGACTGAAGTTGTCGGTGGATCATCGTTCTCTTCAATTTCTTGAAGCTCTATTTCTTTTCTTGGAGTTTCAATTCCTAGAAACTTCTCCTCCAAGAAGACACCTTTTCGAGCAACAAAAACTTTGTTGTCTTCTTGATGATAGAAATATTATCCTAAGGTTTCCCTTGGATATCCAACGAAGATACACTTATCTGACTTGGGGTTTAGTTTGTCTGTGAAGTTACGTCTAACGTACGCTTCACAACCCCAAATCTTGAGAAAAGATAATTTAGGTTTTCTCCCCACCCAGTGCTCGAACGGAGTCTTTTCTACTGACTTGGTCGGAACCCTATTCAGTGTGAATGCTGCAGTCTCGAGTGCATGTCCCCAAAATGATAGTGATAGTGGGGCGCGACACATCATTGAACGTACCATGTCTAACAAGGTGCGATTCCTCCTTTCTGATACGCCATTCCTCTGAGGTGTATACGGAGGTGTGAGTTGTGAAACAATCCCACATTCCTTCAAATGATCGTCGAACTCTTGGCTCAAATATTCGCCTCCTCGGTCAGACCGAAGTGACCTAATTGGTTTTCTACTTCCCTCTGATATTCTTTGAACTTGTCAAAGCTCTCAGACTTTAGTCTCATAATAAAGATATAACCATACCTGCTGAAGTCATCAGAAAAGGTAATGAAGTAGCGGTATCCTCATCTAGCTTCTGGAGTAAAGGGTCCACACACATCTGTGTGTATTATCCCTAACAACTCGCCTGCCCTTTCATTGTAATGATTGAAAGGGTCTTTTGTCATCTTGCCAGATAGACAAGCTTCACATATTGCATATGATTCCAAATCAAATGGCTCTAGAATTCCATCATCGTGGAGCTTCTTAATGAGAGTCTCGTTTATATGACCTAAACGACAATGCCAAAGATAAGTTTGATTCAAGTTACTCTTGGATCTTTTACTTATATGATAAACGTCTCGTTCTATGTTATTTAGATTTAACGTGTATAGACCATTATGAGAATTTGCGTTAAAATATAAAATGTCATCTTTTAAACACGAAATTGTTTTTCCATAAAACTCATAATAAAAACCATTGTCTATAAGTAAATCAAAAGAAATAACATTCTTAATAAGTCTAGGAACATAATAACAATCTTTAAGTTCCAAGACTCTTCCTGAAGGCAACTTGAGAAGATATGTTCCTATGGCTTCAGCTCCAACCTTGGAACCTTCGCCTACTCGTAGTTCAACATCCCCCCGTCCCAGCCTCCTGTTCTTCTTAAATCCCTGCAAACGATTGCAAATGTGATGACCACATCGGTATCCAATACCCAGGATTCACTAGAAGTAATGAGACAATCAATCATAAAGATACCAGAATCGCTGACAAAGTCAGCGTCCAACAGCCCCACGTCCGACGTGTGCTCGCAAATATCCTTGCTACCACAAGTTGGGCAACACAAATCAGCAAAGTCATTCAACCAATCATAGAACTCATCCTGCTAAATCTCAGGGAGAGATTCTTCCTCCAGCCTTTGAACATCGTGTATACACAAGAGATTCTCGTGTAGACCTGCGACACTCACATCAAAATTCCTGATCATACGTACTACTTTGTCCTGATAGTACTGAGTGAGAGATCCAAACAAGAACAAGACTTGTTCATGCTCGTTTGATGTGCCAGTAACTAGGGTGAGACAATCTAGTAACCTCCTTATGTTGATAAGGTGGTCACTCAGTGGTTGATCATCTATCATTTTCGACGAAATGATTTCTTGCAAAATGAACTGCTTGCTATCTTCAGTACTATCTTTAAACGTCTCCTCAAGATACTGGACAAACTCATAGCATGGTTTCTTACGTAGATTATCAGTAAGCTCTGATAATGAAGTAAGAATAAGAATCGACATAACTTGTGATTCATCTGCCAGATACTGATAATAAGCGTCAAGCTCATCATCCTGGGCATCTTGCCCTGGTTGTCCCTTGGGCACCTCGTCTATCACGTACAGTAGATTCTGTGCTTTTAGGTAACTCCTAAAATGCACCCTCCAAACTTTGTAGTTTGGACCAGTAAGCTTCCATTTTCCAGTGTTGAACTTTCGCGATTCGATCGGTGAATAAAACGGAATTTCTGACAGTACAGACATCTATAAGAAAAACAAACAAACGGTTAGTAAGATTAGATAAAATAAATAACTTCTAACATTATTACCTTTTAATAATAATAGTTAGACTGGGACCCATATTTCACGCCCTCTAATGCAAGGTTTGGGCACTTCCCCTTAGAGCCACGCTATTTTTGGTAGGTATAGCCATACCGATCGCCTCTAGACTAGAAACGATTCCTAGATCCTTGGGATATCAAGTTGAACAACAAACTTGTACATGTTTTAATCCCTCTAGTGTATTTTGGGCCGGGACTCCCGATTATCACCAACATAGATCGTACCATCTAAGACAGTGCGATGCCTTGCGCCGGGACTCCCGATTATCACAAGACCCTACGCACCCTAACATTCGCAATGATTTGAATCCACATCTAAGGTTCTTTCTCCTTACAATGTGAATATTGTTGAACAAGTGAGGTGTTCCATTAGATGGGTTGCACTCTGATCTAAGATTTTCTAAAAAGGATTTTCCTTTTCGAAAAGTTAGCCAGTTTTTAATTACTTGGTTTTTATAAACTAATTGTTCATAAATTCCACCTTTTAATTTGTTTCATAAAACTTGGTTTATAAACAAACTGTTTACTTTACCATTATTAATTGTTTAAACTTGGTTTTCCAAACAAACTGTTTATAATTACCATCTTATTAATTTATACCTTGGTTTTCTAAACAAACTGTTTATAATTACCATCTTATAATTAAATCTTGGTTTTCTAAACAAACTGTTTATAATCACCACCTTATTATTTCATATTATAATAAATAAACGAAATATAAATAATACTTGCAATTTTGAAAATTGCCATGTCATAACCCCAAAGACTTGTTTTTGTGTTTTGTGTATTTAAAAAATAAAACTTTATAAAAAAAATTCCAAAAAATAAAAGGTAATTCGGATTTTTATAAAGTAAACACAATATCATTTCTTTTGGGTTATGTCATTCTAAATAATTAAATAAACTGATAATTTAAATTACCAAACTAATAATTATTAAATTACCCATAAACTGGTATCTTATTTCCTCCTTAATTTCATAATTGTCTTGATTTTAAAATAACTGTTTAAAATCATTAGGTTTATTTTAAATGTTAATACTTATTATTATAATAAACGAATAAATAATGAAACTTGCCAAAAAGTAAACTTTTTAACATCCGATTTGATCTCGTGTACCCTATGTGCCCGAAACTGAGCCTTAGGTTAACGAAACTAGATCAAATACACAACGAGGGAAAAAACTGGATCTATTAAACGAAGTCCGAACCGTGGCTCGGTTCGGTTCGTCCGTTCGGCCCATTCATCCGAACCAGGTTCGACCGAAACTCGGTCTTGCTTGGTTCGACCGAAACCTATCCCTTTTATTTTATTTTTTAATAATACAGAAAATTATAATAATAATAATAATACTAGTAATATCAAATTAATAAATTTGTTATTCTAATACTAAGAATAACACAACTTTCCTTAATTTGTCTAAAGCCTAATTTGTCCAATAATCTACCATGATCTTGGTTGATTATATTCTTGGACTAATTTTTCTAGGGTTTTTACTAGACAAGAAAAGAAACCTAATTCTTTTTATCTTGAAACCTATTCAACCCAATTATTCAAAACTTGAACAATTTTTCTTGGATTAAATTTTCTAGGGTTCTTTCTAAGATAAAAAAAAACTTAATATAATATATATATATATATATATATATATATATATATATATATATATATATATACACGAAATCGGAAAAAGCAAGGAAGGAAAAGAAGCCTAATTTATTTTTATCTAGAACCCTATTCAAACCAATTGTTCATAAACTTGAACAATGTTCTTGGCCGAAAATTCTAGGGTTCTTTTCTAGATGAAAAGAAACTCCATCGAATCTCATTGAGATTAGTAGATGGCTCTGATACCACTATAGGAAAACCTTGTGGTATTCACATGGCGGAACTTGAATACCACATTACTGGATCTCTACTAATCAATGAGATCACGAGAAAGAGAAGAAGATGAACATAACCTTTAGATTGCTAAAGAAGTGATCCACCTCTACTGCACCACCTGGACACGCTGCAAGACCGCGTTGTACCAACAAAGCAACACATAAAGACTTGTGTGTGTATGTGATATGTTCGTCGAACTCGAACACCAAAAACCGAACACCCCCTTGGGGTTCTTTGCGCTCAGCCGAAGAGAGAAAAGAGGGAGAGAGGCTAGGGTTTTAGTGTATTGTAAATGTCTAACCTAAAACCCTTACACAAGCCTTTTATTTATAAGGCTAGATGTTACGGTTTAGTCCTTGGAGTTTAATTATGATTAATCTCATAAATAAACTTCCTATTAACACTTTAAACCCTTGGACTTTTACTAGTTAATTAACTAACTATTAATTAACTGTCTGTTAAATACTTAACCTAATATTTAACCATTCTCAAATAATAATTAACTTATTATTATTTATTCTCTTCTCTATAATTAACTTAACTAGTTAATTATTCCACACAACTTACTTTATTCGGTTGTCCATTATTGGGTGTGTAGTGGTGTGACCCTTTAGTGTCTTATAACATTGGACACGGTGACACGTGTACTTATCTGTGCACATAAATCCTTCATGTGTTGCGGTAGGAGATCTAATACCGATAATTAAGAATGAAAGTTATGAAAATGGTCGATGTGATACAAAGATGATTGAAAGGATACTAAGTAATGGTATGAGTGACCTAATGAAGGTTAAGAAACGGTAAATGCTAGTTTGACCTTGAGAAAATGTGCGACTCTCTGATTATTTGGGGAGAAACTGAAATTTTAAACGGGAATGATTGTTAAGGAAACAATGATGGGTAGAACCGGAAGTGATAAGTTGAGAATCGTATCCCGTGAGTGCGGAATTTGTTAATTGGAAAAAGAATGATTGACTTTATGCAAAAGTCAAGATTTGACAATTTGTGATTGGTTGACTTGGTCAAAGATGGGCTTTGACTCTCGTATTGAATGACTAATGAATGACGAGAGCATACACTATCTATTGTATGTATGTGAAAAGATTAATGGAATAATTAAAAGAGTTTGTTAGTCCCGTAATAGGTGGAATATGACACATATACGCTTTCAACAACCAATTTAAATTTATGGAGACACTCAACACTTTTTAAACTTTTCTTTATTAATCAATAAATGATACGATAAAAATGCAAGCAGTTTGCGGAATAACTAAGAACAAATCCTAACTACACTGCTTGCATGTGATAGACAACAACAAATATTATCTAAGACAAGTTTATGATCAACAAATGATCAAGCACAAGACCAGACACTGTCGTTGTACAGATTCAGTTCTCGAATCAGACAACTAGAGTTAATTCACAAGCGTGTAACCTTGTTGGGTGCACACTGGAATCGATCGTTTAAATCCTCAATTTATATCATTGGGAAACGTAGACCCAAAGGAATGATCCATCGATTCCACGTGTGAGAATTCCGTTAGTGCAGAGGATATATCATAGGACGCGCACGACTAACGGAATTCTGACAGTACTTTTTGTCATCTTGTGATCATTGATATCTTCTAGAAGATTTGCAAGATATTTCCATAATCAGCGATGCACAAACTTGTGCTTTACTTGTGTCTTTCTGTGACGCTGAAACTTCCAGCGTATGTGCAATTCTGGCACTCATGAGTCTTCGGATACTCATGCTTCTTCAGATGGCCTTCTGCTTCAGGGACCATCACTAAAAGATTTTCTTAGAGAAGTATATGTTCAATGGTTCAGGGTTTTGTCGATTGCGCTGAACCTGTTACACTATCTGATCTGTTGATCAGTATCTGATTCCGCACGGGGAACTGATAGTTGTTTCAAATGGTGATCAGATAGTGTAACTGGGTAACTGAAATCCGAACTGGTTAGATACAGTTACCCACAATCTGAGGGAACAAATCCTCAGATTGTCTTCAAACTATTTGCCTTTTGTCTTCATTAAATCTACTCAGTGGGGGATGCTCTTCTGCGACACAACAGAGTTATAGTCGGATTATGCGACTTTGACTCATTTGGGTGTTTTCAAGATTGAATTTGGGAATCGAGAATATGATTGTAGATGGATCATAAATTAAAGGTCGATTGTAAAAGAATGGAGGATTAATGGAATCCTTAACGAGAAGGGAAATTGTTAAAGTATAGTTAACTTTGTGCTTAAATCAAAGGTTAGACGATGTTGGGAGATGGCGACTTGGTTGAAGCTAGACCTTGACATTCGTTTTAATCAATTATCTAATTGTAACGATTGTGTCACATCATTTATATGTGAACAAAAGGATTGGTTAAGGGATTGAAAGTGTTAAGGTCAAATTGTGCAATTTATGAGCTTAAATTGATTTTGATTGTGTTGGGCCTATCGGGGTTAAGAGAAGGTATAAATGTAAATTTTTGATTCAATTGGAATGGGAAAAGTTCAATGGAAATAACGACAAGATGATGGCAGCGGAATGCTCGACGAATGTGCATTGGAAATTTCTGAGTGATTCCGGGACGGAATCCTTTTAAGGGGTGGATAGTTGTAATGATCTGAAAGTTTGGATTAAATAAAATATGTAAAAATATGATAAATACGGATAAATTATTTAAAATACGTGGGAATTGGTTTCGTGTCATTTGGACATTGTTTGATATGATTAAGGACAAAATCGGGTCGGAATAAACAACAAAAGTTGCAGCCCTGTCTGAACCATAGAGTTCGCGACGCGAACTGAAGGATTTATGTGCACAGATAAGTACACGTGTCACCGTGTCCAATGTTATAAGGCACTAGAGGGTCACACCACTACACACCCAATAATGGACAACCGAATAAAGTAAGTTGTGTGGAATAATTAACTAGTTAAGTTAATTATAAAGAAGAGAGTAAATAACAATAAGTTAATTCTTATTTGTGAGGATGGTTAAATATTAGGTTAAGTATTTAACGGACAGTTAATTAATAGTCTATTAATTAACTAGTAAAAGTTAAAGGGTTTAAAGTGTTAATAGGAAGTTTAATTATGAGATTAATCATAATTAAACTCCAAAACTTAACTGTAACTTAAGTCCTTATAAATAAAGGCTTAAGGTTAAGGTTTTAGGGTTAATCACTTGCAACACACTCAAAACCCCAAACCCCCTCTCCCTCTCTCTCGGCCGATCGAAGTCGACCGAAACCCCAAAGGGTTTCGGTGTTTGCTTGTTCGTCGAAACACACACACATACACAAGTCTTGTGTATTGCTTTGTTGGTACAACGCGGTCTTGCAGCGTGTCCAGGTGGTGCAGTAGAGGTGGATCATTCTTTAGCAATCTAAAGGTAATGTTCTTCATCTTATTGTTCTTGTGATCTCATTGACTAGTAGAGATCCAGTAATGTGGGATTCAAGTTCCGCCATGTGAATCCTACAAGGTTTTCCTACAGTGGTATCAGAGCTCCCTACTAATCTCAATGAGATTCGGTTGAGTTTCTTTTCATATAGAAAAGAACCCTAGAAATTTTCGAATCCAAGTATGTGTTCTTCAAGTTTTGAATGAACATTGGAATGAATATGGTTCTAGATAAAAAGAAATTAGGTTTTTTTTTCCCTCCTAGTTTTTTCCGAATTCGTATACATATATACATATAAATTAAGTTTTTTTTTATCTAGAAAAGAACCCTAGTAATTTTCGAACCAAGCATGTGTTCTTCAAGTTCTGAATGAACATTGGATTGAATAGGGTTCATGATAAAAAGAACTAGGTTTCTTCTTTTTTGTTTAGTAAAATAAAACCTAGTATGTTTGATCCAAGTAAATTATTCAAAGTTCTTGAATAATTGGAATAAATGGGTTTTAAGACAAAAATCAAGAAAAGGTTATGTTAAATTTTTCGTTTAAAACTTTGACATTTTATTTGTTTATTATTATTATTATTAACGAAAAAAAATAATTAATATATATATATATATATATATATATATATATATATATATATATATATATATATATATATATATATATAACGGTAGTCGAAACCGAACCAACCGAGACTCGGTTAGGACTCGGTTCGACGACCGAGTGGTCAACCAAAACCGAACCCACTGAGTTTCGGTTGGGTGGTGTTTCTTGGAGACCAATATATCCTTTTGATTTTAGTCCAAGATATGGTCTAAATCAAGATATAGAATCTACAAGTTACTGTGTAAGATTTTATAATTAAAAGTCAATCTACAAGTATTTAGTTGACTAGATTACTTATTTTTTCGTCTAAATAATAGTAATAAGTTTAAATAAATATTTAAATTAAACCTAATGATTTTAATAGTTATTAAAATCAAGATAATTATTAAATTAAGGAGGAATTAAGAAACCAGTTTATAGGTAATTTAATAATTATCAGTTTGGTAATTTAAATTATCAGTTTATTTATCTATGTGTTTATTTTAAATTTTTTCGAATTTTTTTTTTATAATTTTCAGAAATTTTATAAAGTTTTTATTTTTTAAATCTACAAAACACAAAACCAAGTCTTTGGGGTTATGACATACCAATTCTCGAAATTGCATGTATTTATTTTATTTATTTTATTTATTTTAGTTGAAATAAAAAGATGGTGATTATAAACAGATTGTTTAGAAAACCAAGTTGTAAATTAATAAGTTGATGATTATAAACAGTTTGTTTATAAAACCAAGTTTTAAATTAATAATGGCAAAGTAAACAGTTTGTTTATAAACCAAGTTTTATAAAAGACAAAATTCAAATTGGAATTTATAAACAGTTCGTTTATAAAAACAAGTAATTTTAAAAGGTTAAAAACTGGCTAACGTTTTTCGAACAAAGGAAAATCCTTTTTAGAAAATCTTAGATCAGAGTGCAACCCACCAAATGGAACACCTCACTTGTTCAACGATATTCACATTGTAAGGAGAAAGAACCTTAGATGTGGATTCAAATCATTGCGAGTGCTTAGGGTGCGTAGGGTCTTGTGATAATCGGGAGTCGAGGCGCAAGGCATCGCACTATCTTAGGTGGTACGATCTATTTTGGTGATAATCGGGAGTCCCGGCCCAAAATGCACTAGAGGGATTAAAACATGTACAAGTTTGTTGTTCAACTTGATATCCCGAAGATCTAGGAATCGTTTCTAGTCTAGAGGCGATCGGTATGGCTATACCTACCAGAAATAGCGTGGCTCTAATGGGAAGTGCCCAAACCTTGCATTAGAGGGCGTGAAATATGGATCCTAGTCTAACTATTATTCTTAAAAGGTAATAATGTTAGAAGTTATTTATTTATCTAATCATACTAACCGTTTGTTGTTTTTCTTATAGATGTCTGTACCGTCAGAAATTCCGTTTTATTCACCAAACGAATCACGAAGGTTCATCACTGGAAAATGGAAGCTTACTGGTCCGAATTACAAAGTTTGAAAGGTGCATTTTAGGAGTTACCTAAAAGCACAGAATCTACTGTACGTGATAGACGAGGTGCTCAAGGGATAACCAGGGCAGGATGCCCAGGATGATGAGCTTGACGCTTATTATCAGTATCTAGCTGATGAATCACAAGTTATGTCGATTCTTATTATTACTTCATTATCAGAGCTTACTGATAATCAACGTAAGAAACCATGCTATGAGTTTGTTCAGTATCTTAAGGAGACGTTTAAAGATAGTACTGAAGAAAGTAAGCAGTTCATTTTGCAAGAAATCATTTCGTCAAAAATGAAAGATGATCAACCATTGAGTGACCATCTTATTAACATAAGAAGGTTACTAGATTGTCTCACCTTAGTTACTGGCACATCAAACCAACATGAGCAAGTCTTGTTCTTGTTTGGATCTCTCACTCAGTACTATCAGGACAAGGTAGTACGATTAGTCGAGAATTTTGATCTGAGTGTCGCAGGTCTGCACGAGAAGCTCTTGTGTATACGCGATGTTCAAAGGCTAGAGGAAGAATCTCTCCCCGAGGATCCAATGGAAGAGTTCGATGTATGGCTGAGAGACCTTGCTGATTTGTGTTGCCCAGCTTGTGGCAGCAAGGATATTTGCGAGCACACGTCCGATGTGGGACTGTTGGACGCTGACTTAGTCAGCGATTCAGGTATCTTCATGATTGATTGTCTCGTTATTTCTAGTGAATCCTGGGTATTGGATACCGGATGTGGTCATCACATTTGCAATCATTTACAGGGATTTAAGTAGAACATGAGGCAGGGACGAGGAGATGTTGAACTACGAGTAGGCGAAGGTTCCAAGGTTGGAGTTGAAGCCGTAGGAACATATCTTCTCAAGTTGCCTTCAGGAAGAGTTTTGGAACTTAAAGATTGTTATTATGTTCCTAGACTTATTAAAAATGTTATTTCTTTTGATTTACTTATAGACAGTGGTTTTTATTATGAGTTTTATGGAAAAACAATTTCGTGTTTAAAAGATGATATTTTATATTTTAACGCAAATTCTCATAATGGTCTATACACGTTAAATCTAATTAACATAGAATGAGACGTCTATCGTATAAGTAAAAGATCCAAGAGTAACTTGAATCAAACTTATCTTTGGCATTGTCGTTTAGGTCATATAAATGAGACTCGCATAAAGAAGCTCCACGATGATGGAATTCTAGAGCCATTTGATTTGGAATCATATGCAATATGCGAAGCTAGTTTATCTGGCAAGATGACAAAAGACCCTTTCAACCACTACAATGAAATGGCAGGCGAGTTGCTAGGGATTGTACACACAGATTTGTCTGGACCCTTTACTCCAGAAGCCAGAGGTGGATAGCGCTACTTCATTACCTTTACTGATGACTTCAGTAGGTACGGTTATGTCTTTCTTATGAGACTAAAATCTGAGAGCTTTGACAAGTTCAAAGAATATCAGAGGGAAGTAGAGAACCAACTAGGCAAGAAAATTAAGTCACTTCGGTCTAACCGAGGAGGCGAATATTTGAGCCAAGAGTTTGACGATCATATGAAGGAATGTGGGATTGTTTCACAACTCACACCTCTGTATACACCTCAGATGAATGGCGTATCAAAAAGGAGGAATCGCACCTTGTTAGACATGGTACATTCAATTATGTGTCGCACCCCACTACCACTCTCATTTTGGGGACATGCACTCGAGACTGCAGCATTCACACTGAATAGGGTTCCGACCAAGTCAGTAGAAAAGACTATGTTCGAGCACTGGATGGGGAGAAAGCCAAAATTATCTTTTCTCAAGATTTGGGGTTGTGAAGCGTACGTTAGACGTAACTTCACAGACAAACTAAACCCCAAGTCAGACAAGTGTATCTTCGTTGGATATTCAAGGGAAACCTTGGGATACTATTTCTATCATCAAGAAGAAAACAAAGTCTTTGTTGCTCGGAAAGGTGTCTTCTTGAAGGAGAAGTTTTTAGGAACTGAAACTCCAAGAAAAGAAATAGAGCTTCAAGAAATTGAAGAGAATGAAGATCCACCGACGACTTCAGTCGAACCAGTAGTTCAACAAAGAATTGTTGATTCCTAACCAGACCCACCGGTTGAGGAAGAAGAAACACGCAATCTGCGTAGGTCCAGTAGACCACGCCAAGAACCAGATAGGTATCTTGGATTCATGATCGATGAAGATGATGGAAGTCTACTAGAACCATTAACCTACAGTGAAGCTACTGACGGCATAGAGTCTGAAAGATGGCTCGAGGCTATGCAAGCAGAGATGCAATCCATGTATGACAACCAAGTTTGGGTGTTATCAGACTTGCCACCACAGTCAGGTGCTGTTGGATGCAAGTGGGTTTTCAAGAAGAAAACTGACATGGATGGGAAAATGCGTACTTACAAAGCACGACTCGTCGCGAAGGGTTTCACGCAAATACATGGTGTGGATTATTCTGAAACCTACTCGCCAGTCGCTATTCTTAAGTCTATTAGAATTCTTATGGTCATATCGGCATATTACGACTATGAGATATGGCAAATGGATGTTAAAACCGCCTTTCTTAACGGGGAGTTGAATGAGGACGTATTCATGATACAACCAGATGGTTTTACTTATCCAAAGAATCCTGATAAAGTATGCAAATTGCTAAAATCCATTTATGGATTGAAGCAAGCATCTAGAAGTTGGAACTTACACTTTGACAAAAGAATCAAAGAATTTGGTTTTGTCAAGAGTGAGTTCGAGCGTGTGTCTACACAAAATTCAGTGGGAGCATAGTAATCTTCCTAGTCTTGTATGGCGACGACATACTGCTTATAGGAAACGATATACCAGCATTACAAGGAGTAAAATCCTGGTTAGGTAAATGTTTCCAGATAAAGGACTTGGGAGAAGCCGCGTTTATACTGGGTATAAAGATCTATAGAGATAGATCTAGGCGGCTTATTGGACTTAGTCAAAGTACATACATTTACTGAAGAGATTCAGTATGAGTGATTCCAAGAGAGGTCTCATTCCAATGGCACATGGCATTACACTGAGCAAAGCTCAAAGTCCTACATCTAGCAAGGAAATAGCTAGGATGAGTTTGGTACCATATGCTTCGGCAATTGGATCAATCATGTATGCCATGTTATGTACTAGGCCCGATATTGCTTACTCCATAAGTCTTACGAGCAGATATCAAAAGAATCCTGGTGAGCCCCACTGGGTGGCTGTCAAAAACATTCTCAAGTATTTGAGAAGGACGAAAGAAATGTTCTTAGTCTTTGGAGGTTCGTTGGAAGAATTGCGTGTAACTAGTTAAACAGATGTAAGCTTCCAAACCAACAGAGACGATTACAAATCTCAATCGGGATTTGTCTTCACACTAAACGGAGGAGTTATATCTTGGAAGAGTCAGAAACAAGATACGATAGCATATTCGACTACAGAGGCTGAGTACATTGCTGCAAATAATGCTGGAAAAGAAGCCATGTGGCTTACGAATTTTATCGAGGATCTTAGAGTTATTGCCAGTATCTCTAGACCCATCGAAATATTCTGTGATTACATTGGAGCAATAGCGCAAGCTGTTGAGCCAATAGAGCATCAAAAGACCAGGCATGTACGCAGGAAATATCACCTCATACGTGAGTATGTTAGAGAATGTGATATTATAATTAAGAAAATAACAACGGATGACAACGTTGCTGTCCCGTTGACAAAACCACTAGACGGACCAAAGCATGAGAAACATGCGCACGCTATAGGCATGCAGTACCTAAATATTGGTAACTAGTAATTTTAATTATGATTCATAGACATGTTTGAAAACGATACATTATGTAATAACATTTCGCGGGATTGAAATAGGAGGTTTTACGTAATATTTTCACATTGTCTATTCTTAACATGTTTTAAACCTATCCTTGATACGCAAAGTTTTTTAGTATCTAAAATGTCTGTGGTTGCTTGAATTTAGTGGGAGCTAGATTCAAGAGTTAATACCATTATGAATATTTATCTATTCATAGTTATTGAATAGAGAAACAAGGGTTGTTAAAATAAATATTCATAGATGTTTACAGAGTTTGCTAAACATTAGACGTGACCAAAAGATCGAGATTACTTCATGGAGCCAAGCATGAGTAATTTTGAGTAGATGTCCTCTAACCTGAGACGTTTTGGTTTGAGACTCTATGAATTCTGATCTTTAGCATTTATCTAACGTCACACCGTAAAAGGGTGATCATAAGGAACTTGATTAAGACAGCGGAAGTCGTGGGCAAGATAACGCAAATGTCAAGATGGAATTTGCACCTTCTTTAATTAGAAGAGATATTTCATGGCCGCTCGACGATTAAGACTATTGAAATGCGTGGCCGCGCTCGGAGAATGATTATATCATTCGGTAATCCGTACTGCAGAAAGTCGAAATCGGTGTCGAGAAAATTCGAGTATATAGAACTAGATCCCTGCTCCATATCTATTACTCAAATTAAGAAATATCATGATGCGAAAGGAAAATCTGTTAGTGTTATTCATTTTATGAATATTATCTCTGGATGTAAGATTTCTTATAACGTGGTTATCCTAAATGTTTGGCTAGGGACCGCTTTAGGCCAACGATGATTAGAAAGTAATTCTTAACTTGCACAAGTGGGAGTCTGAAGGATTTATGTGCACAGATAAGTACACGTGTCACCGTGTCCAATGTTATAAGGCTCTAAAGGGTCACACCACTACACACCCAATAATGAACAACCGAATAAAGTAAGTTGTGTGGAATAATTAACTAGTTAAGTTAATTATAAAGAAGAGAATAAATAATAATAAGTTAATTCTTATTTGTGCGGATGGTTAAATATTAGGTTAAGTATTTAACGGACAGTTAATTAATAGTCTATTAATTAACTAGTAAAAGTTAAAGGGTTTAAAGTGTTAATAGGAAGTTTAATTATGAGATTAATCATAATTAAACTTCAAGGACTTAACTGTGTAACATAAGTCCTTATAAATAAAGGCTTAAGGTTAAGGTTTTATGGTTAATCACTTGCAACACGCTCAAAACCCCAAACCCCCTCTCCCTCTCTCTCGGCCGATCGAAGTCGACCGAAACCCCAAAGGGCTTCGGTGTTTGCCTGTTCGTCGAAACACACACACACATACACAAGTCTTGTGTGTTGCTCTGTTGGTACAACGCGGTCTTGCAGCGTGTCCAGGTGGTGCAGTAGAGGTGGATCATCTTTAGCAATCTAAAGGTAGTGTTCTTCATCATATTCTTCTTGTGATCTCATTGACTAGTAGAGATCCAGTAATATGGGATTCAAGTTCCGCTATGTGAATCCTACAAGGTTTTCCTACACGAACTCTGGTTCACAATCGCAAGTATCGCGCATAGATCTTGGGGTTTTCGGACATGAAGTTCACGACCAGTTAGCCACGCGAAGAAGTTAGCGAAGCGAAGAAGTTCGCGACACGGGAAATTCGCGACGCGAACTCTGCGATGCTAGCTTTAAATCGTGAAAAAGCTAGGGTTTTCTCATTTTTCACTCCTCCACTTGGTGCAACCGAGATTGGAGAAGAAGGGGGCAATTTTGGTGTTCTTGAGCTTAGATATTCACCATCTTTGAGGATTTATGCATCTAAGCTAAGATCTAAGGTATATTTCATCTCCTTACTAGTTTATGAACTTGATTTGGGGGAAAGTGGTGATAATGGTAACTTGTCAAAAGTTTTGGCTTAATATGTTGATGGTGAGTGTAAAACACACATAGGAAGTGTGTGAACCATGTATTGTATCGTATCCATGATATGGGGTTAGTAACCATGAACTAGGGTTTATGGTCTTCTACCAAGAGTGATGAACTTGGTAGTGGGGGATGGATATTGGTGGTGTAATATTGTATAGTTGTAGATGATAACTAGAATTGTCATGATTATGTTGATAGGTTGCAAGGACCTAAAGATTGAAGATATTCCATTCGTGTTGATAAACATGATATGGATTTAGCTATCGCTAAGGTGAGTACGTGAGACTTTTAAGCTGGGTACAGAGCAAGGAGTTTTTAAAATACGTATGATAGTTTATGGATCTTTATTAATAATCATTTTGATAAAGATAGTGACCGAAATAATAATAAAGTAGGTATGATGTGATACTAGAATATGTCTAGTATGATTGATGAATTTGGAAGTAAATATGTTAAACTAAAGTAACTATGAAATCTTAATTAACGAACCATCATGATAAGTTTATTGATTAAAAGAATGTATATTGAGCCTTTATAAATAAATATGTATTAATAAAGCATTTGACAATGATTTTATAATAATGGGTATTGAATGGTAAGATTTACTAATAGAAGTGATGAACGAGAATATATGCAAATGAGTATGATGTGACTAGTAATAAATATGTATTCTAGTCAAAGAAAAGATAAAAGTATTATAATATCGATAAAAATAAGAAATGTACTTCATGAAATAAGTAAGTGTGTACCTCCTAGGGTTCATAGATGTAGAAGTATGTGAGAGTTGGGACTATATGGGTACGTTCACGATATGTTGAACTAATTATATATCGTTATTATTAGATAACTAACTTGTTTGATGTTTGATGTGATAGCTGAATGCTTTGACTGGCATAACTGTTAGGTTATGATAAGAGAGAGTTGGTGGTGACGCGGGGGATGCCCGGTCACTGAGACGAGTGTATATATGTTTATACACCAGACATGAATGGACTTCTAGTACGCATATATTTACGTACTAGTCGTGGTATGATTCTAGTACATATATGTTTATGTATTAGATATGTTGGGCTTCCAGTACATGTATGTTTATTTATTGGATATGGTTGTGCTTCTAGTACATATATGTTTATGTACTAGATATGATTGTGCTTCTGGTACCTATATGTTTAGGTACTAGATATGTTTGCTAGGGAAACAAGGTTGATAGAGTCACAATAGGGTGACTAGACGGTATTGATGTAATATATATATATATATATATATATATATATATATATATATATATATATATATATATATATATATATATATATATATATATATATATATGTTTATATATTTATGAAACGACTATTGTTATTGGGGTTTAAAACCCATGTATCTCACGAGACTATTTTGTCTCACGTACTACGTTTGTTTTGTGGGTGTGTACTCAGGTACATGTGTGAAGTGATAGAAGGTTGCACTAGAAGTGGCCTATAGATGTTTAGGTCGGGAGCTAATAGGTAGATCCCGTTTGTCTATGGTTATGATAAACTTGGTGACACCGTATTTTTGTATACTATGATAAAGTTTTTTAGGTTTTTGTTAAACTGTATTTTGGACAACATGATGAATGTTGGAAATTGTATTTTAAATGTTTTAAACGACGTTATAGAAATACGGGTGTTACACTAAAATCTGTAGCTAGTATTTTTTTATTATGAACTATAGATGTGTTTGATATTGATACATTATGTAACTGCATTTCGTGGGATTGAAATAGAAAGGTTTACGTAATAATTTCACATTATCTATTCTTAACATGTTTTAAACCAATCTATGATATACAAAGTTTATTGAGTATCAAAATGTATGTGGCTGCTTGAATTTAGTGGGAGCTAAATCAGGAGTTAATGCCATTATGAATATTTATCTATTCAGAGTTCTTTAATAGAGATACAAGTTTTGTTAAAATAAATAATTGTAGATGTTTACAGAGTTTGCTTAGCAGTAGACGTGACCAAAAGATCGAGATTCCTTCATGGAGCCCAAGCATAAGTAATTCTCGAGTAGATGTCCTCTGACCAGAGATATTTGGTTTGCGACGCGATAACTTATGATCTTTAGCTCGTATCTAACGTCACACCATAAAAGGGTGATCATAAGGAACTTGACTAAGACATCGGAAGTCGTGCTAAAGAAAATGCAAATAGTCAAGATGGAATTTGCACCTTCTTGTAAAAGAAGAGATATTTCATGGCCGCTCGCCGATTAAGACTACTGAAATGTGTGGCTGCGCTCGGAGAATGATTATATCATTCGGTAATCCGTAACTGCAGAAAGTCAAAATCAGAGTCGAGAAAATATGAGTATATAGAACAAGATCCCTGCTCCATGTCTATTATTCTTATTAGAAAACATCATGATGCGAAAGGAAAATCTGAAAATGTTATTCATCATTATGATTACTATCTGGATGTAAGAGATCTTATAACCTGGTTATCCTAAGTGTCTGTCTAGGGACCTCCTTAGGCTAACGGTGATCAGTAAGTGATGCTTATCTTGCACAAGTGGTAGTCTGTTTGATTAATGTGCACAGATAATCACATGTGTCATCGTGTCCAATGTTATAAGACACTAAAGGGTCACATTGCTACACACCCAATAATGGATAACCGAATAAAGTAAGTTGTGTGAAATAATTAACTAGTTAAGTTAATTATAAAGAAGAGAATAAATAATAATAAGTTAATTATTATTTGTGGTGAAGGTTAAATATTTAACGGACAGCTAATTAATTATTTATTAATTAACTAGTAAAAGTCCAAGGTTTAAAAGTGTTAACATGAAGTTTAATTATAATTAAACTCCAGGGACTTAACTGTAACTTAAGTCCTTATAAATAAATGCTTAAGGTTAAAGTTTGAGGGTTAAACAATTACATCACTCAAACCCTAATCTCTCCCTCTCCTCTCTCTCGTTCGTCGGCCGAAGAAACCACAAGGGTTTTCGAACCCTTGTTCGTTTGACGCAAGCAACACACACATACACAGTTTAGTGTGCTACTTTGTTGGTACAACGAGGTCTTGCAGCGTGTCTAGGTGGTGCAGTAGAGGTGCATCATTATTTAGCAATCCTAATGATAATATTCTAACAATCTCAATGTTCTAGTGATTCCATTAAATAGAAGTGATCAAGTTGTGGGATTTAAGTTCTGACATTATGAATCCTATAGGGTAATCGTACAGTTACTCCATACTAACAATGTTAATAAAGCTTATAAATATTGGTTAGCATCAATATAACAAGAACATACCAATAGAAATTGCAACTTTATCAACAACAATGTTCTTATAATCCTTTATCGTAAAATAGAAATACAATCAAATGTCAAGATTTTACAAATGAATCATCAGTGTGCTCTCTTTAATTGACAAACATTTACTGACCAAAACGTATAGAAACCAAAACTAACGAAGCCATCAAGAGTATGACTAATCATTAACACCCAACCGAAAGAATCCTAAGTAAACAAACGAATCATACCCGACCCAAATAAGCATACCATGTTTGTATTATACAAACATGTTGAATTTTTTGTTCGTGTACGAAGCAATTATACGTACTCTAAAATCAAATTTTATCCAACTTAATGAGAGAGTGCGGCATTGAGAAGTACATTCCATGTGTCCGGCAAGCCGGGTAGGCACCAATGGCTACAGTCTAGACCAATGTGGTTGCCACTATAATAAATGGGGTGAGCATCCTTTCTGTATTGGGAAAGTGTGGTGATATCGAGCAAGTAGACTGGTTTCTTGACTCGGGACAAAACTTTATTAAGCACGACCGATGCCATTGGTGTGCCAGCCGGATACCGTAAACCGAAAAATGGTTGAGTTTCACTCTTGCATGATTTTGTTGGCTGACTCCATTCCTTACCCCTACATGATTCAAAACAAATGTTATTTCTCAAATTCTGTTAGTACTAAAATGGTCCAAAAAATTAACAACAATATTAACGGGGTCGATCCCTCCCTGAGTAAGGAGAGTTCGAAACGATCATGACAAAGGTTAGGTTGCGATCATCACAAACATAAACTCAGCTAACCTATCGGAGCCCTTATAACGTGAATACCTTTTTATTAAAAAAAATCCCTAAAAATGTTATACTACCTCCGTATGAAAATAAGTGATATACTTTCTATTTAAGGGTGAATCAAAATAAGTGATACACTTCTAAATTTTACCATTATTGATAGAAAAGTGTGACAATACTCGACTAACTATCTATTTTAATAAAGTAAAAGGATGTAAGCGTACTCATAATGAACAGGGGAAATTCCTTGGAAGAAGACTTTGGTTTTTGCAGGATCAACAAAGCGATTGACCCATCTCGACCATGTTGTCATCGCTTTATAATAGGCAACGAGTCGATTCATGTCTTTGTACGTTTTCCCCCCTTCGCCTATGTAATCCCATCTGCATTCAAATTCGGTCACTTCACAATGCAAAATACAAGTCTTAAAACATTTATATAAAAATAATAATCTTACGGTTGGTCACGTCCGGTGTGAGTCCACCAATGCCACGAGTTAAAAATTAGCATGTCCATTCCCTTCCACGCATTCCCTTGACGGATAGAATCTAGTTTTAGTACACGGCCTCCATTTTCGTTCACAATGTCGACTATGGTGGTTGTACGATATACCGATATTTTTAATCCGTAATCCTGTTAATAAATATCAAGATGGGTTAAATATGAATTCACAAACTGTAAAATACTTGATTATTTTGACATATTCTGTAATAAAAATTGATAATAATATGTGAAATAGAATTTTAATTAGTGGTAAGTAAACACATGACTACATGAGGGTTGGGAATAATGCCAAATAATGAGTATTCATTACTGCAGTACATCTATTGCATCTGCTCTCGTGAGGCTATCCCACTCCCACATGCGAGTCACGTGAGGTATCTTGACCTATCCTATCTTGGTACAGCTTTTTCCTTCAATTTTCTATTTATTGTTTTTGTTTGTTTTTATTAAAAAAAACCAGAGTAAAACATGGTTTTGATTGATCAAATTTAGGATATTGTTTTTTTTAACGACAAACAAATTAACAACGAGAGGGGCAGATCTAAATTTGGAGCTGATTTTAATTTTTTTAAATATAGAACAATTTAATGTTAAAGAATAACTATTTATTCCTTTACTTTTATCACACTTTGATTTCGCCTGACTTAATAAGACTATAATTGTCATTTATATGAAAATATATGGACAAAGTTATTATGTTTGAATAATTTCCCATCTGGATTGGAAATGATTTTAAAATGAAACCGATTTAAAATTAAAACCTAATTGAAATATCTTTATGGTTGTTTTCTAACCGTTGTCTTGCCATTTCTAAGATGGTTATTATGAGTTCGAACTTTTGTTGGGTAAACATTTATCATATAATTAAGGGTAAGTCTAAAAACAATCATAAATATAGTTAAATCATGTACATTATAAATAAAAGTTGTGAGAGCCAATTACAACAGGATTACTTTGAAAAAATAGGAATGAAAGACAGAAATATGATTGGAAAATTAAGCAACAAATCAAGGAGTGTATGATGGACTGGTTCATGAACAACCGTCATGATGAGTTTTTTATATTGTAATTAAATAATACGGCACGCTGAATTGGTGGTACCTTTGCTAGTCATGTAGGAAGACAGCTCAAAATGCCTTTTTCATATATTACTCATTTCTCTTTCTAGAAAAAGAAAAAATATTTACTAGTATTATTTAAGTTTATTTTTAAGAACTTTTTAAATTTTTGATAAATCTTCTATAATTTCCTAATTTTTATTTTGGTCTTATAATTTTTTTTATTAAAAAATGCTTAGACAGTAGAATTATACTTTTTTATTTTTAAACCCAACATTTTAAATTGTTGTGTTGAAAGATGATGAAAGGAAAACAAAAGTCAATTGTTGACATTGAGTGTGTTTAACTTTGGAAAAAACACTATTATGTGAGGTAATGGTCAAGAAAGACACATGTGTACATGTTGTACCAAAAACAAGGAATGAAGAATTTAGATGTTAGAATCATTCACTATCAACAACATATAATTTCGCCAAAGATAAAGTATGTAGAGAGTTAATCTTAAACCGCTATACATTTATCTGATAATAGAGAATTGTTTCCCGAAAGACATCCAACAAAAGAAATATGTAGATGCATATAAAAGAAACATGTAAAATTAGATATGAGTATGTAGATGCATATAAAAGAAACATGTAAAATTAGAACCATACATTATAAAGTATAACTTAATTCTTTAGATTTACGGAAAATATTTGTTTGACTGCTTTAAAGTTTTATCAAATGATTTATTGGTCTGTAACTCATATTTAATTTTTGTAAAAGAAAAACGAAATACTTAATTGCTTAATTCTGATTAATTCTTTTAAAATTAAAACGAAAAACAATTTACATGAGTAGGTTATACAACAGGCGAAATTGACTTCTTACAGTTAGGTGCTCATATGAGTTGGAGTTGGAGAATCGAAAAAGGTTACATGCATATATTTCGAAAGCCGCCGCATGTGTGTATATATAGTGCATGCGACATATTTAGTTAGGTGCGTAGATATTTGAAAAACTTAAAGATCTAATTTAACATAAATAATACTTTAAACATTTTGTTAATAAATTATGAGAAATACTTTTAATATACATTGAACAAAAAGTCTAGTCTTAATATTTAGTTTAAGAAGAAAAAAATGGAATAAATTAAAGATGAAATTTGCCAAAAAAATATATATATATATATATATATATATATATCTTGTACGAGTATAAAATAAGCTAATTGTAAAGTACTATAATTGATGCACAAAGTACAAGTACCAATAACATAACATCCTGAAATCAGAAAAAAGACATTCTTTTTTGCAATTAACGTTAGACAAAAGACACTAAAAGTATGCATTAATTTCGAGCCATCATTTCTTAAGATATACTTCGTATTATACTTCGGTTTTATTAATGTTCGCTAAAATTTTTATTTAAAAAATTATTATATGTATAAAAATTTGTACTTACATTAGTTTATGTATAATTCCTAAAATTAACTAATGTATAATTCCTAAAATGCAGAGAATATTTATTGACATACAAATTTCTAATATAATCTGGATTTATTTGGTTTATATTATCATAAGAAATTCAAATTATTTAAATTTGAATTAAAGGTAAAAAAAAGACGATGGGAAAGAAAAAAGTGGAAGGTTGTTGGATGGATAATAATTGATCACATGGAAAAAACTTCATATTTAAAACATAATTTAATTGTAAAAGATAAAAAAAATAAAAAAAAGGAAGAAGAAGGGGAAAACAAACCAGAAACGTAAGATCAGTGAGAATACTTCCACCAGTCTTGACAAGTGTATACCTAGCATTCGGCACCCATGAATGAATCATGCAACTCAGTGAGATCCACATATTGAAACTCAGTGAGTCACCCACAAACATAATCTTCTTCCCTCTCCATTTTTCTATAAACTCCACACCATTAAACCTAAAACCCAACATAATATTCCATCAAAAACCAATTCTAAACCTGGTCAAATCAAGTTCAGAAACAGTAAAAAAATAACAAGAAGAACGAACCTTGGAAGGTTACAGCCGAAAGGCTGCCACCTGTACTTGAGATAAGATTTATCGGGTCTTCCGTATTTGACACAGTCGAATTCGGGATCTATGAAAGGACAAGTAGCAGGGTTGTAAAGAGGGTAAGATGGATCATATACCCATTTGCCTTTGAATAAATTGCAAGAAGTCGCCTTTGAAGAATTGAGGAAAGAAGTGGCATTTGTTTGGTAAAAAAACAAAAATAATATTGACAAATATAATAATGAGGTAATTTGGTATCCCATTTTCTTGGGTTTTGATCGCAAATGGTGATGTTGTACTTCTGTGTGTTTATGTATATATAGTGAGAGGAGAAGGGAAAGAACAGGGGAGAAAGTAGATCAGCGTGTCATGTTTATTGGTATAATGGTGTCATAACTAACATATATAATATAATCAATTCATGTCAATATATTTCTTCGGTTTATTTTAAAAATAAGAACTTAAAAAAGTTTTAAAGTTTTTGAATAAAAAATTATAAATGTTAAATTAAATTAATTAAGTAGTTAAAATAAATTTAATTATGTTTAAAAGTCAAAGTAGAGTAAATGATTCTTGTGTTGAATGAAATAGTTGGTGAGTATCAGTTATTTTGAAAAATAAGAAGTATTAATATTTCATATTCATTTATAAATATCAAAGACAAGTTTCAATACAAAACTAGTTTTATTGAATATGCAATTCTGTATATAAGGTATTGATTTTTGTTCTAAACGAGCAATGTTTGATCCGTACGTTGCTGGTGTAAGTTAAAGCATTTTTCTTATGCGGAATTAAGATGTAATTTATGTCGGATTTGATTTTTTATTTATAAACAAAAATTTTCTAGGATCGTATTTCATAATAATAACAATATTAACAATATATAAAATAGTAGTATTATTGTTGATATTTTCTTGAAATTTCAAAATGTAATATGAAATGTGTAAATACATAATTATAAAAATGTAATTCGAATTTTTTTTAAGGTTTTTTCTCAATTTCGAACCGGATTTCTCGTAATCGGGCCGCTCATTGACATATAATGTGAGCTTATAACCTGTTATGTAAGGTAAATTTTACATGATTGGAACACTTTTGAAAACTTAATTATTATTACAGAGTGAAATTAAAGTTTAATTAACCTAGATAAAACACTTCTGAAACTATGTTAATATTCTATAAAATTAATCCTAAGATAAAAACCATTATTAAACACATTAAGTTAGGCCTGTGCAGAATCAAAAAACCGGACCCGACCGGTTGGAACCGGACCGGACCGAGGACCTAAAAAAGCAGATTCGACGGACCGAGGACCGGACCGGTGGTCGACGGTCGGTTTCGGTTAACTTCCGGTTTCCTTCGGTTTTGAACCGGTTTGGACCGGTTAGGACCGGTTGATACCATTGAATACCAATGATTATCACCATGCACGTATTAACATTCTGTAATTAACAAAAGTACAGAATTAAGACATGTTATAGTAATACAATCATACGTGGAGTTGAGAATCACTATTATCGGATAGCGAGTTCGACATAATATTGATCGATTGTTGGAGCTTGCAACGAACGAACGAACGAAGAAGTTGAACGGAAACGAATTGAAGAAACGGACGATCGTAATCGTACGTGTGGTGTAGACGTCCAAGGTTTTTTTTTAATAGGATGTTGGGCTAAAGCTACTGGATGGGCTTATTGGATAGGTGGACGGTAAAAAATCGCAGGCTTTGTATTTTGGCGGGTTTATTCGGTTTCTACCGGTTCTTCCGGTTTAAAACCGGACCGGACCGGACCTGTCTGTTCTCAAAAAATAAGGACCGAGGACCGGACTGGAAGCTACGGTTCGGCGCCGGTTCGGTCCGGTTCTTCCGGTCCCGCTCGGTTTTGTTCGGTCCCGGTTCAAACTGCACAGGCCTACATTAAGTCATCAAAATACCATGTCACTTAAAAGATTGGGGTGTGTTGTTTATAAATATTACTCCATCCGTCCCACAAAAAACTTCTCATTTCATTTTTACACAAGTTTTAATGTGATAGTTAGTGGTGGGGCCATTGTAATAAATTTGATTAAAATATAAGATTGGTTTGGAGAGAAAATGATTATTAGTGGATAATAAGTGGTGGAGTCTTTAATAATAATATTATTTTATTATGTGGAGCCCAAAAAATGTAGCAAACGGGAAGTTTTTTGTGGGACAAAAATATAGGGTGAAATGAGAAGTTTTTTGTGGGACGGGGGAGTAAAAAAGAAGGACCAAAGTGAAAATATTCTATTATCATATACTTCCTCCGTATCACAATAGGTGACACACTTTCCATTTATGGGTGTTTCACAATAAGTGATACAATTCAAAAGTTACCTTATTTGGCAAAAACATGGGACCCAACCTCCACTAACTATCAACTTTAATAAACTGAAATTACCCTTATACCCTTACATTTACTTTTAAAACTAATTAATATCACTTTATTGAACAAAAGTGGGACCCATCATCCACTAATTATCACTTTAATATATTTTAACCATACTTTAATATATGTTAACCCTACTTTAATATTTTACTTCAAACTCCATGATCTTCCAAATGTATCACTTATTGTATACGGAGGGAGTATATTTCTTTGCTTCTTTGCTTACCCTCACCCACCAAACACCAATCCCTGGGTTTTCCGTATTATACTTTTCAATGTGAATTTTAATTTCGAGAAACTCTCTGTTAAATGTAAGTAGAAAAAAGACACAGAAAGTTCCACATGCATATTGAACGGAACAGAACGGAATTCTCAGAATAGAGTTTTTAAAAAGCTAATGAACAGTAATTTGTATGCCTATATATATAAAATAATTTAAATATTTAAATATATAAGCACACATAATTTATAGGGTGAACATGGTATGGTATCGTTTATATTTTCTTCATACCGTGTATTGTACCAACTATAATTGGTACGCTGATTTATCTACCAATATCATACCAAGTTTACTTGGTACCAATTTGTTTGGCTACCAACAATCGTGATTGCTACAAATTGGTAATGATATATACCAACATCACAAACTTATATGAAATTAAGGAAATTAATAACAAAATAATAATGATATTTTATCATTATCGACCAGTTAAACATATTAACAACTTTTCCGAACACGCAAACAAAATAAGGAAAATGATATAATATGTTACGTGTTATATAAACATAATCTAGTACGATAAAGTAACAAAAGATGTATTTATCTTGTCGTAATTGGAGTCTTGGGCAAATAGGTTGGTAGTTTGGTTCATTATATTTAAATAAGAATCATACATTATATATATCTTGGTTGGTATGGTATACCACGGTATCTAAATTTTTTTTACTATTACCGTACCATGATTACACAATTGGTACGGTACTACCAACCAAACATGTTGTCTACCAACATATTGGCTACCAACTATTCTTGTTACGGTTGGTAACATGTTAGTTGGTTTTGTTCGGTACAAATTTGACACCCCTAAAAATTTAATTAGACTTTTTTTGGAGTCATGGGTTAAAATTGGGGCGAGCACAGTCTGGAAAGCGGACAGAATCGATCTGAAATCGATAGAACTCAAATTGAAAATGATGAATTTTAAAACCGAGATCAAAACGATTACATGATTTTGGTTTGATACAGTTTCAGTTCACTTTTTTTAGCATAAATGCTCATCCTATCTGATAACTGATACCGATAAACCAAAACCGAAAATGATGAATTTTCAAAACAGAACCCGAACCAGTTACATGTTTTCAGTTTTAGTTCGATTCGATTTCAGTTGGTTTTTAATTTGGTTTATTTTTCGATCTAAATGTTCACCCTAAATTGACATGAGCTTGAGTTAACACGGCCGGGTTAGCTTTGTGGAACTCTTTGAGAGATCTAATGTGATCTAAATGAAGCTAATCCATGGTGACTTGCTAAGAAATTGAAGATCAAGTGTGTGTTTAGTGTGTGTTCTTAAGTGTGTGTATTGAGAGAGAAGGATATGGAGGGAAGGAATGCTTTTGAAATGTAATTCAATTAAGTGAGAAAAACTTCCAATTAGTGAATGATAGTTTCCCTTAAATACCTATCTCACTAATCATCATGATTAAGACTAATTACTAGTTTATCACTTTTACAATGTGTCACAACTAATCCCCTAACTATTGAATACAACATAAATGACCCTAACACTCTTTTTCTTTTCTTTTCTTTTTTGGCATGTTTTATGATATACTACAAAAATGTGTTATAAATATTAGAGTAAAAGTCTAATAGATATACTAGACATATAAGACAAATAATAGATAATTATCATTTTCAACTCTTTGTATCAAATTTATTTCTATTTCTACTTCTTAGTGTTTAAACTTATTAGTTCTTATTAGGCCGTTTATTTCTAATCATTAGTTAAAATTATGCCATGTTATCAGCGTGGGATTTCTAAACAAGGTTAAGACGATGCTAATAACCTCTTTAGTTGGGAGTTGGTTCAAGTTAGTAATGTGTAAACTACACCATTTGCATGGTGATGTCGGTTGGAATGTATAAGTATACTGTAGTATAAAGAGACAATAGAGAGTAATTGTTGTGGTTATTTGTATTTTTCGGGTATATTTTATGTATAAAATATTAAAAAGTAAATTATAGAATTGTCCATATGGTATTCCCGATTTTACACTTTTGTCCCTGTGCTTTTTTTGTCCTTGTGCTTTTCTAATTCGACGATTATATCATCCGTCCAAATTTAGCCGTTAAGTAACCTCACATGCAAAACATTCTGAGGGTCTTTTAGTCATTTTTCTTGAGTTACATGTACCATGTTTTTAAAACTTGTAAATTCATATTATCTTCTTCATCATCGAGAAGACACACCCAACTCATTCCTCGTCTCTCTCCAGTGTTCTTCATCAACAACACCACCACAAAATTGAAACCCAGATTTAAAACCCACAAAATTCATACAAATCCACACAAAAATACTTAAAAATCTTGAATCAAAATACTTAAAAGGCATAAATCACAAGAGATTCTTAACTTTACAATTTCTTCCCCAATCATTACTGTAGTCGTTAAACCCATACATCAAAAATTCCAAAATATGAACAATATCAAAATCCAAATTCACAAATGGATTTTAAGGTTGAACAATATTTAATTTCTTAACTTTACAGATCTCATTTACAGCATCACCTCCTTCGTCGATCGTCCACAACGATTTTATTGCCTAAGGAAACCGTAGTGTCATCCTTTTGAGCAAATGTGAAGGTTCTTGGCTCCTGGCGAAATTCAATTTCTCACCATTATTTTATTTTCTTTCCTTTTTTTTAATTACTCCTATGCCCACCTAGTGTTTTTTATTGCTGATCGGTCAAGATGTCTTTCTTCTTTTTTTTTCCAGTTAAACATTTCTTTGAAGTCATTTTGCAACCTATTTTCTCGTATGCTCACCAAATGCTTGTGAAAATGTGTCAACCAAAAACCTACATATTATTTCCTAAATAATGGGTTTCTTAAACTATATTAATGAGTTTCCTTCTTGAAACTCTCATTTTATTCTTTTGCCTCTTGTTTATGACATCTTAAACAAACGTTTTTTCGAATCCACTCATTTATTTCTTAAAATCGTTTCTCCTTTTTTTTTCTTTTTTTTTTCATGACTTCCACCTCTTCCTCTTCGGATGGGATTTGGCCTTGTCCTTTCCGTGGATTTCATTGTTGCCCGGATGTGTATTGGGCAATAAAGGGATTGGTCGTTTGGTTTCTCATCTCAAAAAGGTTCACCTTTCAACCGATGAACGTAAATGTGTCTTACATGATGCTCTTATTTCAGATCATGGGTTATTTTCGGCAGTGGAGAAAACTTTAAAGGTTTATGGCAATGGTTGTGTGGGAAGTGTATGACTTTACATGCGGTGACCCATGCTTGTCACCACCCGGATGGTCTTGTTCGTTTTCTTCAAGGGCCGGACGACATGAGCGGATACATTGTTGGCATTCCAAAGCCATCTAATAAGGAGTTTGTGGCTAGAGTATCTGAGGGTTTGGTTTTGGATGCTAAGCTTCTTGATCTTGTATTTAAAAAGCCTATTACCACCGTCAAATGTATCCCTCATGGTTGTCGTCTCGCCTTCTCTTTAGCGTTGAAAAACGTTCTTTACAGAGTGGTTGCCCAGCCCGATTCTGTTGATGTGTGGGTAAGGTTGTTACTCTTTCCACGTTGCACACTGCAGGTGTGTAGGCCCAATAATAGACAAGAACATCGGTCCGATAATAGAAGATACTTGCAACAAAATTCTATTTTGGAATCTTTGGCTACATGGGGGGAAAGAGGATGGTATCTCAACGTTAGTAAAATACATGTTGGATGATTTTGGATCTGGGCTTTTGGTGCAGGGAGGAGGTGAATTTCTGCAGCAGAGCACATCGTGTAACACCAATGTTAGGCAGTGTCTTCGCAAGGTTACCGATGGGAATTTTTCAGCAGTAGTGAAAGTGCTATCCTCTTCCGGTGTTGCTCCATATTGTGTTGATACCATTAAAGCCTTGGAGGCTAAGCATCCCTACAAGCCTCCCCCATCCATGCCGACCCACACATTATCTGAGCCTCCCCTTGAAGCAGAGTTTGATAGTGTCCTTTGTTGCATTAAATCTTTCCCTAAAGGTACTTCATGTGGGAGAGATGGTTTGAGGATTTTAGATGCTCTATGTGGTGAGGGATCTGTTACAGCCACAGACCTCTTAAAGGCAATCACCTCGGTCGTTAATTTGTGGTTAGTAGGCAGGTATCCACCAATATTAGCTGAGTTTATTGCTTCTGCCCCTCTCACGCCAGTTCTTAAACCAGATAATGGGATAAGGCCTATTACGGTAGGCACTATTTGGAGGCATTTGGTTTCCAAGGTTGCTATGAAATGTGTGGGTAAAGAAATGTCTAAATACCTTGGTGATTTTCAGTTTGGAGTTGGTGTGTCAGGTGGTGCTGAGGCAGTTTTACACAGTGCCAATAGGGTGCTTAGTGAATATCACATTGATCGGTCTCTTGCTATGCTTACAGTGGACTTCTCGAATGCTTTTAACCTTGTGGATAAATCGACCTTGCTCCATGAGGTCAGAGTGAGGTGTCCCTCTATTTCATTATGGGTGGATTTCTTATATGGGCAAGCATCGAGGTTGTATATAGGAGACTCGCATATATGGTCTACTACTGGGGTGCAACAAGGTGACCCTTTGGGTCCTCTTCTTTTTGCTCTTGTATTGCACCCGCTAATACATAAGATCAGAGACAATTGCAAGGTTCTTCTTCATGCTTGGTATCTTGATGATGGGACTGTTATTGGAGATTCACAAGAGGTGCCCAGGGTGTTAGACATTATAAGGGTTAGTGGTCCGACTTTGGGTCTTGAACTTAATATCAAGAAGACTGAATTATTTTAGCCCTCGTGTAATGGAATGAAACTTCGTGAGGGTTTATTCCCTGTCGATATCCGAAGGCCGTCATTGGGTGTGAAGCTTCTCGGGGAGCTGTTATTAGAGACCCAAATTTTATTAGTGGATTGGCTATGAGGAGAGCTGCAAATACTGTTGATTTGATAAGACTCCTTCCACAGTTACATGACCCACAGTGTGAGCTCCTTTTACTTCGATCATGTATGGGTATTGCCAAACTCTTTTTTGGTTTAAGAACTTGTCAACCTGTTCACATAGAGGAGGCATCTTCGGTCTTTGACAAAGGATTGCGCGAGTCGATTGAGAACGTTGTGGTATGTGGAGGGCCTTTCTTTGGAGACTTACAGTGGCAACTCGCTTCTTTACCCATTCGATCTGGTGGTTTCGGTTTGTACTCGGCAAAAATGGTTTCTTCTTATGCCTTTGTGGCCTCGAGGGCCCAATCTTGGGTGTTTCAGGATCACATCTTACGTGACAGTGGGATATCTTGTATGGACGACGATTATGGTTGTGCTTTGGCTTGTCTTCGTGATATGATTCCAAGCTTTGATTTTAGCGGCTTCACTAATAAGGAAACCGCCCCCTCTAAAGCCCAACAAACATTGGCGAGCGCCCTTTTTAGTGAAACGATCAAGGATATGAAAGTTCGTTTTGACATGAATAAGAGACAGAAAGTGATTTTCGATTGTTTACAGGCACCTCATGCTTAGGATTATCTTCTAGCTATTCCCATAGACATGCTTGGTCAACATATGTCGCTTGTGGAATATCGTGCCATCCTTAAGTATCGTCTCATGATTCCGTTATTTCCGGTTGATGTGTTATACCCTGTATGTCGCAAGGCAAGTTTGGATTCTTTTGGGGAACATGCTATTCATTGTAAATAGCTCCCGAGATTCAAGTACCGACACGATATGGTTAGAGACGTCCTTTTTGACATATGTAGGCGTACCGGGATCTCCACCAAGAAAGAAGCACCTGTGAATTTTTTGACTAACCCGTTGGATAAAAGATCCACACTTAGACCTGCTGACATTTTGGTTTTTGGATGGGTTGGGGGGAAACACGCGTGTGTGGATCTAACCGGGGTTTCTCCTCTCGTGGGTTTGAGTAGTCGGGGTGTTACGGCTGGACAAGCAACTTTGAAAGCCGCCTAGTGCAAAGTGACAAAGCACGAGAAAGCATGTATTGGAAATCAACACGTGTTTATTCCTTTTGCATTTGATACTTTCTACAAACGATTTTGTATTCGATTGTTGCAAACGATTTTGTGTTCGATTTCGGATAGGTGAGATGGTGGTGATGGTGCTAGCCGGAGAAGAAGACTGGGGAGGTGCGGCGGTGGCCAGCAGCGCAAGGTTAGACGATGGCGGCGGACCTAACAGTGAAATCAACACGAGATCTGCAATTAGAGCTTCTTCTTTTGAGGATTCTCTTTTTTTGTTGAAGATTTGCGTGCTGAAAACGAGATCTGCTAGAAGTTGGACAAATGGTTTTTCTTTTAAAACTATGAACAAAGGTTTTTTTTTTTTTTGGTTGAAGATTAGCCGGACAAGAGTGGATTTCATTGCCTCTTTTAGTCTATATTATTTAAAATCCCCTTGTACCGTACAACCTTTCTACGCTCTATTTAAGTTAAAACGATAGATTTGGATCTTCTATGTAGATTTGCATATTTGAGAAATTGTTTTAGGGTTTTTTGGGGAAGAAGATGAAAAATGAAAGTGACAAAAAATGAAAATAAAAAATAAAAAGGAAAAATACAAAAATACCCTTACTTTTTTGGCAATCACGTTGGTTAACAGAAGAATTTGGACAGAAGGACATAATCGCCGAATTCAGAAAAGCAGAGGGACAAAGAACGAAAAAAAAGTACAATGACAAAAACGCAGAATCGGGAATACCTCAGTGACAATTTCTGTAATTTACTCAATATTAAATGATTGAATATTGTTGGTAAGTGTGTGTTAATTAAGTGTCACTTAGAGTATCAACTGAAGTGACATTAATATGTAAAAAACTGAAATGTCAGTATATGCTATAGTTGGGAGCGATCTAAACAAGATACCGTATTTATTACTTGATATTATATCTAAAGATAAACAATCATTAATAAACATATAATTAAGACATGGTTTTAAAAGGCTCGTCTTGGCTTCCGCCACGACAAGTTAAGGCACAAGGCTTGACCATGCCGTCACGTCATGGTCGGAGGCTCGGGCGTAAGGCTTCCGTGTGCGGAGGTCAAACTTGACTCACATTTACCTATATTAAATTGTGGTTTTTAAGCGTATTAAAGAAACCGATTGATATGAATCAAATATATATAATTAATTAGTTATGATAATGTTTGGATATGTCGAATATAAAGAAAAAGATTCATGAGTCATGTTATTAATTTATACTTGTGTGTTTTTTCATCTTTATTTGTATAATTATTTATGTGTAATTATAATTTATGTACAAATTTATCGATTTACATCACACCTTAGTAAACACCACGAATCGCCATGACTTCGCCATAGCTCGCTGATACTTAAGACTTAATCATATCGTCACGCCACGCCTTATATTGTTTTGAACCTTGAATCAATATTAGTAAAGATGAGTTATTACCATGGACATTATGGCACCGATTTGAATTTCAATTTCCCGTATCTTTTTATTACAAGTATTATTTTTGGGTTGAAAAACACTCTCTTTTCGTTTTCTTTTTCATTAGAAATATACTAAAATATAAATAATAAATGTTATCTTACTAGTAGGATTTTACCCCGCGCGTTGCCGCGGGGTAATTCCACATGATATTCAAAAGATTGTTTATTATATTTGTACAACATGCAAAATATTATTTTATATTTAAAAGTAATATATAGGTCCCAAGATATTTCTTTTACACAATACTTACAATGGCATAACTCTTAAATATACTTAAATTTTATATTAATACGTTTTTATACTAAAACCATAAGTTTAAAGATATTTCTTAGGAGTAAAAAAGATCACCTTAAAGCAACGGAGGTTCACCATCTTCTCGCAAAGCTAGTATTACCATGGAATTAGTCAAACTATTACTAAAATAAATAAATAAATATATAAATAAATAAAGTAATCTATAACATGAAAAAATAATATGAAAAAGTAATGTATAATATGTATAATATTAAAATAGACATATCCCCAAATGAATTAAGTCAACAATGACGGCAGGCGGTAATTAAAGAAAAAAAAAAGTTTCACCAGGCTGCTACTACTATTCATCTTCCATGCAAATTGTATACTAGTAAATAGCCTCTTAATTCTCAACTCTTCCAAAAGTTCTTCAGAAAAATAATACTCCATAAAAGTTGATATGTAATACAGAGTATCTTTTGTGTATTAGTGTTATAACTAGTAAGGTTATCCGCGCGATGCGGCGGAGATTTTCTTAATACACCTAAAAAGATTGTTTAAATCATTAAATGTTTCAGTTTTATAATATCTGATTATATACGTGACATGTTTTATTCTGTTTATTCTATCTAATTTGTTTTTAAAGAAAACGTTCAAGGAGGTCCATTATATTAACAAAGCACCGAGGAACAAATCTCAAACATTCATTAACAAGATCTACCGGTTAAGATTAATTATATATTTTATACATGAAGGTGTATTTTGGTCATTTGGTACTTGAAAAAAAAAATTATTTTATTTTTTTTAATTTTTAATATTAATTTTTTTAATATTTATAATATTTTTAAATTTTATTATTTTAATTATTATTTTCATTAAAAAATAATATATATTTGATAATTACATGTACTATTTAATCACATGTGATTTTAGTGTAAAATCACATGTGATTGTATACTTAATTATATTTGATGTTTTTGTTCAATCACATGTGATTCAGTACACAATCACATTATGTGTTATTAATGAAAAAATATATTTTATAAAAATAATAATAATAATAAAGTAAAAAATAATAATTCTAAAATAAAAAAAAAATTATATTTTTTTAAAAATGACCAAAATATATATACCTTTATGTATAAAATATGTGATTAATCTTAACCATTAAATCTTATTGATCAATAGTTGAGATTTGTTTCTCGGGACTTCATAGAAATGATGTACCTCCTTGAACGCAACTATTTGTTTTTATTATTAGTTATTATGTACACTCGAAACATTTAGTTTTAATTTGTGCCAGTCTTGCGGGTTATTGAAGCAAAAACTTATAATAAATATTAAATTATTCAATTCGATAGTTAGTGATGAATTAACATATAATATTTTGAATAAAGTGAGATTATTGTTTTTTAAACTTAAAAGTAAGAGTAAATAAAATTCTAATTGTGGTGGTGGGTGGTATCACTAATGATGTGATTATGGTGGTTGGTGATGGTGGAGGATGGTGGTGATTGTTGCGGTGGTGGGTGGTGATGGTAGTGATGATTGATACGTAGTGATGGTGCTGGTGAGTGACAGTGGCAGTACCAGGAGAAATATTATGGGGGGGGGGTCAAAACTCAAAATAATAGACTGATGATCGACCTAGAAGATAGTTAGAATTGGAATTATACAGTGATATAATCGTCTGCCTCAAAACCCTTGTACGGAATATTTGGCCTTTGAATTTGCATGTTTAGGTGGTCAATTATCTATAAATTATAATTTATACCCTAAGAAAAAAAAAATTAAAATGTCTTGCAATTGGAGGGGATCAATGGCCCACCTTGTCACCCCCTCCTACCGCCCATGGTGAGTGATGATAAATAGAATAATAACAGTTTATAAATTAATAAAAATAACATTATAGATAAATAATCAACATACATCATATTATTGGTTAGATTGCGTTCTTAATAGAATGAAAGTCACATGTTCAAGTTCAGTGCTCTCAAATTTTTATGTACACAAAATTTTCTTCATAACAAAAAATGAATTAGCGGAACACTAGATTTAAATAGTTTTAAATGCATTATACTTCTCCCAGTTTCAAAATAAGTGATACACTTTATATTTTGGGGTGTTTCAAAATAATTGATATATTTTGAAAACCTATTTTATTTGACAAAAAGTAGTGGGGTCCACAAACACTAACGGTCTTATTTAATAAAGTAAAATGACACATTTACCCTTACTTTTACTTTTAAACATCATTAAATTAGTTTTAATTAAAATATATGGAAGCTATTATCTACTAACTATCCAAATTAAATTTATTAATCTTTGTTACCTTATTTCTCTTCAAGAAACGTTCATTTAAAAGTATATAACTTATTTTGAATCGGAGAAAGTATATATAATAACTAAAGATAAAAGATTAATCAATTTAATAGTCGCAAGTAACAGCAATGCGGGGTAGTGCGTACATGCTCTTCGAATATTATTTCTTTTAATTTGATTCGAGTTAACGATTATTTTGCGTATTTAATAACTGTTAAATGTTTTTTTAGAATACATGTTAAGTTGTTAGTGTTTTTTAAATGAAAAATGAAATGTATTAATAATATAAGCCATGTTATTATATAAGATTAGAGATATTTAAATAGCAAAGGTTACATCAAATCATTGAAGAAGACAATTAGATGTTTCTCAGAAGACTTAAAAGTCCAAGGAATAGTGGAATTATAAGACGACAAATGTATAGAGTCCCAACCTTCGTTTTCATGTTTGCGTACAAAACTACTACTTTGACAATCTTTAATTATATTTGCATAATTTCTTTTAAAATATAATTGATTTAGTTTTATTTGATTTGGTCAAGAGCTTTAAGCTATTCATTACTATTTATAAAGAAGATATCTATGTCTCACTTATAGAGTTATAGCTAAGAAAATTATGTGTGGTTGCTCATGCCAATTACTTACTTTGGTTTCAGCTCTAACTCAATATTTTCCATTTCATTTTCATATCTCCAAAATACCCATTTATACATAACTCCAATTATTATACATTTTGCTTATTTATTTGCAGACTTTTAAGTTAATATTATTGTTTATATGGATCTTATGTTTTAATAATATAAAACTTGGTGTATTAGGCGTCATCTTCTTTTTGTATCGGAAATGGTTTTCTCGCTAAAAGAAATAGGGTGGTGATTTGTTTTTTAATTATAATTTTAAAAAGATACTTTCGTCATAATGTGCTCCACTAGGTGGCCGAATTTGACTCGTTATGTACGTAATCTAACCATTTCCGTTGCATAATACTAAAACCCACATAAACCAACATATTGACCAAAACAAGATGAACAAGAACCGGATTTTTTATGTTCGGTGAATGAAAGTAGCAACAATTCATCAATTATGTACTGTAAGAGCTAATACAATTTTAGTAATTAAATAACAATACTAATAGGAATAATTCAAATATAACGTAGATATCTTTTAATTATTTGTGTATATCTTGTTACCATTTAAACCTTGTATTATTGTACTCTATAAATATCAATGAATGCAATACTCTCAAATCAATGAGAGATTTCCAAAACTCTAATATGGTATCAGCCTAATCTTTTCTGGCACCTCTATTCGGCCGTCCCCTACCCTTCACCCTAATTTTTTTCCGACGGCTGCTCACCTTCGTTCATCACCATGGCTGGCGATTCTTCCCCTGATGCTCCATTGTCGATGAACATTATTCTACACATGATCACCATCAAATTGTCCTCCACGAATTACCTTCTCTGGCATCGACAGATGATCCCTTTATTAGCTTATCAGAATCTCACAGGCTATGTCGACGGTTCAATCGCAAAACCCTCGGCAACCACAACAGCCGATGAATGCTCTTCCACTAATCCGGCTTATACCGCGTGGATAGCAGCAGATCAGCGGGCTCTTCTTCTCCTTCAGGCTTCTCTTACTGAAGAAGCAATGGCAGAAACAATTGGGCATGACACATCGCATGATGTTTGGGTCGCACTTGCTGAATCCTATCAACACGATTCGCTTGAACGCACCCGTACCCTTCGCGATTCCCTCCGGTATTTAAAAAAGGGATCTGCTTCTGTTTCTGAATACTCACGGAAGTTTAAGCATATATGTGATCAACTACAGGCTATAGGTCATCCGCTGCCAGACGATGACAAGCTCCATTGGTTTCTTTGCGGGCTTGGTTCCTCGTTTGAAACTTTTTCTACTACGCAGCGGCTTATTACTCCCCGTCCAAAATTTCGGGATCTTGTTTCTCAAGCTGAGAGTCATGAGATGTTTCTTCAATCCATCAGTGACTCAACTGTGACACCCGTAGCCTTCAATTCTTCCACTACCGGTCGCTCGTCTGACTCAAATCGAGGCCGTGGTCGAAGTAATTACCGTGGTTCATCACAACGCGGTCGAGGTCGTGGAAATAGACGTCCCCCGCATTGCCAGTTATGCCGTAAAGAAGGCCATTATGCAACACAATGCCCTGAGCTACAATCTTTTGTTCACAATCCGTCCACTGTTGATGCAAACTTAGCTCACGCCTTCAATGCTCAATGCAATACCGACATTCCGGATTGGTTCGTTGATACCGGAGCTTCCGCACACATGACTCCCTCTTCATCCAACCTTCAATCCGCATCTCCTTATTCCGGTAATGAGTCGGTAGTTTTTGGTAACGGTAATGGTGAACTTATTTCTCATATTGGGAATACTTATTTATCTCCAAATATTTCATTACTTGATGTTCTTGTGGTCCCTAAGCTTACCAAAAGTCTACTTTCGGTTAGCAAACTTACACAAGACAATCCCATTGATGTTTTATTTTCTGATCCCATGTTTTTTATTCAGAATCGTCACACAAGGGCAACTCTAGCACAAGGAAAACGTAGGAATGGTCTCTATATACTCGAGCACGGACAACATGCTTTTTTAGCTAAACTTTCTTCTAAACGCATTAAAGCGTCTTTTGATTTATGGCATAATAGATTAGGTCATGTTTCTAATGACATTGTTTCTATTTTAAATAAAATGGGTTGTTTATCTCTTACTTCTGTTTTGCCTAATCCAAAATTGTGCTCACCTTGTCAATTGTCTAAAAGCAAGCGTTTACCTTTTGACCAAAATTTAAAACGTTCTTCCTCTGTGCTAGACCTTATTCATTGTGACCTATGGGGGCCTTCACCTGTTACGTCTACTGACGGGTTTAAATATTATGTGATATTTATTGATGATTATTCCCGTTTCACATGGTTTTACCCTATGAAGCAAAAATCCGATTTTTACAATATTTTTTCGGCCTTTATTACATTTGTTCAAACGCAGTTTTCTTGCAAAATAAAGGAATTTCAATCGGATGGTGGAACGGAATTCTTGAATGCTCCTGTTAGAAATTTGTTGTCCCAAAATGGCACACATCATCGCATTTCTTGTCCATATACTCCGCAGCAAAATGGACGTGCCGAACGCAAGCATCGTCATATAACGGAAACCGGTTTGGCTATCATGTTTCATTCACACGTTCCAACCAAGTTTTGGACGTATGCATTTAGCTCCGCTGCATATATTATAAACCGGCTCCCCACGAAGCTTCTTGACAACACATCTCCCTACGAGTTATTATTTTCATCAGCACCAAATTATGGGAATTTTAGAGTTTTTGGATGTTGCGTATATCCTTATTTACGCAATTATTCAACTCACAAGCTTGCACCCCGGAGTGCCCCGTGTATCTTTCTTGGTTATAGCACGCAATACAAAGGGTACCGTTGCTTAGATCCGTCCACACAACGTATCTATACAACACGGCATGCACTTTTTGATGAAGAATTTTTTCCCTTTGAAGGCACTCAACAACCCACTGATGCAACTTTGTTATTATTAACTACTTATTGCGATGACTATCCGGTTCCCACCGCACCCCCGGTTCCACAGCAACCTACTGCTTCAACGCCTACGTCTTCACCTTCAAATTGTGAAATGTGTGATAACTCCCCTATCACCACTGCAGCTCCTGAACCCGTGAATATGCAGCCTAATCTCGAACCAGAACAGCCTGAACAACCTGATCACGAACCCGAACAACCTCTACCCGCGCAGCCTGCACCACCGCTGCCTCCGCAGCCAGTGCACCACCGCTGCCTCCGCAGCCAGTTCCACCACAGCAGCCTCCACCGGTGTCTACTCATCCTATGACAACACGTGCAAAAGCAGGTGTTTTTAAACCCAAACATATTGCTGACCTTTCACACTTATCAAGCTCTGCCTTACACCATGCCCTTTTCACCACAAAAGAACCTAAAGGTTTTAAAACTGCTGCCAAAGACCCAAAATGGTACTCTGCTATGTGTGATGAAATGCAAGCTTTGAAGCTTAATGCTACTTGGGACTTAGTACCTCGCCCTGCTAAATCCAACGTTGTTGGTTCAAAATGGGTCTTCCGTACGAAATTTCTTGCTGATGGAACTATTGATAAGTACAAGGCTCGTTTGGTTGCTCAAGGGTTCACTCAAATACCGGGTATTGATTATTCAGCTACTTTTAGCCCGGTGGTCAAGGCTTCTACGGTCCGTATTATCTTATCGCTTGCTGTGTTAAACCGGTGGCCACTTCACCAATTGGATGTCAAGAACGCTTTCTTAAACGGTGACTTATCTGATGTTGTTCATATGGAACAACCTCCGGGTTTTGTTGATTCTCGTTTTCCCAATCACGTTTGCCGTCTAAAGAAAGCACTTTATGGTCTCAAACAAGCACCCCGTGCATGGTTTCAACGTTTGAGTTCTTTTCTCGTGAGCATTGGGTTCAGTTGTAGTCGAGCCGACACTTCCTTATTTGTATTCAAAAAGGATTCGGACAGCATCTACTTATTAGTTTATGTTGACGATATTATTCTTACAGGAAATAATGTTCATCGTCTCAAACTTTTCATCTCACGATTAAATAAAGAGTTTCTTATTACCGATCTCGGTAAACTAAACTACTTTCTTGGGTTAGAGGTCTCTTATAATGACTCAGGACTTTTCTTATGTCAGTCTAAGTATGCACATGACATTCTTGCTCGTGCACACCTTTTGGAAGCCAAGCCTGCTTCCACACCGTTGTCACCCACTACTTATTTTACAAGCCAAGGCACACCTTTTCATGATCCCACGCTTTATCGTTCATTGGTTGGAGCTCTTCAATATTTGACAATCACTCGCCCGGATCTCTCTTATGCCGTTAATCAAGTGAGTCAATTTCTTCATGCTCCCATGGACGAACATTTTCAAGCTGTTAAAAGGATCATGCGCTACGTTAAGGGAACCTTATCCTATGGTCTGTCGTTTTCTCATGCTACATCACCCACAGTTCTTGTTTATTCTGATGCAGACTGGGCTAGATGTATTGAAACCAGGCGATCTACCTATGGCTATTCAATCTTTCTTGGTGGCAATCTTGTTTCATGGAGTGCAAAGAAACAACCAACCGTCTCAAGATCAAGTTGTGAATCTGAATATCGAGCTCTAGCAAACACTGCGGCTGAAATCATCTGGGTTACTCATTTACTACGGGAACTACATGTTCTACCTGCTGGCCGACCCACTATTCTTTGTGATAACCGCAGTGCGCTTTTTCTTAGTCAAAATCCGATCTCCCATAAACGAGCTAAGCACATTGACATTGACTACCATTTTGTACGCGAGTTAGTCCTCTCTGGTAAACTCTACACTCGCTACATCTCTACACATCTTCAGCTCGCGGACATCTTCACAAAGAGCCTTCCTCGACCGTTGTTTGAGGACTTCAGATCCAAGCTTCGAGTTGGTCCTCCCCCTCTTTGCTTGCGGGGGGTAATAGGAATAATTCAAATATAACGTAGATATCTTTTAATTATTTGTGTATATCTTGTTACCATTTAAACCTTGTATTATTGTACTCTATAAATATCAATGAATGCAATACTCTCAAATCAATGAGAGATTTCCAAAACCCTAATAAATACAAATAGGTGGAAGTAAGGAAGAGCTAGATTGGTTATCGAGTCGGGTAAGAATTTTTTCCCTCAAACTCAACCGACGTGACCACATAAAAGCCTTAACTTCACGTGACAACCTGATGTACACCCCCTAATTACAAGGCTTTTAAGTATGCCATCGTCTTCCTTTGGTTCATTCTTTCAGTTCTAATAATTAGGTCAACCTTTTGCAGTTTGTTTGATGCCAGGAGAGTTGCTACAACTTTTTTTATATTTAATCATGGACTTACATGTTGTGTACCTAACTTAAACATCTTTTTATTATTATGCTTTTTGGTATTTAAAACGACTGCTCAGAATATTAGGATCCACTATATGTCTTTTCTTAACCTTCAAGATATCCCAAACTAAAAAAAGCCAATCCTTTAAGACAAAAGCCTTTCACAATCAAATGTTTAGGTTATATGTTTAGTTTTTTACCGGCTTATTATGCGTATACATTTAATATTAGATAATAAAACATATATGGAATATGTAGTTGCTATTAAAGTAAAGGGAATAACCAAAATATTAGCAATTGTGAAAATAATATTACATTTTAACATATGATATTCTAAATGAAATTGCACTAAAATGTTAACATACAAAACCCATCTAGTTGCATATAAAAACTATTTAATATTAATGTTATTTTAATCGTGATAAAATGTTATATTTTAATGTCTAAATTATAAATATTATTCACTTATTGTTGGGTCGCTGAAAAGCATCCCCCACTGAAGAGATTTAATGAAGACAAAAAGGTAAATAGTTAGAAGACAATCTGAGGATTAGTTCCTAAGATTGTGGGTAATTGAATCTGATCAGTTCGGATTTCAGTTGCCCAGTTACACTATCCGATCACTATATGAAACAACGATTAGTTCCCCGTGCGGAATCAGATACTTGTTAACGGACCAGATAGTGTAACAGGTTCAGCGCATTGGACAAAACGTTGAACCATTAAACAGATACTTCTCTAAGCAAAACTCTTAGTGAAGGTCACTGAAGGTGAAGGCCATCTGAAGAAGCATGAGTATCCGAAAACTCATGGCTGCCAGAAGTGTACATAGGCTGGAAGTTTCAGTCTCACAGAAAGACATAAGTAAAGCACAAGTTTGTGCATCGCTGATTATGATAATATCTTGCAAATCTTCTAGAAGATATCGGTGATCACAAGACGATAGAAAGTGCTGTCAAAAATCCGTTAGTCGTGCTCGTCCCATGAAATATCCTTTGCACCAACGGAATTCTCACACGTGGAATCGACCGATCATTCCTTTGGCTCTACGTTTCCCAATGTTATAAATTGAGGACTTGAGCGATCGATTTCGGTGTGCATCCAACAAGGTTACACGTTGCTCAAATTACTCCAGAACTTTATTCCTTCGAGCAGAGTGTAAACCACCAGTTAACTCTAGTTATCTGATTCGAGAACTGAATCTGTATAACGAAAGTGTCTGGTCTTGTGCTTGATCATTTGTTGATCATAAACTTGTCTTAGATAATATATGTTGTTGTCTATCACATGCAAGCAGTTAAGTTAGGATTTGTTCTTAGCTATTCCGCAAACTACTTGCATCTTTATTGTACCATTATTGATTAATAAAAAAAAAGTTTAAAAAGTGTTGAGTGTCTCCATACATTTTAAATTGATCAATGAAAGCGTATAAGTGTTGTATTTCACTTATTACAGGACAAACAATTGGTATCAGAGCAGGACAGTTAATTCATAATTGTTGATTTGCTTACTTACTGATCAAAAATGGGTGCAAAGCTATCTCAAATGAATCTTGGTTCGAAGACAAATGCCCCTGTGTTTACTGATGACGATTTCGGTATGTGGAAAATCCATGTTCAGGGATTTGTCGAACATCAAAATGGCATGGGATCAGATATTCTTATCAATGGTCCATACATTCCAAAAATGTTCGTTCCAAGTACAACTATTTCCAAGAAGAAGAAGAAGGAGGGTGACGATAAAGACGAAGAAGAAGAAGAAGACCTTTCTGATGTTGAAGAACCCAAACTAGAAGACCAATGGTCAGAGGCAGACAAAAAGCTAGCGGGTTTAGATGCTGAAATCCGGTTCCTCCTTCAAACATCCCTCCCAAATCACATTCTTATTACAGTAAAAGAATGTAAAACTGCCAAAGAGATATGAGATATTCAGATAACATCTTATGAAGGAACCGATGAAGTTAAGGCTAGCAGAAAAGCGATGTTAAATCGAAAGTATGAAGCATTCAAGGTCATCAAAGGTGAAACACTCAACATGTCCTACAGAAGATTCACCATCCTCATAAATGAATTAAGGGAGTTCGGCATTCACAAAGATGTTCAAGAATTAATGTATAAGTTTTGGAAATTCTTCCAAAAGATTGGGTTGTCATGTCCACGGTGCTAAGAACCTCTGGTCAGATGAGGGACATGAACATGAGCAGTCTCTACAGTACACTGATGAACTTTGAAAATGAAAACAAGATGTACGACGATCTGAATGAATCTCCCACGTCATCTGCCCTCATTGCAAGTTCTTCCAAGTCATCTCGTAAAGCACTAAAAGCAAAGGCGGAAAATGTTGTCAATCCAAACGATGCTGATGATGAAAGGGTTGAAGATGCTGAAGATGGTGATTTCGAAGAACGTGAATCTAATTCAGGAGAAGGTGACAATGATGACATAACAGAACTCTCTGAATGTATGGCTCTGTTAGCCACAAGATACAAAAGGTTCTTAAATCGAAACAGATCAGGAGGTCAAATGTAACGACCGGGCCAAGAAATCCCACCAATCAAAACGAACAACTTTCTAATAACTATCTAATTACAATTAACCATTCTAAACAGATAACAACTATACAAAATACAACAAACGGGCCAAGATCTCACTACCAACAAAGACTATGGATACAAACCAACTAACTACATAATCGGAATACAAAACTACCCAACTCCCACATACCTAAATATATATGCCCGAAGTATAACCTCTAAGCCTCCGATCAACTTCAAGATCTTATAAGCTTACTCTTATCTTTTCCTGTAAAAAGTTAGTCCACTAAACGGGTAAGCTACAACGAGCTTAGTGAGTTCATAAAGTACAAAATAATACTAGCATTATATACAAAACAAAGAAATAATAACATATAAAATGGTATAAAACTATTTAAGTAATTCATATTATAGCAAGTACACATCAATGCATAACTGACCGAAAAGCTTTACATCTTAACATGAAATTTACCGAGAATCCGTCATAGCGGAGTATCAACACTTATCCGGGATCAACAAGAATCACTGAATGACTGACATTGAGAATACAACTATATCGCAAGAATCAACAAGAGTTTGCAAGATAATAAACACAATTGAGAACCAATCACCGAATCAACACTCCACGAGAATCATCACTTAACCACCGGAACCGATAGACAATACCGCATCATGAATCAATGAGATCTCAATACCATCCAAACGAATCAAAGTGCGTCATTCCCCCTTAGGCCATTAGGGAATGAGGCCGATGAAGGTGATCAAGGCACCCCTAACCGAGTCCATGATCCAGCTTCACCACCACGGTCCATACCACTCCTCCGCCAGGTACTCCCGCGTCCACCGCTCAACATATTACACAAAGTAATACTCAAGCCGCCGTGGGTCCTCACGAAACGAAATTATCTCTCAAGGAATTCGTACGGGTAACTCATATTCGATATCAAACGAAACAATAACAACGATGACTCCACGAGACCGGAACAATAGGATTATCACAACCCGAATCAATAAAAATGCATCTCATACTAGAGCAATCCAACCGAGACGTAACACAAGGAATTTATACGACATGAATCGATATCAAGTGAGACACTTCAAGGATATTCCATCAATCAAGACATCTATCAAAAGATTATACACAAGGCATACTACAAATAATCACTATTTTCTTACAAGTCAATACACATAGCAAAAGTCTATTACTGAGTCAAACTTCATTTAATCATATTACAGTCAAATCACTAGAATTACCAATTCAATGTTCTAGGCATCGCATATGTGATAATAATAAACCAAATAACAATTAAACACGTAGCATTTAAATATATATAACTACTAGTATACAGTTGTACATAGATGAACTCACCTGGGATAAGCAATTTCCAACACAAGCCACGAACTCCTTTAACCACAATTCCAATGTCACCGATCAATGCAATCACCACAATCTTCCAATTGATTACCTATCATAATTATACACATCTCATTCAATAACCTAATCCATAATCACAACTAGATCAAACCCTAATCACCAATTTCCCCCAAATTGATGATGAACCAAACCCTAGACCATCAATCTATCTAAAATTGTGCATTATCACATGATAACTACGAATCTCATAGCTAGATACTTGATATGTTAACATACAATATCAATTTCAGATTTGTGATCCAAACCCTAACCTAAGGTTCAACATTCCACCCAAATTTTACCCAATTTAATACATGCATGAACAAAAACTAAGCATAATACCTTTATAACTTGATCTTATGATGAAAACCTCTTTGATTTGCACCAATATTCGTCCTTGATTCACCAAAATCGCCCAGAGCAATCACCAACTCGTTCTATGAAGAAAATCAGCTGAAATGGGTCAAAAACCCGATTTTATGTCTAATCTGCACAAGATAGCGCCGCTATCTTCAAGATAGCGCCGCTATCTTGCCACCCCTTGCTTTTTAGCGCCGCTATTTCCTGAGATAGCGCCGCTATCTCTAAATTTTTCGCGTTTTCCCCTTAGCTATTTCGAGTTGCTGTCCCCTTTTACATAAGATAGCGCCGCTATCTTCCGAAATGCTGCAATTTCACATTTTTCTTCCTTTTTGACCTATGCCACTTATCCAAATACCGAAAATACAGATTTTTGACCAACACTTTCAACCAACGTAACCTAACAACTTGTCATTTACCACCTATAATTAACTTAACAATTAAAATACTCAAAATTAGAACACGTATGTTACAATTACCTCCTACTTTTAAGAATTTCGTCCCGAAATTAGGTTGACTTGAACGAAATAGCATCCTTGATTTTATCATCCTTTCTTTCCTCAATCACCGTTCCATCTATGAACATTTCATTCTTTAGTTTTTCCATTTGACTAATACTGGCTACATATTCCAATTTCTTAACAACTTTGACTTAGGTCCAAAAGATCCGTTTTGCCAAATATATCTACATTATTAACAATAAATATATGAAATACCTTCAATCAACAAATACCTTCCATATTACTCGATCACTCAAACAAGCCAAAAAATTTCATATGAATTGCAATTCTTTAATTCATACCATGGTCAAAATCCGACACTTATTTTATATGCAAAACCAAGACCACCTTCTTTGACCAATTCACATTTAACCAAATTATTACTCAAACGGGTCAAAACCATACTATTTCAAAATTTAGTATGTAACGAGTTACATTCTAGCCATACCAATACGCATATAATGACAGATTCATGTTTAACCGTTCCTTCCTTAAAACAGGCCAAATTCCTAATATTATCATTAAAAATTTAACAATTAACTTAACAAATATGGTATTCATTAATTACATACCTTTTTCAATTTCTTCATATTCTTAATCATATTGACTTTGGCTTCAGTCAATATCAGTCAAAGGAGCCATTTCATCGAGTGTATTCAAACTTCCCTTCCATTCTTTTCTAGGTATAAATCGATCTCCCATGACAATTCCCTAGGACTAATTCCAATTACGCCACCGGTATCCATACTTTTCATTCATTACATGAGATTAGTCGGCATTCCTTTAACTAAATTTCATCACATGATCCATTGCTTCAGACTCTTACCTGCATTAAACTCATTTCAATCTTTTGAACATTGATAAACTATCCATTATTATTACAGTAAACCGCAATCTATAAAGTCAACTCGGTTAGAAGTTAACCATTCGTCATGCCTGAATTGATAATTACATTACAAGGCTTAGATACAAAATACAGTTCCTTCATAATTCTTACTTATAAACATATTCATTAACCTTGAATCTTGTGCTATTTCTAGTACATTACCAATTTTAAATATCCATAACCGATTACTACACACTTCCCCACTATCAACAACTTTGTTCCCAAACTATTCCTCAGACCAGATCAAATTTTATGTCATTTAACAAATTCTCAATTCATACTATTCCCAAAGTCAAAGTTGGATCTCATATACATGGTCAAAACTTCGTACCATAATCAAGTTCTTTATATTGATTCAAGTTCTATTTTTTTTTTTAACTAATTATTCCGCAATTGAATCCAAATGCATGATACTGAGATTTATGTTAAACTAATTGCATCATAACCACCTCAATAACCACATTATATTCAGTTCATACTAATTAAGTTCCAGTTTAGTCAACATCTACTAACATGATCAAAGTCCAAACTCATATTATAATTAACCTTACCATAGTTCCTAGCTCATCCAAGTTCCATACTTCAGTATTCTTTTAGTTTTATTATTCTCGGGTTTCAAGTTTTGCTCATAGCCTATCTAACTCGTCGAGGATATCAATATCATCTCCGCATACAATACCCATTCTACATCACTAACGCATTTATAGGAAAAGAATTACCACTTACAAGAACCAATTTATTCATTAATTCACCATTCTATTTTCACCCTACACTTACTCGGGTTATTCCCTTTCAACCAAATTTCGGTCCATCTTTTCTAAAACACATAAGGTTGTCTATATACTTCATTACCTAACCCGTTCCAATAATAATGTTTAAACTTGACAAATTCTATGAACCCTAGATCAATATAGAATTTGTGGTCATTAATTTCCAATACTTAAATCCTCATATCCTTTGTGACCATTAAAGTTTCACTTTTCACAACATCAACATATATATAACAGATTCATTATCGGATAAGAAAACCATATTAAAGATCAAACGAATCTAGTAACACACAATAAATAAGATTCTTCATAATCAAACAATCTACAAACGATTAGAGTATTAACAAGAAATGTACCAATTTTGACGTTAGCATCCTCGTAAGCTTCCTCAGAGGTATTTGAACACACAACCTCTTGCCTTAGGAACCTCCTCCTTTCGCTTAGAGTACTCGTCACAAAAGACTGATGAACCAAAGTTTCATTTTCGGCGACTTGTTAGAAAGAGTAGAGTATTGACACTTTCGGTATCCCAACTTTCCGTAAGACTAATAATTGCATCCTTGTACGGACAGCTAAACCTTTTATGTCCGTTTTCACCACAACCCTAACACTTCAAGGTTCTTGATAATTCTCACATTGTCCATTATAATTCCTACTACAATGTCGACGTTTACAGGTTGCACCCGACTACAAAATTATCAAAGTTATACACATAATATATTATTTCACATAGACCTTACTTATACCTGTTTCGAAAAGAACTGACACTGAACTGCGGGGGAAAATTGAATTGTTTCATTTTATAACGTTTTGGTTCAGGAATCAACACTCTACTTGGGTTCAAATCATACTCACCCTTCCGGACATATTCAACAACTTTCGCGACAAAGGAATATCATATTTGCTAGCACAATCTTAATTTTCATATCTAAACCTTCCACAAGCACTTACACTTTCTTTACTCCATTTTGGGATGAATTTTGTGGCAAATTGTGCCTCCGGATTAAACACCGTTTAATATTCGTCTAACAACATTGTTCCTAATCTAATTTCCAAGAATTCTTTCTCAATCCTTGTTCTCATCTCACTAGAACTATATTAATCAAGAAAACGAACTATAAACGATTATCAAATCATATGATCCTCTTCTTCCTCGCTTAATATTTTATACAAACTATTCATCAGATCAACGCCTTTCCTGAAAGCCTAGCGGTCACATAACATTTTGATCTTCCACGTAGACATGTGATACATAGAATACCTTGTCTGTGTTTTCAATACTCAACAACGCCTCTACAGGATCAGGCACACCCGCAAATTCGATAGCTTCACTGCTACGAAAGGTTTTAAAGGATATTGCCCCAAATTTCTTACTTAAAGATTCAATCACCACATTAGCCTTCGACTTACTTTTCTCTCTTTTTTTTTTAAGTTATTCAAACATAGAACGAACCGTATTAACAATTCTACTCATCAATCTCTCTTCACAACAAACACTTGTTCCTCTTTCATTTAACAAAGTTGTTTCATGCCTCAAGATAAGCATGAAATTTCCCCCCATTCAGAAACCCCATGATCACATTTACCACATCTTTGATCCATGATTTACCGAAATTTAAGTCCACACAATTATATCATTAATCATACCATTTCCTATTGATAACCCTTTACCCATTTTCTAGACTTAAACCTATGATTTGTATCCATCCTAAACCCATAATCCATACACTTCCACCATCAACACCTAAGTTTGAGTCTAAGCACCGCAATGATACCTAGTTCACTCAAACTAATGCTCTGATACCATATTGTAACGACCGGGCCAAGAAATCCCACCAATCAAAACGAACAACTTTCTAATAACTATCTAATTACAATTAACCATTCTAAACAGATAACAACTATACAAAATACAACAAACGGGCCAAGATCTCACTACCAACAAAGACTATGGATACAGACCAACTAACTACATGATCGGAATACAAAACTACCCAACTCCCACATACCTAAATATATATGCCCGAAGTATAACCTCTAAGCCTCCGATCAACTTCAAGATCTTATAAGCTTACTCTTATCTTTTCCTGTAAAAAGTTAGTCCACTAAACGGGTAAGCTACAACGAGCTTAGTGAGTTCATAAAGTACAAAATAATACTAGCATTATATACAAAACAAAGAAATAATAACATATAAAATGGTATAAAACTATTTAAGTAATTCATATTATAGCAAGTACACATCAATGCATAACTGACCGAAAAGCTTTACATCTTAACATGAAATTTACCAAGAATCCGTCATAGCCGAGTATCAACACTTATCCGGGATCAACAAGAATCACTGAATGACTGACATTGAGAATACAACTATATCGCAAGAATCAACAAGAGTTTGCAAGATAATAAACACAATTGAGAACCAATCACCGAATCAACACTCCACGAGAATCATCACTTAACCACAGGAACCGATAGACAATACCGCATCATGAATCAATGAGATCTCAATACCATCCAAACGAATCAAAGTGCGTCATTCCCCCTTAGGCCATTAGGGAATGAGGCCGATGAAGGTGATCAAGGCACCCCTAACCGAGTCCATGATCCAGCTTCACCACCACGGTCCATACCACTCCTCTGCCAGGTACTCCCGCGTCCACCGCTCAACATATTACACAAAGTAATACTCAAGCCGCCGTGGGTCCTCACGAAACGAAATTATCTCTCAAGGAATTCGTACGGGTAACTCATATTCGATATCAAATGAAACAATAACAACGATGACTCCACGAGACCGGAACAATAGGATTATCACAACCCGAATCAATAAAAATGCATCTCATACTAGAGCAATCCAACCGAGACGTAACACAAGGAATTTATACGACATGAATCGATATCAAGTGAGACACTTCAAGGATATTCCATCAATCAAGACATCTATCAAAAGATTATACACAAGGCATACTACAAATAATCACTATTTTCTTACAAGTCAATACACATAGCAAAAGTCTATTACTGAGTCAAACTTCATTTAATCATATTACAGTCAAATCACTAGAATTACCAATTCAATGTTCTAGGCATCGCATATGTGATAATAATAAACCAAATAACAATTAAACACGTAGCATTTAAATATATATAACTACTAGTATACAGTTGTACATAGATGAACTCACCTGGGATAAGCAATTTCCAACACAAGCCACGAACTCCTTTAACCACAATTCCAATGTCACCGATCAATGCAATCACCACAATCTTCCAATTGATTACCTATCATAATTATACACATCTCATTCAATAACCTAATCCATAATCACAACTAGATCAAACCCTAATCACCAATTTCCCCCAAATTGATGATGAACCAAACCCTAGACCATCAATCTATCTAAAATTGTGCATTATCACATGATAACTACGAATCTCATAGCTAGATACTTGATATGTTAACATACAATATCAATTTCAGATTTGTGATCCAAACCCTAACCTAAGGTTCAACATTCCACCCAAATTTTACCCAATTTAATACATGCATGAACAAAAACTAAGCATAATACCTTTATAACTTGATCTTATGATGAAAACCTCTTTGATTTGCACCAATATTCGTCCTTGATTCACCAAAATCGCCCATAGCAATCACCAACTCGTTCTATGAAGAAAATCAGCTGAAATGGGTCAAAAACCCGATTTTATGTCTAATCTGCACAAGATAGCGCCGCTATCTTCAAGATAGCGCCGCTATCTTGCCACCCCTTGCTTTTTAGCGCTGCTATTTCCTGAGATAGCGCCGCTATCTCTAAATTTTTCGCGTTTTCCCCTTAGCTATTTCGAGTTGCTGTCCCCTTTTACACAAGATAGCGCCGCTATCTCTAAGATAGCGCCGCTATCTTCCGAAATGCTGCAATTTCACATTTTTCTTCCTTTTTGACCTATGCCACTTATCCAAATACCGAAAATACAGATTTTTGACCAACACTTTCAACCAACGTAACCTAACAACTTGTCATTTACCACCTATAATTAACTTAACAATTAAAATACTCAAAATTAGAACACGTATGTTACAATTACCTCCTCCTTTTAAGAATTTCGTCCCGAAATTAGGTTGACTTGAACGAAATAGCATCCTTGATTTTATCATCCTTTCTTTCCTCAATCACCGTTCCATCTATGAACATTTCATTCTTTAGTTTTTCCATTTGACTAATACTGGCTACATATTCCAATTTCTTAACAACTTTGACTTAGGTCCAAAAGATCCGTTTTGCCAAATATATCTACATTATTAACAATAAATATATGAAATACCTTCAATCAACAAATACCTTCCATATTACTCGATCACTCAAACAAGCCAAAAAATTTCATATGAATTGCAATTCTTTAATTCATACCATGGTCAAAATCCGACACTTATTTTATATGCAAAACCAAGACCACCTTCTTTGACCAATTCACATTTAACCAAATTATTACTCAAACGGGTCAAAACCATACTATTTCAAAATTTAGTATGTAACGAGTTACATTCTAGCCATACCAATACGCATATAATGACAGATTCATGTTTAACCGTTCCTTCCTTAAAACAGGCCAAATTCCTAATATTATCATTAAAAATTTAACAATTAACTTAACAAATATGGTATTCATTAATTACATACCTTTTTTCAATTTCTTCATATTCTTAATCATATTGACTTTGGCTTCAGTCAATATCAGTCAAAGGAGCCATTTCATCGAGTGTATTCAAACTTCCCTTCCATTCTTTTCTAGGTATAAATCGATCTCCCATGACAATTCCCTAGGACTAATTCCAATTACGCCACCGGTATCCATACTTTTCATTCATTACATGAGATTAGTCGGCATTCCTTTAACTAAATTTCATCACATGATCCATTGCTTCAGACTCTTACCCTGCATTAAACTCATTTCAATCTTTTGAACATTGATAAACTATCCATTATTATTACAGTAAACCGCAATCTATAAAGTCAACTCGGTTAGAAGTTAACCATTCGTCATGCCTGAATTGATAATTACATTACAAGGCTTAGATACAAAATACAGTTCCTTCATAATTCTTACTTATAAACATATTCATTAACCTTGAATCTTGTGCTATTTCTAGTACATTACCAATTTTAAATATCCATAACCGATTACTACACACTTCCCCACTATCAACAACTTTGTTCCCAAACTATTCCTCAGACCAGATCAAATTTTATGTCATTTAACAAATTCTCAATTCATACTATTCCCAAAGTCAAAGTTGGATCTCATATACATGGTCAAAACTTCGTACCAAAATCAAGTTCTTTATATTGATTCAAGTTCTATTTTTTTTTTTAACTAATTATTCCGCAATTGAATCCAAATGCATGATACTGAGATTTATGTTAAACTAATTGCATCATAACCACCTCAATAACCACATTATATTCAGTTCATACTAATTAAGTTCCAGTTTAGTCAACATCTACTAACATGATCAAAGTCCAAACTCATATTATAATTAACCTTACCATAGTTCCTAGCTCATCCAAGTTCCATACTTCAGTATTCTTTTAGTTTTATTATTCTCGGGTTTCAAGTTTTGCTCATAGCCTATCTAACTCGTCGAGGATATCAATATCATCTCCGCATACAATACCCATTCTACATCACTAACGCATTTATAGGAAAAGAATTACCACTTACAAGAACCAATTTATTCATTAATTCACCATTCTATTTTCACCCTACACTTACTCGGGTTATTCCCTTTCAACCAAATTTCGGTCCATCTTTTCTAAAACACATAAGGTTGTCTATATACTTCATTACCTAACCCGTTCCAATAATAATGTTTAAACTTGACAAATTCTATGAACCCTAGATCAATATAGAATTTGTGGTCATTAATTTCCAATACTTAAATCCTCATATCCCTTGTGACCATTAAAGTTTCACTTTTCACAACATCAACATATATATAACAGATTCATTATCGGATAAGAAAACCATATTAAAGATCAAACGAATCTAGTAACACACAATAAATAAGATTCTTCATAATCAAACAATCTACAAACGATTAGAGTATTAACAAGAAATGTACCAATTTTGACGTTAGCATCCTCGTAAGCTTCCTCAGAGGTATTTGAACACACAACCTCTTGCCTTAGGAACCTCCTCCTTTCGCTTAGAGTACTCGTCACAAAAGACTGATGAACCAAAGTTTCATTTTCGGCGACTTGTTAGAAAGAGTAGAGTATTGACACTTTCGGTATCCCAACTTTCCGTAAGACTAATAATTGCATCCTTGTACGGACAGCTAAACCTTTTATGTCCGTTTTCACCACAACCCTAACACTTCAAGGTTCTTGATAATTCTCACATTGTCCATTATAATTCCTACTACAATGTCGACGTTTACAGGTTGCACCCGACTACAAAATTATCAAAGTTATACACATAATATATTATTTCACATAGACCTTACTTATACCTGTTTCGAAAAGAACTGACACTGAACTGCGGGGGAAAATTGAATTGTTTCATTTTATAACGTTTTGGTTCAGGAATCAACACTCTACTTGGGTTCAAATCATACTCACCCTTCCGGACATATTCAACAACTTTCGCGACAAAGGAATATCATATTTGCTAGCACAATCTTAATTTTCATATCTAAACCTTCCACAAGCACTTACACTTTCTTTACTCCATTTTGGGATGAATTTTGTGGCAAATTGTGCCTCCGGATTAAACACCGTTTAATATTCGTCTAACAACATTGTTCCTAATCTAATTTCCAAGAATTCTTTCTCAATCCTTGTTCTCATCTCACTAGAACTATATTAATCAAGAAAACGAACTATAAACGATTATCAAATCATATGATCCTCTTCTTCCTCGCTTAATATTTTATACAAACTATTCATCAGATCAACGCCTTTCCTGAAAGCCTAGCGGTCACATAACATTTTGATCTTCCACGTAGACATGTGATACATAGAATACCTTGTCTGTGTTTTCAATACTCAACAACGCCTCTACAGGATCAGGCACACCCGCAAATTCGATAGCTTCACTGCTACGAAAGGTTTTAAAGGATATTGCCCCAAATTTCTTACTTAAAGATTCAATCACCACATTAGCCTTCGACTTACTTTTCTCTCTTTTTTTTTTAAGTTATTCAAACATAGAACGAACCGTATTAACAATTCTACTCATCAATCTCTCTTCACAACAAACACTTGTTCCTCTTTCATTTAACAAAGTTGTTTCATGCCTCAAGATAAGCATGAAATTTCCCCCCATTCAGAAACCCCATGATCACATTTACCACATCTTTGATCCATGATTTACCGAAATTTAAGTCCACACAATTATATCATTAATCATACCATTTCCTATTGATAACCCTTTACCCATTTTCTAGACTTAAACCTATGATTTGTATCCATCCTAAACCCATAATCCATACACTTCCACCATCAACACCTAAGTTTGAGTCTAAGCACCGCAATGATACCTAGTTCACTCAAACTAATGCTCTGATACCATATTGTAATGACCGGGCCAAGAAATCCCACCAATCAAAACGAACAACTTTCTAATAACTATCTAATTACAATTAACCATTCTAAACAGATAACAACTATACAAAATACAACAAACGGGCCAAGATCTCACTACCAACAAAGACTATGGATACAAACCAACTAACTACATGATCGGAATACAAAACTACCCAACTCCCACATACCTAAATATATATGCCCGAAGTATAACCTCTAAGCCTCCGATCAACTTCAAGATCTTATAAGCTTACTCTTATCTTTTCCTGTAAAAAGTTAGTCCACTAAACGGGTAAGCTACAACGAGCTTAGTGAGTTCATAAAGTACAAAATAATACTAGCATTATATACAAAACAAAGAAATAATAACATATAAAATGGTATAAAACTATTTAAGTAATTCATATTATAGCAAGTACACATCAATGCATAACTGACCGAAAAGCTTTACATCTTAACATGAAATTTACCAAGAATCCGTCATAGCCGAGTATCAACACTTATCCGGGATCAACAAGAATCACTGAATGACTGACATTGAGAATACAACTATATCGCAAGAATCAACAAGAGTTTGCAAGATAATAAACACAATTGAGAACCAATCACCGAATCAACACTCCACGAGAATCATCACTTAACCACCGGAACCGATAGACAATACCGCATCATGAATCAATGAGATCTCAATACCATCCAAACGAATCAAAGTGCGTCATTCCCCCCTTAGGCCATTAGGGAATGAGGCCGATGAAGGTGATCAAGGCACCCCTAACCGAGTCCATGATCCAGCTTCACCACCACGGTCCATACCACTCCTCCGCCAGGTACTCCCGCGTCCACCGCTCAACATATTACACAAAGTAATACTCAAGCCGCCGTGGGTCCTCACGAAACGAAATTATCTCTCAAGGAATTCGTACTGGTAACTCATATTCGATATCAAATGAAACAATAACAACGATGACTCCACGAGACCGGAACAATAGGATTATCACAACCCGAATCAATAAAAATGCATCTCATACTAGAGCAATCCAACCGAGACGTAACACAAGGAATTTATACGACATGAATCGATATCAAGTGAGACACTTCAAGGATATTCCATCAATCAAGACATCTATCAAAAGATTATACACAAGGCATACTACAAATAATCACTATTTTCTTACAAGTCAATACACATAGCAAAAGTCTATTACTGAGTCAAACTTCATTTAATCATATTACAGTCAAATCACTAGAATTACCAATTCAATGTTCTAGGCATCGCATATGTGATAATAATAAACCAAATAACAATTAAACACGTAGCATTAAATATATATAACTACTAGTATACAGTTGTACATAGATGAACTCACCTGGGATAAGCAATTTCCAACACAAGCCACGAACTCCTTTAACCACAATTCCAATGTCACCGATCAATGCAATCACCACAATCTTCCAATTGATTACCTATCATAATTATACACATCTCATTCAATAACCTAATCCATAATCACAACTAGAATAAACCCTAATCACCAATTTCCCCCAAATTGATGATGAACCAAACCCTAGACCATCAATCTATCTAAAATTGTGCATTATCACATGATAACTACGAATCTCATAGCTAGATACTTGATATGTTAACATACAATATCAATTTCAGATTTGTGATCCAAACCCTAACCTAAGGTTCAACATTCCACCAAAATTTTACCCAATTTAATACATGCATGAACAAAAACTAAGCATAATACCTTTATAACTTGATCTTATGATGAAAACCTCTTTGATTTGCACCAATATTCGTCCTTGATTCACCAAAATCGCCCATAGCAATCACCAACTCGTTCTATGAAGAAAATCAGCTGAAATGGGTCAAAAACCCGATTTTATGTCTAATCTGCACAAGATAGCGCCGCTATCTTCAAGATAGCGCCGCTATCTTCAAGATAGCGCCGCTATCTTTGTTAAGGCAAAAAGCCTTACCCCTTTGGATCTTAAGATAACAAAACAACCTAGACTAGCTTTGATTAATATGTAGAATAATATAGCTAAGTTTAGGTCTGATACTGAGTGATCAGTATTAGAACTCAGTATCAGTACTCAGTATCAAATAGTGATACTGAGTAGAAGGACTGAGTGATACTCAGTATAGTAACGGACTAAGATCAAATCCCTTGATCTTAGTCATTTTCCTTGCTTAGTCCTTCGGTTACTCCTTTGCTCATTATGTAAGATCTCTATAACATTATAAATAGAGATCATCTTGCAAAGGAGTACTCACCAATTTACTTTACACATTCACATCTTTTGTAATTGATCAGTGGTCTTGTTATTCCGCAACAAGCCACACTTCGTGGATTTATACATTGACCATATTCTTGTGTTATCACTTTAATATTTCTCTAAGTATAATATTCTATCAATTAACATTATAAACCAGAGTTGTTGTGACCTAACAACTGGTATCAGAGCAGGCTAAATAATCTTCTATTTAGTCGATCTATAACCCTGGCAGCCATTTCCTACATCTATCCCTCCAACACTCAAAAATCCAAAATGTCTACAATTATTGCACCAGTTATGTCTGGAAAGGGAGTACCCATCTTTGATGGAAAAGATTTCCATCAATGGAAGCTCAAAGCTCAGTGGTATCTTGAATCTATTCATCATGAGATGCTCACTGTGCTAAATGATGGTCCCATCATTCCACAAACTGTGGAACCGGTTGCTGCTACTGATGATGCTCCTGAGGGCATAAGATCTGTACCTAAACTAAAGCACAACTGGACTGACACTGACCGTCAGTTGTATGCTTTAGACTCCAGAGCTAAAGGAGTGATTGGTAATGCTGTTACAAAAGAGATACTTAATGCAATTATGAAATTGCCAACAGCAAAGGCTATGTGGGATAGCCTATCAGTCACTTATGAAGGTACAGCAAAGGTGAAGTTGCAAAGAAAAAGCAACATGAGAAGGAAATATGAAAATTTCTTTTCAACTCCAAATGAAGACATCACCACTCTCTATAACAGGTTCAATACTGTTATCCATGATTTAATCAGTGTAGGCATTGTGAAAGAGGAAGGAGAGCTTGTTCAAAAGTTTCCGGATAGCCTTCCTCAACAATTTCTTGACATGACAAATTCTGTCAATGCTGCTAACAACATTGAGTCATACACTCTTCAAACTTTGTATGGTTTAATGCTGAATCATGAGGAGAATAATGCTGCAAGACTGATCAACTGGAAGAAAACTGACAAGTCTTCCACTGGTATGGCTCTAGTTGTGCAACAGGCTTATACTGTGACTGAGCTAGAAGAACCAGAAGTTGATCTTGCTGATGCTGAGGCAGAAGAGCTTGAAACACAAATGGCTCTCATGTCTATGAAGCTGGATCAGTTGAAGAAAAAGAGGCTTGGTGTTAGCCCTTCTAATACTGACCCTAGATCAGGTCTGTGCTATAGGTGTAGAAAGCCTGGACATATTGCTGCAAATTGTCATACTAAGTCTTCTGAGACTGACCAAAATGACAAGATTGCATACCGAGCAAAAAGATATAGAGACAAATATGTCAAGCTGAAGAATTGGAGCAAGGGAAAGAGGGCCGAAGGAAATGGAGCACCTCATCAAGCACTTTACTCAGAAGCCTGGATGGATGAAGAGTTAAGTGATGATGAAGAGGAGATTGAAAATAAAGCCTTTATGGCTTTCACTGAAGATGATTTGAAGAGTTCCTTTGAAAATGATATCAAAGAGGCTGAGAGGATGAGTGTTCATACTGATTGGGATTCCACTCAGTTGTACAAGGTAAGTTCCTTTCAAACTTATTCAGTGAATGAAAAAACCAAGATTTTTGAGTATATGCTTGTTGATCTTAAAACTTCTGTACAAAAAGAAAAAGCTTTAAAATTAACAATTAAAGAACTTGAAAGGGTAAATAATGAAAACTTGGATAAACTAGCAAAATATAAAGATTTAGAACTAAATTTTTCAGATTTAAAAGACATTAACCAAAGATTAGCTGATAAAGCTCATTTACACAAACTTGAAAAAGAGAAATTTGAAAAACAGTGTAAATCTTGGGGAAATGCTTCAATAAAATTAAATAAATGTTTAAATGAACAATTTCCAGAAAATGTGAGGGCTGCACTTGGTGTTGATCCTCAATTTAAAAGCAGGAACAATTTTGCTGATTTATTTGAAGAGTTTTCTACTATGAACCCTATTAATTTTGTAAAAGCTAAAACTTTATGTGAAGTTGGATGTCAAACTGAGTCAGATGATGAAGAAAATGAAATTTTAGAAAAACCTATTGGTCCTTCCATCTGCTCAAAGTGCTATACTGAGCTACAAGAACTCAGTATTGAATTTCAAATAACAGAAATTTCTGATACCGAGCTACCAATAGTTCAGTATGACACTTCTGCTGTTCCACCTTTTGAATTATTATTTAATACAACAACTTTTGAATTATATAATGATAATAAAACAACTTCTATCTCACATATTTCATCAAATACAGAAGTTGCAGGAACAGAAACATCAAATACTGAGACATCTAAAGTACCTATTAAAGTTGTTCCTTCAAAACATGATAAACAAAAGACAACTTCAACTAGGTCTTTGGTTGGCAAAGACAAGAAGTCTACCACTAATAAAATTAGAAAGACTTCTCTGCCAAATAAAAATAAACAACCAGATCATCCATCTCCTAAACCAGTTAAAAACAATACTAATACATCTATTAGAAATAACAAAATTAATGTTTTAAAAACACTTGGTGATCAGGTCAAATCTTTAAGTAAACAATTTGCAAAACTCGTTCATACTGACCTACCAAAAGTGAAACATTTTTCTAAAATACCATATGAAAATATGTTTAGAAATAGACCTAGGAAATGTTATAGATGTCATCATACTGGTCATAAGGGAGATGAATGCTGGACTGATCTCTCAAGTCCTAGGTACTCAGTACCAAAGAAAAGGAGAGAAACTAAGTCAGTATCACCAAAGAAAACTTCTAAAGTTACCCCTGAAGTGATACCGACCTCTCCACATAAAGAGATCAAGTCAAATTGTGTTTATCCCACCAAAGGTCCCATTCAAAAATGGGTTCCTAAAAGGAACTAATTCTTATTTTGTGTCTTGTGCAGGGTGACAGAAAATGGTACTTAGATAGTGGCTGCTCAAGACACATGACAGGCAGTATGGAATACCTTCTTAATTATACTCCAGAGAAGGGTCCTTCTGTCAAGTTTGGAGATGACTCGGTGGGAAAGACAAGAGGTTATGGTGTGATCAAGGCAGGCAACATAACTTTTAAAAGAGTTGCCTATGTAGAGGGTCTTAAACACAATCTGCTCAGTATTAGCCAGATGTGTGATGATGACAATGAAGCTCGATTCAGAAAGGTTGCAGGAATCATCTACAATGATAAAGGGCAGCCTGTACTCATTGCTAGAAGAGAAAAAGACGTATATGTGGTCAACCTGTCTGAAATAGACCCAACTATTCGAGTATGCCTGCTTTCTAAAGTCAAGCCAGAATTACATTGGCTATGGCACAAGAAACTCTCTCACATAAATTTTAGAAATATCAACGAGCTCAGTATGAAGAAACTGGTGAGAGGATTGCCCACAATTACTTATTCAAAAGATAAGTTATGCTCAGCATGTGAAATGGGCAAGCAGAAGAAGAGTTCATTCAAGTCAAAAGTCAATCATTCCATCAATGAACCTCTTACTATGATACATATGGATCTTTTTGGCCCCATCAGCACACCATCTTTGGCCAAAAAGATCTATACTCTAGTCTTAGTTGATGAATTCTCAAGATATACTTGGGTCATCTTCCTCAAGACTAAGTCAGATGCAACAACAGAAATCATTGCCTTTATAAAAAGAGAGGAACTTCAAAAAGGCAACAAGGTCAAGCAACTTAGAAGTGACCATGGTACTGAGTTTAAGAACTCAGTATTAGCAGATTTCTGTGAAGAAAAAGGAATCATTCAAAACTTCTCTGCAGCCTACACACCCCAACAAAATGGTGTTGTAGAAAGAAAGAACAGAACACTGATTGAAGCTGCAAGAACTTTATTATGCCATGCTGGACTGGCACTGAGTTTCTGGGCTGAAGCTGTAAACTGTGCAAATTTCACTCAGAATAGAGCCACTATAGTCCAAAGACATCTGAAGACTCCATATGAGTTATACAATGGCAAGATTCCTAATGTGGAATATTTCCACATCTTTGGGAGTAAATGTTTTGTACTCAGTACAAAACAAAATCTCAATAAATTTGCTCCCAAAGCAAATGAAGGTGTGTTCATGGGCTACTCTCCACACTCCAAAGCTTTCAGAGTGTATATCATCTCAACCAAGATGATTGTAGAATCCATTCATGTCACATTCGATGAAGATCAGAATGAGCATTCTACCTCAGCAAGTGAAGACTTAAGTGGCATAGATATTCTATGCAATCCAGAACACTCCATTGCTGAACAGCCTAAGTTTCATCCACACTTTATTCCTAATAAGTTTAATGAAACTGATCAAGTTCAAACTCAGTATCACTCAAATGCGTCTAATACTGAGGTTCCCATATCAGAGAACCTCCATACTGAGTTTCCAACAAATGATCTGAACCACTCTATTTATGAAGAAGGTGAAACATCCAACACTTCACAAGAATCCACATCAACTCTGCAAAATGAAGATGAACAGCAACCTGCACTGTCTAATACTGATCAGAATTCCACTCAGTATCAGACAGACAACACACCAAATCAACTAGATATTGTTGATCCTATTTCAAATGCTCCCTTAGGAAACAATTTAAGGGAACACAGAGACCATCCACACTCAAACATTATTGGTCCTATTGGAGAAGGTGTCCAAACAAGAAGAAAATTAGAATTTCCAACCCAAGCAACTGCAAACTTTTGTTTTTTCTCAAGTTTTCTATCTACCATTGAACCAAAGAAAGCTGATGAAGCTTTATTAGATGAAGATTGGGTAGAGGCTATGCAAGAAGAACTCACAGAGTTTGAAAGAAACAAAGTTTGGAACTTAGTACCACCTCCTTCTGGCAAAACTATTATTGGTACTAAGTGGGTGTTCAGAAACAAGATGGACAAGGATGGTGTTGTCATTAGAAACAAAGCAAGGTTAGTTGCTCAAGGTTACAGGCAAGAAGAAGGCATTGACTATGATGAAACTTTTGCACCAGTTGCAAGAATTGAAGCTATTAGGTTGTATCTTGCATATGCAGCCTTTAAGAATTTCAAGGTTTATCAGATGGATGTCAAAAGTGCTTTTCTAAATGGAAAACTACAAGAAGAAGTTTATGTTAAACAACCTCCAGGTTTTGTTGATCCTAAATTTCCTCATTATGTTTTCAAGCTTGATAAAGCTCTATATGGGCTCAAACAAGCTCCAAGAGCCTGGTATGACACCTTGTCTGAGTATCTTATTGAAAATAAGTTTACAAGAGGTAAAATTGATAAAACATTATTTTCAAAAAGGAAAGGTTCTGACATCTTACTCATTCAGATATATGTAGATGACATTATCTTTGGTTCCACTGACAAGTCCATGTGTGACTGGTTTGCGAAGATAATGTCAACTCAGTATCAGATGAGTATGATGGGAGAACTTACTTACTTTCTGGGTTTACAAGTTGAACAAAAGCCTGATGGCACTTTTATAAATCAAAGTAAGTATGTGCATGACATGTTAAAGAAATACAACTTTGAAAATCTATCTTCCATGCACACTCCTATGGGTACTCAGGATAAGATAAGTAAGGATGAAACTGGTAAACCAGTATGTCAATCCACATACCGAGGTATGATTGGTTCCTTACTTTACTTAACTGCTAGTAGGCCTAATATCATGTTTGCCACATGTTTGTGTGCTCGGTATCAGGCTGATCCTAAAGAATCACACATGAAAGCAGTTAAGCGCATCTTTAGATATCTTACAGGTACTCCTAACCTGGGTCTTTGGTATCCCAAAGACTCAAACTTTGACCTTGAAGGGTACACAGATGCAGATTTTGCAGGTTGTAGATTGGACAGAAAGAGCACAAGTGGAGGATGTCAATTCCTAGGTGGAAGATTAGTTGGCTGGTCATCCAAGAAACAAAATTCAGTAGCAACTTCCACAGCAGAAGCAGAATATGTTGCTGCAGGAAGTTGTTGTGCTCAATTATTATGGATGCAGTATCAACTCTTAGACTATGGGTTCAACTTTCATAAGACTCCTATTCATTGTGATAACAAGAGTGCTATTGCTATCACAGAGAACCCAGTCTATCACTCCAAAACCAAGCACATTGATATCAGACACCACTTTATTCGAGATAATGTGGAAAAAGGTAAGGTTGAAGTTGATTATGTACCAACAAATGAACAATTGGCTGATGTATTTACTAAACCTCTTCCTGAGGAAAGGTTTATGTATTTACTAGGACAATTAGGTATGTTGAATCCTTAATCTTTATTAAATTTCTTTAAAACTGAGCACTCAGTATCACTCCTGTTGATACTGACCACTCAGTATCACTTGTCTGTTATCATTAAAATTTAAAATTTTTATTTTTTTTATTAATTTCAAGAGTAAATTAATTGTTTTTATATTTTTAAGATTTTTTTTAAATTAATTTTTTTTACTCGGTATTGGGGTATGACGGCTCTTACACCGAGCTTAATCCTCATACTGCTCAAACGGTAACCTTTCTTAATAAGAAAGTTACCGTTGGCAGAGGATAAGGCAGTCAAATCAGCCGTTTTTACTTCCCAATACCTTAATTATCTTTCAAATCTCCTATAAATAACCGTTTATTTTACTTCAAATTTTTTAACTGTTATTTCTTTCTTTCATCTTCAATTCTCTCTGCGATTAACGATTTCACTTTCTCTTACCAAGCAAATTCTTTCAAATCAAAATCACAGATGGCGAATTACACTTTTGTTGCTCCAGACGTTCAATCGGAAATCCAATTCCGAAATAATGAAGTACCCAGGTTTGCGAGGAACAACATCACAGCAAATTTCAATATTCCTCAAGCCTGGGCATGCCAAGAGTTCACAAACATTGTGACTTTTCTGAAAAATTGCCCAATTGCTCGTGCACTGACCTTGTCTCCTCGAGCAAGTTACCCAGAGATGCTATGCGAGTTTTGGTACTCTGCTACACTCGATTCTCCAGATATGATTGCTGGGTGGGTAATTAGAGATCAAAGAAGGGCATTTGTTTCTACTGCAATCATTCGTGAAGCACTGAGACTTCCCGCCCAAGCTCAGTATGACCCATTTGTTGATAGATCAGAGGCACGCTCTGTACTGCCTTTTCTGGGTCGAAGAGGAACAACGGGCACAATCAAAAGAAATGAATTTGGTCCTATGTGGGGTATTCTTATCACCACAATCATTCGATGTATGACCCACAAGACGGGAGCTTTGGACCAAATAAACGAATTTGGGATGCAAATAGTACATGCTCTGTACTATGGAAGAAATATCGATTATGCTCGCCTAATTTTCAATGAATTAGCTACACTGGTTCGAGCAAATACAAGGGAATGCAATGTCCCTTTCTGCAGATTTCTATCACTCATCTTTCAACACTCAATGCCCACACAGATTTATGATGATTTTCACAGTCCAAGAGTTGATCTTCCTCCACTCAGTGAGAAGATTTTCTTTTACAGACCAAGAGAAGGAGAACCTCTTCTAAGTCCTCCTATGTGGGCCATTGTTCAAGAACATATAAATGATGAAGAAGATCTGTCTGATACTGAGTCAGACAATGATGATGATGATGATGATGATAGTGGAAATGGAGCACAGGCAGGTCAAGATATTGAGATGCAGGATGTCCCACAAGTTCAAGAACCAACTATCTCTCCACCTGCACAAGATCTTGCTGCTCCTCATATTGAAAACATTCTTGAAACTGAGTCCTCGGAAGACACACCACTGGTCCTTCGAAGAAGAAGAATGAATGTTTCTCCTATCATTATGGGCAACTTATCATCTGAGGAGGTGCAGCCTACAAATGTTCCATCATTAACTGCATCTATTCAAGCCCAAAGCTTTATTGCAGCCACCGCTGACCTTCCAGGTCCAGAACTAGCTCCACCTGCTCAACCAATTGAGGAACCTCATGTTCCTCTTGATGTGGAGATTCAATATGCACAAACTGCACTGGAGGGTGCTCAGCATGACAGAGGGGTCGGTATTGAAGATGTTGGTGCTGCACATCAACAAACACATGATCCTGTACCGACCTCTGCAGATGCTCGAAGGGAATCTGACAGAGTCTCAGGTATGAATTTCTAAAAAGCCTTAAACTTATATATATATATATTTCATTCCCAAATAGAGACTAAGTATTGGCCAGTACCAACTCAATACTGACCAAAGTCTCAAACGATCTTTCAAATATATATCCTCTTATGGCCAACATAGCTAGCCCACTGCTGCTATGCAAAATTCATATACTGAGCACACTAAATTGATCATTGTTAGTCTACAGTTGTCTCAACATTTAAAGAGACAATGGTGGTTGATGTCATACTGACACCCACTGGTGCTGCTTGAATAATGTCCAACTTATTTTTGAGTTGGGTAGCATCATTCAAGAAATGATCCCAAACCCTTAAGCCACAAAATCCAAAAATATCCAATGGGGTTTAGCCACATTTCTGTTATCACTCTCATACCGAGTGATAAACATTGAAAACAACAAGAAGCACATCCCAGGCTTCGAATTCCCACACCCAAACCTTTTAGTAAATGTGACTTATCCTATACTGAGCTACTTAAATTTTCACAAGTCCACAATATTTCATCCTATACCAGATGAAATACAGACTTCACAAACTCTGTTTATATGATTGTAGAATTAAACAACACCACAATTCTATTTGATAAACCTTTCATTCTAACCAGTTTTATATTTTTTGTTTCTTTAGCACCATCTGTGCAGGGTATTCAGGCATCTCAAGCTGCAGCAGATCAAGTGACTCTGCAAGCAATCATGCAGCACATTCTGGCCATCCAACAAACTCAAAATGTAATACTAGCCAGAATGGACAAGATGAGTGGTGATATTGATCTAATAAAACAGTCAGTATCACTCCTTCAACAACCACAGCAGCCTCCACAAACTCCACCAGGTTCACATGGTGATCACAATGAAGAAGGAGAAGGAGAAGGAGGTGCTGGTGATACTGATGCTGCAACTGAGCCCATGCCCTCCCCTACTCTTGAACAACCTGAAGGGGACATGGGTGGTGATACTGATCCTCTTCCCTCCTCATCAAATGATAACAAAAAGGGGGAGAAAAGACAAAGAGATTCTGAGGTTGATCAAACTGAGCCTTCTGCTCAGGGGGAGAAAAGAAGAAGATTGAATGAAGATCAACCTCAACAACAACATCAGCAAAGCCCTCATACTGAGCCATTTCGTATTCAGTATGAGAGAAGAAGACAAAGAACAAGGTCAGAATTACAAGTTCAAGACCCACTTGAGCCATCTGCTCAGGGGGAGACTCATACTGACCAACCACAGCAAGCTTATACTGAGCCACCTGCTCTAGAAGAAAATAACTTACAAATTGTGGTCTATAGACCTTTTGTGTGGCCCATTGCTGATGATGAAGATGAAGAACATCCAGTGGAATCAGAAGATTTTTTAAACTTTGCATTGGATGAAGCAAATAAAGAAACCTCTTCATCATCATTCTTTGATGATGAAGAGCATACAAGAAAATCTATCTCATCTCAGGCTGAAGGACCTTCTAGAATTCCTAGAAGACCAATAACCAGAAGAATGATAAATGTGGTTATGTCCTCAGAATCTAGTGAAGAACAAGATCCAGCTCCTCTGATCTCAAGACCTAGAAGATCTGCTCAGTTTACTGAGGGAAAGAGTGAAGCTGAGGATGAGATTGAGGCCCAAAAGTTCTTCCCTGTTAAGGAAGAACCTGAATCTGAGTCTGAAGATGTTCCAAGAAGATCTCATACTGTAAGAAGAACTGGAGATGAATTACTTGAACAGTATTGGAACATTGTGGCACAAAGAACAAGATATAGGGAAACAAGGATGAGTATGCTGAGGAAGAAAGCATTTCCAACTGTAAGAGACATATACTGGCTAAATGAGTTTGTCAACAAAATAAAGGTCAAAACTGTTGATAGATCAATTGTTGCAACTTGTACTGGGCCAGTCAGTCCTCCAATGAAGTTTCTCCTCCATGACATTCAAAATATGGGACTTCATGATTGGATAAAAATTGCTAGACTGATCAAGGAAATGCCTTCAAGATCTTCTGAAGCCCAAGTGATGATGGATGAAATCTGGGCTGTATCTGCTATATGCTATGAAAAAGGCATTCTTTATGCAGCAGAATACAGGGCACTCAGTGTGATGACTGAAGCTATGAGGAACAACAAACCTGAGTGTCTTAATACTTTCAGAATAATTCCCACATATACTGTTCCCCCTAATCTCATTTTTCAGGATCAAAAGAGTACCATATATCCAACATCTGGATACATGTATACTGACTCAGATGACAGGGAATGCTTCATTACTGAAGCAGATTTGGCAACAGCTCCTATCAGCCATTTGGTGGGTCTTAAATGGATGATAACCAAGAAAGAAGATGCTTGGTTTAGAAAAAAGATAGTTGCTGTACTAAACAACAGGCAAGATGAACTGAAGAAAAGAGAAGAGTTCATCCATGTGAAGAAAGAAGTCTTCTACGAGTTTGAATCGATCAACAAAGACTAAAGAAGAAGACTTTGCAGCCTGTAGCTTTTTTTTTTTTTTTTGTAATTGTTTTGTTATCATTAGATAGGGGGAGATTGTTAAGGCAAAAAGCCTTACCCCTTTGGATCTTAAGATAACAAAACAACCTAGACTAGCTTTGATTAATATGTAGAATAATATAGCTAAGTTTAGGTCTGATACTGAGTTATCAGTATTAGAACTCAGTATCAGTACTCAGTATCAAATAGTGATACTGAGTAGAAGGACTGAGTGATACTCAGTATAGTAACGGACTAAGATCAAATCCCTTGATCTTAGTCATTTTCCTTGCTTAGTCCTTCGGTTACTCCTTTGCTCATTATGTAAGATCTCTATAACATTATAAATAGAGATCATCTTGCAAAGGAGTACTCACCAATTTACTTTACACATTCACATCTTTTGTAATTGATCAGTGGTCTTGTTATTCCGCAACAAGCCACACTTAGTGGATTTATACATTGACCATATTCTTGTGTTATCACTTTAATATTTCTCTAAGTATAATATTCTATCAATTAACATTATAAACCAGAGTTGTTGTGACCTAACAATCTTGCCACCCCTTGCTTTTTAGCGCCGCTATTTCCTGAGATAGCGCCGCTATCTCTAAATTTTTCGCGTTTTCCCCTTAGCTATTTCGAGTTGCTGTCCCCTTTTACACAAGATAGCGCCGCTATCTCTAAGATAGCGCCGCTATCTTCCGAAATGCTGCAATTTCACATTTTTCTTCCTTTTTGACCTATGCCACTTATCCAAATACCGAAAATACAGATTTTTGACCAACACTTTCAACCAACGTAACCTAACAACTTGTCATTTACCACCTATAATTAACTTAACAATTAAAATACTCAAAATTAGAACACGTATGTTACAATTACCTCCTCCTTTTAAGAATTTCGTCCCGAAATTAGGTTGACTTGAACGAAATAGCATCCTTGATTTTATCATCCTTTCTTTCCTCAATCACCGTTCCATCTATGAACATTTCATTCTTTAGTTTTTCCATTTGACTAATACTGGCTACATATTCCAATTTCTTAACAACTTTGACTTAGGTCCAAAAGATCCGTTTTGCCAAATATATCTACATTATTAACAATAAATATATGAAATACCTTCAATCAACAAATACCTTCCATATTACTCGATCACTCAAACAAGCCAAAAAATTTCATATGAATTGCAATTCTTTAATTCATACCATGGTCAAAATCCGACACTTATTTTATATGCAAAACCAAGACCACCTTCTTTGACCAATTCACATTTAACCAAATTATTACTCAAACGGGTCAAAACCATACTATTTCAAAATTTAGTATGTAACGAGTTACATTCTAGCCATACCAATACGCATATAATGACAGATTCATGTTTAACCGTTCCTTCCTTAAAACAGGCCAAATTCCTAATATTATCATTAAAAATTTAACAATTAACTTAACAAATATGGTATTCATTAATTACATACCTTTTTCAATTTCTTCATATTCTTAATCATATTGACTTTGGCTTCAGTCAATATCAGTCAAAGGAGCCATTTCATCGAGTGTATTCAAACTTCCCTTCCATTCTTTTCTAGGTATAAATCGATCTCCCATGACAATTCCCTAGGACTAATTCCAATTACGCCACCGGTATCCATACTTTTCATTCATTACATGAGATTAGTCGGCATTCCTTTAACTAAATTTCATCACATGATTCATTGCTTCAGACTCTTACCCTGCATTAAACTCATTTCAATCTTTTGAACATTGATAAACTATCCATTATTATTACAGTAAACCGCAATCTATAAAGTCAACTCGGTTAGAAGTTAACCATTCGTCATGCCTGAATTGATAATTACATTACAAGGCTTAGATACAAAATACAGTTCCTTCATAATTCTTACTTATAAACATATTCATTAACCTTGAATCTTGTGCTATTTCTAGTACATTACCAATTTTAAATATCCATAACCGATTACTACACACTTCCCCACTATCAACAACTTTGTTCCCAAACTATTCCTCAGACCAGATCAAATTTTATGTCATTTAACAAATTCTCAATTCATACTATTCCCAAAGTCAAAGTTGGATCTCATATACATGGTAAAAACTTCGTACCATAATCAAGTTCTTTATATTGATTCAAGTTCTATTTTTTTTTTAACTAATTATTCCGCAATTGAATCCAAATGCATGATACTGAGATTTATGTTAAACTAATTGCATCATAACCACCTCAATAACCACATTATATTCAGTTCATACTAATTAAGTTCCAGTTTAGTCAACATCTACTAACATGATCAAAGTCCAAACTCATATTATAATTAACCTTACCATAGTTCCTAGCTCATCCAAGTTCCATACTTCAGTATTCTTTTAGTTTTATTATTCTCGGGTTTCAAGTTTTGCTCATAGCCTATCTAACTGGTCGAGGATATCAATATCATCTCCGCATACAATACCCATTCTACATCACTAACGCATTTATAGGAAAAGAATTACCACTTACAAGAACCAATTTATTCATTAATTCACCATTCTATTTTCACCCTACACTTACTCGGGTTATTCCCTTTCAACCAAATTTCGGTCCATCTTTTCTAAAACACATAAGGTTGTCTATATACTTCATTACCTAACCCGTTCCAATAATAATGTTTAAACTTGACAAATTCTATGAACCCTAGATCAATATAGAATTTGTGGTCATTAATTTCCAATACTTAAATCCTCATATCCTTTGTGACCATTAAAGTTTCACTTTTCACAACATCAACATATATATAACAGATTCATTATCGGATAAGAAAACCATATTAAAGATCAAACGAATCTAGTAACACACAATAAATAAGATTCTTCGTAATCAAACAATCTACAAACGATTAGAGTATTAACAAGAAATGTACCAATTTTGACGTTAGCATCCTCGTAAGCTTCCTCAGAGGTATTTGAACACACAACCTCTTGCCTTAGGAACCTCCTCCTTTCGCTTAGAGTACTCGTCACAAAAGACTGATGAACCAAAGTTTCATTTTCGGCGACTTGTTAGAAAGAGTAGAGAATTGACACTTTCGGTATCCCAACTTTCCGTAAGACTAATAATTGCATCCTTGTACGGACAGCTAAACCTTTTATGTCCGTTTTCACCACAACCCTAACACTTCAAGGTTATTGATAATTCTCACATTGTCCATTATAATTCCTACTACAATGTCGACGTTTACAGGTTGCACCCGACTACAAAATTATCAAAGTTATACACATAATATATTATTTCACATAGACCTTACTTATACCTGTTTCGAAAAGAACTGACACTGAACTGCGGGGGAAAATTGAATTGTTTCATTTTATAACGTTTTGGTTCAGGAATCAACACTCTACTTGGGTTCAAATCATACTCACCCTTCCGGACATATTCAACAACTTTCGCGACAAAGGAATATCATATTTGCTAGCACAATCTTAATTTTCATATCTAAACCTTCCACAAGCACTTACACTTTCTTTACTCCATTTTGGGATGAATTTTGTTGCAAATTGTGCCTCCGGATTAAACACCGTTTAATATTCGTCTAACAACATTGTTCCTAATCTAATTTCCAAGAATTCTTTCTCAATCCTTGTTCTCATCTCACTAGAACTATATTAATCAAGAAAACGAACTATAAACGATTATCAAATCATATGATCCTCTTCTTCCTCGCTTAATATTTTATACAAACTATTCATCAGATCAACGCCTTTCCTGAAAGCCTAGCGGTCACATAACATTTTGATCTTCCACGTAGACATGTGATACATAGAATACCTTGTCTGTGTTTTCAATACTCAACAACGCCTCTACAGGATCAGGCACACCCGCAAATTCGATAGCTTCACTGCTACGAAAGGTTTTAAAGGATATTGCCCCAAATTTCTTACTTAAAGATTCAATCACCACATTAGCCTTCGACTTACTTTTCTCTCTTTTTTTTTTAAGTTATTCAAACATAGAACGAACCGTATTAACAATTCTACTCATCAATCTCTCTTCACAACAAACACTTGTTCCTCTTTCATTTAACAAAGTTGTTTCATGCCTCAAGATAAGCATGAAATTTCCCCCCATTCAGAAACCCCATGATCACATTTACCACATCTTTGATCCATGATTTACCGAAATTTAAGTCCACACAATTATATCATTAATCATACCATTTCCTATTGATAACCCTTTACCCATTTTCTAGACTTAAACCTATGATTTGTATCCATCCTAAACCCATAATCCATACACTTCCACCATCAACACCTAAGTTTGAGTCTAAGCACCGCAATGATACCTAGTTCACTCAAACTAATGCTCTGATACCATATTGTAACGACCGGGCCAAGAAATCCCACCAATCAAAACGAACAACTTTCTAATAACTATCTAATTACAATTAACCATTCTAAACAGATAACAACTATACAAAATACAACAAACTGGCCAAGATCTCACTACCAACAAAGACTATGGATACAAACCAACTAACTACATGATCGGAATACAAAACTACCCAACTCCCACATACCTAAATATATATGCCCGAAGTATAACCTCTAAGCCTCCGATCAACTTCAAGATCTTATAAGCTTACTCTTATCTTTTCCTGTAAAAAGTTAGTCCACTAAACGGGTAAGCTACAACGAGCTTAGTGAGTTCATAAAGTACAAAATAATACTAGCATTATATACAAAACAAAGAAATAATAACATATAAAATGGTATAAAACTATTTAAGTAATTCATATTATAGCAAGTACACATCAATGCATAACTGACCGAAAAGCTTTACATCTTAACATGAAATTTACCAAGAATCCGTCATAGCCGAGTATCAACACTTATCCGGGATCAACAAGAATCACTGAATGACTGACATTGAGAATACAACTATATCGCAAGAATCAACAAGAGTTTGCAAGATAATAAACACAATTGAGAACCAATCACCGAATCAACACTCCACGAGAATCATCACTTAACCACCGGAACCGATAGATAATACCGCATCATGAATCAATGAGATCTCAATACCATCCAAACGAATCAAAGTGCGTCATTCCCCCTTAGGCCATTAGGGAATGAGGCCGATGAAGGTGATCAAGGCACCCCTAACCGAGTCCATGATCCAGCTTCACCACCACGGTCCATACCACTCCTCCGCCAGGTACTCCCGCGTCCACCGCTCAACATATTACACAAAGTAATACTCAAGCCGCCGTGGGTCCTCACGAAACGAAATTATCTCTCAAGGAATTCGTACTGGTAACTCATATTCGATATCAAATGAAACAATAACAACGATGACTCCACGAGACCGGAACAATAGGATTATCACAACCCGAATCAATAAAAATGCATCTCATACTAGAGCAATCCAACCGAGACGTAACACAAGGAATTTATACGACATGAATCGATATCAAGTGAGACACTTCAAGGATATTCCATCAATCAAGACATCTATCAAAAGATTATACACAAGGCATACTACAAATAATCACTATTTTCTTACAAGTCAATACACATAGCAAAAGTCTATTACTGAGTCAAACTTCATTTAATCATATTACAGTCAAATCACTAGAATTACCAATTCAATGTTCTAGGCATCGCATATGTGATAATAATAAACCAAATAACAATTAAACACGTAGCATTAAATATATATAACTACTAGTATACAGTTGTACATAGATGAACTCACCTGGGATAAGCAATTTCCAACACAAGCCACGAACTCCTTTAACCACAATTCCAATGTCACCGATCAATGCAATCACCACAATCTTCCAATTGATTACCTATCATAATTATACACATCTCATTCAATAACCTAATCCATAATCACAACTAGAATAAACCCAAATCACCAATTTCCCCCAAATTGATGATGAACCAAACCCTAGACCATCAATCTATCTAAAATTGTGCATTATCACATGATAACTACGAATCTCATAGCTAGATACTTGATATGTTAACATACAATATCAATTTCAGATTTGTGATCCAAACCCTAACCTAAGGTTCAACATTCCACCCAAATTTTACCCAATTTAATACATGCATGAACAAAAACTAAGCATAATACCTTTATAACTTGATCTTATGATGAAAACCTCTTTGATTTGCACCAATATTCGTCCTTGATTCACCAAAATCGCCCAGAGCAATCACCAACTCGTTCTATGAAGAAAATCAGCTGAAATGGGTCAAAAACCCGATTTTATGTCTAATCTGCACAAGATAGCGCCGATATCTTCAAGATAGCGCCGCTATCTTGCCACCCCTTGCTTTTTAGCGCCGCTATTTCCTGAGATAGCGCCGCTATCTCTAAATTTTTCGCGTTTTCCCCTTAGCTATTTCGAGTTGCTGTCCCCTTTTACACAAGATAGCGCCGCTATCTCTAAGATAGCGCCGCTATCTTCCGAAATGCTGCAATTTCACATTTTTCTTCCTTTTTGACCTATGCCACTTATCCAAATACCGAAAATACAGATTTTTGACCAACACTTTCAACCAACTTAACCTAACAACTTGTCATTTACCACCTATAATTAACTTAACAATTAAAATACTCAAAATTAGAACACGTATGTTACATCAAAACGATAGAGGAGAGATGGTATGCTTTAAGTGTGGAAGAACGTGTCACATCAAAGCTGATTGTAGAGTCAAAGAGAACTCTGGTTCTAAAAAATCAAGCTCGAGTTCATCTTCAAACTATAAAAAGAAATATGAAGATACTGAGAAGAAGTACCAGGAGCTGAAAGCTCAGCTAGCCAAGGCTGAGAAAGATGCAAAAGCATTAAAGGAAACTGCTGAAGCTTGGTTAAGTGACTCAGAGACAAGTGAAGAAGAAGTAATTATAAGCAATACAAGAGGTCTTATTGCAAAAATAGAAGAAGAATCTGAGTCAAACTCTGAAAGTCTGAGAAACTGCATGTGTCTGATGGCTAGAGTTGAAGAAACTGAGTATCATCAGATAGAAAAAGAATATTAGGAATCCGATATTCCAACGACCTCTACATCAAGGGAATGGGAGGACGAAATTCCAACCAAAGAAAAATTTTCAGCTCCTCCAGAAGATTATCCATCGTTAGTCAGATCACTTGTTAAAGATCGAACGCTCACTCACGATAGAAATGCCCAGTTAGAAACCACTCTATCCACAGTGATTGAAAGATTAGAAAAACTCACTCAAGAATCCTCAGAAGCTGAAAACTCAATACTTGAGGCAGTCAGGCTTCAGTGCTTCAACAATATCCTGAGAGAAGATAACCTGTCATTAACTCAAAAAAACGAAGCTCTTCAGAAGTCGTGCAACTCATGGAGCAAATCATCTGATCTCATCAAGCAAGTCCTAGAAGAACAGAATTCCACTCAAGACCTTTCTGAGAAGTATGAGCAATATCCAATCTGCAGAACTCCTATATCTGAAATATTAAATGTTAAAAACTAAAAATCCAGATTATTTAAATCCCAAGAAGTCCGCAATGGGAGAGAATTTTTTCAGACTGCAAGCGGAAATCTGATCATCACCAGAGATTATTCATCAGAGGAATCCAAGATCCGGGGTAAAGAGATGTCTCAAGCCACTACTCCACATGAAAAAACAAAGCCCACTTGTCATCAAAGAAAAGCAAAAACCATTGAAGTTGATTGTTCTAATGACCAAACGTTAGTAACCTCACCGCTCATATCAACTTGCTAACATCATCAGTAGCTGATACAAAAGCTGACCTTGCAGAATTCACATTTGAAATCAGGGATGAGATGAATGAAGGGTTCACAAAAATTAACAATCAACTGCAAACATTTTTCAAACAACTAGAAAACAGTGCCACTCCACCAGTCACTTCAAAAGAATTTGCAAGCTATAATTACCACTCTCGTTTCATCCAAAGGAAATATCAAACGAATCAGTCACTGATGATTATCTGATGATATTCTTTGATCAGATGGATGACCTTAACCAATCCCAAAATATCTCAATAGAAAACTATATCAACCAAAATGTTATTTTTGAAGAAGTTAAAGAAATGGAGGTCGATAAAATTCAAGCTGATCCAGATATTCATAGTCTATCAATGGAACAATATGTAAGACAGAAAATCATTTTGGAAGTAACTGAAGAGATGGAGATTGATGAAAGTCATTCAGATCAAAACAATAAACTCAAAAATGGCAAGAAGGGATGTAGCTATCACAAAAACAAAGACTGTTACAATCTCATCAATAAAGAAGATATATCATCTAGCTCAAAAAGGTCATCAGAAACTGAAAGGTTTGCTTCAAAAAGGTTGGCCGTTTTAAATGACAACCAGTATCCATTCTTCAGCGATGGGTACTCAAAAATCCAAGAATGAGCTGAAGGACGGTGCAGGGCAGACAACATGATGACATCTGATTTATGATTGGTTGTAAGCCCCTGCAAATTTACCATCATCAATAAGGCATTGTGAAAGTTTTATCATCGAAATCCTGCTCATCGCCAACCACCGTTGCAGCTATTTTTCCTCTTTTGAAGTTGTTTCTTTTCTTCTCTTATCAAATCTGAGGACTAATTTTGTTTTGGGTATGAGTTATTTTAATTTCCATTTTTATTATTAACTATCATGCAAGACGTTGATCTTAGATGATTTGTTTAAAGTTCTTATCTTACGATCATACAACATATCTTAGTATCTCATTAAATTCAGATATAAGACATTCAATTAGTTAAAAAAAAGCTTCAGATACCATACACTTCAGACACCGCTTCAAGGCTCAGTGATTCAGATAGTCAAATGATTTTAGATATTCATAATTTGTGCATGCCTATCTGACGGTAATGACCATCTGATGAAGGATCAGTTGCTAGACTTCATCAGATAATCATTAAGTGGAGCAATCTCATTGGACCTATCTTCATTACTGACACTCAAGTGCCATTGGACAAGTCTATCTCGCTGACATTTAATGCGACTGCACGATGTCATTTCCCGCCACACTACCCTGCCATTTGATTGACTTCTTTCATAATTCCTAGACTACCTACAATAACTTCTCATCTTCACCACACGATCAATCTTAACGGTTCAAATTCTAATCGTTGATCAAAACCATATCCCACGATTGTAACGACCGAGATTTTGTAAATAAATAAATTGTAAAAAAATATGATAAATAGGGATAATTCATTTCAGAACCGTAGGAATTGGTTCCGTGTCATTTGGACACCGTATGAGAAAGTTATGGACGAAAGCGGGTCGAGACGAAGACCGAAAAGTGTAGCCCTGCTGCCTAGTGAAGTTCGCGACGCGAACTATAGTTCCCGATCGGGAACATCAAACAGGGATTTGGGGTTTTTGGCGATCGGAGTTCACGACCCATTACCGATCGCGAAGTGTTCACGACACGCAGAGTTCACGACGCGAACTCCAGTTCGCGATCGTGAACTGTTGAACTCTGTATAAAAACGGGTTTGAGGATAGGGTTTAGACACCTACACTAGAACCCTACCAGTCGTTATTTTGGAAGAAGTGCACGATTTTTGGTGTTCTTGAGCTCAAACCTTCATATTTCTTGGAGATTATTGATCTAAGGTAAGAATCCTTGTTAGTTTATGCATCTCTTTGGTATTTTGAGCTCTATTTGGGTATCAATGGTGGTTTTGGGAACCCACCATACCATCTTTGGGGAAGATGGTCTATCATGAGTGTAAAACACTCATGGTGAGCTTGTAATCAATGTGTACAAGCTAGATTTGGGTTTATGGATAAGAATCTTGAACTAGGGTTCGAGATTTCCACCAAGTAGTATGAACTTGGTGGTTGGAAGTGTTAAATTGGTTAGATTAGTGATTAGTTATGTATAATAACTAGTTATTGTGATGATGATGGTATTAGGTCAAGAAGACTCTGAGATTTGAAGTACTTCTTTGATTAAGAAGTAAGGATTTGTGTTGATTAACACAAGTGTTGGATAGCATTGCTAAGGTGAGTACATGTGATCTTTTCTGAGTACATAGGAAAACGATTTTTATGATTTAAAATGATTGAAAGAGTCTTTATTGAACAAACATTATTGATAAAGAAATTGATTGAAATGATTAAATGCCATGAAATGAATTGTGACATTGACTTGTTGAAATGATGATTGAATTGGAGCTAAGGCTCATATTTGATGACCAATAATGTCTTAGTCAAACTATCCGGAAATGATAACCCATTCATGGGGGAGTTAAGATTACTACTTGGGGCGGTACCTCCCTGCGCAAGGGTAGTATATCTAAGTGAACGATAACCTGATATTCGGGGGACTATGATAACCCGATAAAAAGGGGGATTACGATAACCCGCGAGACGGGGGAGTGATGATCTCGGTAAGTTTGGGAGAACCCCAATTACCATGCGATCTTTTGATGATAACCCACATCGGGGGAGTTGCTTCGGGATGACCCGTTGCGTATGTGTGAGCTTAGGGCAAGCTCGAGATTATGTTGGACTTATGTGCAATTTGATATTCTTTTAATTATTATTTAATTGCATCATTTATGACCGGGTCTAAAACCCATGTTTCTCACGAGACAATTTTGTCTCACGTACTACGTTTCTTTTTATGTCTATGTACTCAGGTTCGGGAGCTAAGGACTAGGCGGCCCGTAGTGTTAGCATTGGATGATTAAGCTCGGTGTACCATTTGATTCCCTAAGACTTAGTTTTGATATTATTGTAACACCGATTTTTGGCACTTGTAATCGATCATTCAAATGTTTCATTCAAACCATAACTTGCTTATTGTGGATTTTTGATCATTAAACTTAATTATTTTAAAGTTTAAATTATTTTGAAAAATTGGTGTGTTACAACGATCTTCCCCAAATTACTCTAGAAATTGCTTGAAACTGCTCGGGCATCAGTTGCAAAGAAATTTCATAAGGATTTGGCGATTTTTAATGAGGATGACGGTCAGGGTGACGGACAGGGTTCGGGAACACAAGGACCGGTTGACGAAGGCGGCGACGAAGAAGACGATGAATCTCTTGACTAGTAGTTTTTTTAATTAATGTCTTTTTTTAAATTAATGTCTTTTTTTTTGCAATGTATTTTTTTAATTAATGTATTTTTTTAAGTAATATCTTTTTTTAATTAATGTAATTTATTTTTATTAGTTATATGTTTTAATTAGTTGTATATTTTTATTTGAAAAAGAAAAGTAAATGGTGGGGCCAAATTTAGTGAAGAGAAGGGGTGATGTTGGCATGACTACGTCAGTTTATTGTTAGTTAGTGTGTCTGTTGACGCGGCGCTGAGTTGGCAGAAACTGACGGCGTTAGTTTCCGTCACCATCGGGAGTGGTCCAAGGGCTCCTATTCGATGGCCTAATTTTTTTTATAATATATACATGACCTAACTACTGCTATGAATAGGGGTGTTCACTATTCGGATATAACCGGATTGTCCAATTGGACATTTTGGATCGGACTATTTGGATTGGTTATTTGGTTTTTTGGATCGGTTTGGACTTGAACCAAATTAATAGTTTGGATTTCGGATTGGATTTGGTTTCCATCGTGAAAACCGGATTGTCCAAAAAAACCGAATAGTAATATATAGTAAATTGATTTATATATTAACACTTGTTGGTTTCCATAGTAAGCAATTATGGTACTCCTTTTCTTTACATTTCTTATAGTAAATGATTTATATACTAACACTTGTTCCATTTTATATTGTATCATTTGGCGATATACCAATCTTTTTGGAGTTTTTGATAAAGTTGATGTCTAGATTTTTGCATATATCATTATAAATGTCACAAGCTATGAATTAGATTTGTTTTTATGTACAAAATAGTTTATCATTTTGGAATTTTACATATCGAACTTAATATTATTTATTTTATATACTTTTGTAGTATTTTTGGAAATTTTAAGGAAAAACCAAACGGATAAAACCAAACCAACCAAATTGTTATTTGGTTCGGATCGGTTTGGTTTTCGAATTAGTTTGGACGGTTTGGTTTGAACTTTTGAAAACCGGACTATATTTGGTTTCATCTATTTGGTTCGGATATATCCAAACCGTCTAAACGAACACCCCTAGCTATGAATGTTTTCAAACATTTCCTTACCATAAAATAAAAAATGGATCGAACTCATTACATCTGGACAATAGTTTATATCATGATATGATATGTCATATTAAATATATTATATTAAGCATTAAATAAATGTTTAATCTAAACAAAAAAATACATTTCTTCGATAACAATGGCATGTTTCATACATGATTTGATTTCTTTAAATGGTTAAAATTTCGTTATTGTTATGTCACATACTCACATATAACTGTGCGACCTGCACTCTGATCGTGACTTATACATCGTAAATATTTAATTATTGTTGAGCTGGCTACTATTTGCAATTATAATAAGATTAATAATTAAACAACATAATTTATCAATTTAGAAATAATCTAAAATAAGATTGATATAGGTGGAGAAATGCCTAAATTCAGTGTGTATAATAGGAGATAGAAAATGCTAAATCATGTGCCCAATTATTAAGTTTTCTTTTATTGTTTTTCTTTAAACGATTTTGCTAACGCGCGACTCATGGTCATAGACATTTAATGACTATGAATGACTACATTTTGTAATAATCGTTTATTCAGTGAAATAACAATCTCTAAGAATAAGTTAATCAATCTCTTCCTATTTGGATTCCAATCAGAGATATATAAAATCACTGACTTAACACTTGGTTAATATATTCTAGTGTTTATCAGATTATCACCTCCCATTAACAAAGTCAAACAATTTAAGTGAGAACGTCTAACATAATATTCTCTAGGCATATATAAAATCACTTTAAAATATGTGGTAGCATAATATTAATATAAAATTACTGATTTATTTTTTGTTGACAAGATACAGAATATTGGAATGTTGGCATTCACATGAGGCGCGTTCCTTCCGGCATGACTTCCGTCCATCTTTCTTTCTATTTTTACAAAATAATATGAAACCTTAATTGGTGATACTGGTAAAGCCGACCGGTTGAATCAAATGATAATGTTATTGAGTATTATAATATAGTAATTATGTAAATGATGTTTAAGTATCAAAAACAACTCAAAAAATACAAAATAAATGCAATAAAAATTTCAAAAAAGTAAATACCAAAATGTATTTTTCAATTAAATTTAATCTGACTATTCTATAATCTCTATAAAAAAATTTATGTCTATTATATTTACCTATTTTTTAGAAAAAAAAAATGATTTTTCTGATCCGACCTAGCGATTCAACTGGATTAACTTAAATATTACTTATTTTGAATCGGAAGAAGTATTAATTATCCTATCCAAGCTTCTAGTAGGTCATGGCTAGGGGTGAACATGGTACGGTACCACGTATATTTTTCTCATACCGCGTACCGTACCAAATATAATTGGTACACTGATTTATCTACCATTACCATACCAAGTTTACTTGGTACCAATTTGTTTGGCTACCAACAATCTTGGTTGGTACAAATTGGTAATGGTATATACCAACATCACTAACTCATATGAAATTAAAAAAATTAATAACAAAAGAACAATGATATTTTATCATTATCGACCAGTTAAACATATTAACAAGTGTTCCGAACATAGAAACAAAATAAGCAAAATGATATAATATGTTACGTGCTATATAAACATAATCTAGTACGATAAAGTAACAAAAGATGTAGTTATCTTGTCGTAACTGAATCACTGATTTGTGTGAATGTACATATAAAATATTATATTTTCAAAGATGTTTTTAGTTTTAAAGTTAAAATAAGTATGTCTTATTATATTATATTAGTTTCAGATATATTTTTTGGGCACATCTATAATTTAAATAAAATATCGTATATTTTAATATCTAATTGGAATCTTGGGCAAATAGGTTGCTAGTTTGTTATACTATATTAAACTAAAAATCATATAATATATATCTTGGTTGGTACGGTATACCGTGGTATTTAAAATTTGTGTACCATTACCGTACCATGATTACACAATTGGTACGGTACTACTAACCAAACATGTTGGCTACCAACATATTGGCTACCAACTATACTTAGTATGGTTGGTAGCATGTTGACTGGTTTTGTTCGGTACAAATTTGACACCCCAAGTCATGGCATGTCTGTTGGGCTTGGCACTGACAACTAATGTGGGCACACGAGAACGATTAACTTGAACATCTTAAGAACTTAATGGTCCATTTGATTTACATTTGATTTATTTTAAGTGGGTTTGTCCCTTACATGAGTTTTGAGAAGGAGATTGCTTTAAAAAACCCATTATCCCATGCTTTCATACAAATCATCTAGTGCCCTTAAAAAGTAAATATTTTAGCTTTAAGAATTATCAATGGAAGACTCCTCACAAGTATTAATGTTGATAGCAAAGGTATCATCAACATTTTTGGGTACAATACTATAATTATGGCATGAGAATAAGTTATTAAATCATGAAACTCTTCACAATGAACAGCTCCCTTGCCTCAAATCAGGTGATCATTGAGGTTTTTCCAGCACAATATAAGTTGCAGATTGTGCTGAAAAAGGGGCAGAAAGCATAATAAACATACATTTAGGAATTTACTTACAAGAGTATTAATTAATATTTAACAATAATGACATTTAAAGAAGCTCCCATTCTGAGTCTAGTGAGTCATTTGAAGGAGTGATTGCAAGTGGAATATCCTTGTCAGCTTCTTCTATGATTCGTTTTTCATTTTGTTGCTTGTATTCATGCTTCCGTGTTGACTTGTTTTTTAAAGAAAATGCGTTTTTGATCTTCTGCGTTCGTAAACAAAATGTTAATTTTTTTTTTGGACAAAATCTCTAACTGAAAATTTAAGAAACATGTTTTGATTTTCCTGTTTAGAAAACAAGAGGGGTTCTTTACTTTTGAAATGAAATTTGAAAACTACAGAATATTAGTTATAAATCTGAAAAAAGATTTTTCTCTTTTCTATGAAAAAACTTTCCTCTATTCGAACATGTTTTCTACTTTTCATCAAAAATTTGTGTAGAAAGTTGTCGAGATTTTATACAAATAAACGCATTCTAAGCGAAAGAGAGAAATGAATTACTTTATATGATGGTCTTATTTCTTGTTTATGGTTTTCAGGACAATAATCATTTCTGTCCACCAAAACACATGTTTCTTCAAATCCTGATTCAGATTCATGTTCCATCACTTGCATGTTGGCATCATTATCCTCTTTTAAATTCCGTTCACAGTCTGCTGAAATTGCAATGAAATTCTGACATTAGCATACAAACTTGTATAGAGAAAGCTATATTAATGTAACAGTCAGCATTTATAAAGTCAACCTGTTTGACTCGTTTGACCCATTCAAACCGCTAAATATATATATTGATACAAATATAAGAGATTACCTGTTCTTTTGACATTGCTAGAGGAAATACTTCTTGATATTTTCTCTACCTTTGCATTGGATTTATAACCAACAATCATATTATGTTCATTTGATTTCATTTTTGCTTCTTTTTTATCACTTATTTACCAATCAATTGATGCTGCAGACCAATCTTCCCAACCATCATTCTTACAATTTGATTTATTATCCTCTTCTTTAATGCTTTCAGTTGACTTTTTATGTACTCCAAATTCAAGATAAGGATTTAGCAACAAATCAGCACTAGCAACTTGAGAAAGATCTTTTGAAGATGGAGGAATTATATCCTGCATAACATCAGAACAGAATCTTTTCATACTCGCACCAACTGTCTGCACTTGATTTTCAACATATTTAGCTGTTTCCTGAGACAAAAAGTCAAAGTCAGACTTTAAAATCACACATCCAAAATATGTTTTGGTTTGTCTTTTTGTGAAAAGTTGTGCTTTTTAACTCAGAAAACGTGTTATAACTGCATTCAGTTTAATTATGAATCATTTCTAACTATGGTATGTTTCTTGATTTAAGTTTTTAGAAAATGTTTGTTTCTAATTAATTGAAGGAAGAATGATACCTGACACATAGCTTCTTCAACCTCCAAACACATAGCTTCAAACTTTTGGTATATATTACCAACCCATGCAATACCTTTTATATCCATTGAATCCATATTTATAAAATACCCTTTCAGCAGCTTTTCTTGATAAACTGCATCTTTTTGTAGGATGAACACATCACATTAGCAAACTAATTTTAAAAAAACATTATTAATATAATTGTTACCAGTTACAGATTAAAGTGCAAAACTTAGTTAATTTCCATTTTTATATATAAAAAGTAAAACTGCAAAGTTTTCGTTATTCATGCTAGTCTTCAAAACTTTCAGCCCTCAATGTCACGTACACATAAATATACTTATACAAAAGATCAATTATACATGGTTACTACATGAAAACATCAACACTTCACTATGTACTTTCAGATTCCTTAATATTAATTTATGTTTTCCCTCTTTAATAACATATATAGGACATAAAAAGCATCCTATTATGGACCTAAGCTTTAATGGGTTGTGGGTGTGGTCAATCCTTCAAAAACGAAAACCATGTCAATTATAGGATATAGTTAAAGTGAAAATAAATGAAATTATACGATCACTTTTATAGAAACAAAACGATAAACTCAAAACCTAATCAGTCCCGCTGCCGTAATTTAAATTTTATTATGAAAATGGATTCCGTAAAACAAAATTGAAGGAAAATCATGATCATCGATTATGTATAACAACACCATCCACTTCATTCTTAAGCGATAATCAAACTAAAAGCCTCAAAATTAAGCATATATAGACACATATCCATGATCATCAAATCAACACATGAAAACACCGTAAATATGATAATGATCCATACCGAAAGTCAAAAATTAAAATAAAGTGAGTACAGAAGCGCACCTACGTTTCGTGGATGATGAAGAGAAACCCTAAAAAGCGGTTGATTTCCCGAAGAAACCCTAGACGATGTGGATATAGAAGGAAGTTGTGGGGGAGAATTGGAAAGGAGGGTTTAGTTTAACGCCTTCCTTCTTGTACACGTGTTGCAATAGTATACCCACAACACCACGTTTGTTTTGTTGTTTTTGTAAGGATTAGCAGAAAGATAATATAAGTATGAATTATAATATAATTAGACTATTTAAATGGTGATTTATTTTAGCTGCAAAATCCTAATTTATTCCTTAATACAACTTATATTTATTATGAGACTTGAATCCTGACCTTAAGAATGAGGCAAATACCTTATTGATAGAACAAATGTCCTTTGATATTCAAATGGTGATTAAACCCTGATTTGATTATCGGGTTGAACTTTTGTAACGACCCGAATTTTGGTGAATAAATAAATTGTACAAAAATATGTTAAATAAGGATAAATCGTTTAACGAACGTAGGAATTGGTTTCGTGTCGTTTGGAGTCCGTATGAGGAAGTTATGGACGAAACCGTGTTGAAACCTAAACCGAAAAGTGCAGCCCTGCTGCACAGGCAAGTTCGCGGCGCGAGCCTGGCGCGAGCGAAACGCGAGGTTGAGCAGAGGGACCAGAGCTGGAACGCGAGTATCTCGCGTCGACTTCGCGTCGACTTCGCGGCGCGAGCCGGGCGCGACCGAAACGCGAAGTCTGGTAAAAAGCGGCAGCTAGCAGGCAGACCCGCGTCTTCTCGCGACGCGAGCTCGGCGCGAGCGGGGCGCGAGCTCTTCCGACCAGTGCATTAAATTGGGTTTTTGGCCATAAATGCATCTCCATCAAACCCTAGTTTTCTCTCTTCAAGTGTGTGAGCGTTTTTTAGTGTAAAGCATCGTTTGGAGCTCAATCTTCATCAAATCTTGGTGATTCTTGCTCCTAAGTTGAAGATCTAAGGTAAATCTTCATTCCTCTTGAGTTTTTAGCCATAGATTCAAGTAGGGAAAGCTTAAATCTCAAACCCTAGTTATGGAATCGTTCATGAATGGTTAAAGGGAAGTAATATAACTTAGATCTATGGTATTTGGTCATGAAAAACGTGGTCATGCTATGAATACATGAAAATGTGGTGATTTATGATATTAGGGTTTGGTAATTTGGGGGAAATGGTGCTAGTAGTTAACTAGCCATGGATTATGTAGTTAGTATAGATGAATAATGCAAACCATTGTATTGGTTTTGATATAGATTGTCGGTTGGAGGATTTGAGGCATTCAAATCTTGGAAAGTGATATTGGTGTTCAAGGAAACACAACATTTGGATAAGCTTGGCAAAGGTGAGTACATGTGAACTTTCAAACTGGGTACATAGCTAGTAAATGTTTTATGATTAAATGATTTTGTCGAGTCTTTAAGTAATTTAGTCTTTTATGTGATTTATGATGAATTGCTTGTATGATGATGAAATGATTGAATGATTGAGAAATGATGGAGCTATAAGCTCATAACGATAAAAGATAAGTAATGATGACGATGATGATGTCCCTAGGGCCGTAGTATATTGGAGGCATTCCGGTTATTACGGTACCTTAAGGTTAGTGGTAGATTGGAGGCATTCCGATTACCCAATACCTATGAGTCCCGGTAGATTGGAGGCATTCCGATTACCGTGGAAATGATGGTCTTGATAGATTGGAGGCATTCCGATTATCTTGACATTGGCCAAGGATGAAAGTGATAAAGTGACCCAAAATAAACTTAGTAATATTATTTTAAGATTAAATGATATTATTTGACTATTTGTTTATCGGGTCTAAAACCCATGTATCTCACGAGGCAAATTTTGTTGATAAACTGCATCTTTTTGTAGGATGAACACATCACATTAGCAAACTAATTTTAAAAAAACATTATTAATATAATTGTTACCAGTTACAGATTAAAGTGCAAAACTTAGTTAATTTCCATTTTTATATATAAAAAGTAAAACTGCAAAGTTTTCGTTATTCATGCTAGTCTTCAAAACTTTCAGCCCTCAATGTCACGTACACATAAATATACTTATACAAAAGATCAATTATACATGGTTACTACATGAAAACATCAACACTTCACTATGTACTTTCAGATTCCTTAATATTAATTTATGTTTTCCCTCTTTAATAACATATATAGGACATAAAAAGCATCCTATTATGGACCTAAGCTTTAATGGGTTGTGGGTGTGGTCAATCCTTCAAAAACGAAAACCATGTCAATTATAGGATATAGTTAAAGTGAAAATAAATGAAATTATACGATCACTTTTATAGAAACAAAACGATAAACTCAAAACCTAATCAGTCCCGCTGCCGTAATTTAAATTTTATTATGAAAATGGATTCCGTAAAACAAAATTGAAGGAAAATCATGATCATCGATTATGTATAACAACACCATCCACTTCATTCTTAAGCGATAATCAAACTAAAAGCCTCAAAATTAAGCATATATAGACACATATCCATGATCATCAAATCAACACATGAAAACACCGTAAATATGATAATGATCCATACCGAAAGTCAAAAATTAAAATAAAGTGAGTACAGAAGCGCACCTACGTTTCGTGGATGATGAAGAGAAACCCTAAAAAGCGGTTGATTTCCCGAAGAAACCCTAGACGATGTGGATATAGAAGGAAGTTGTGGGGGAGAATTGGAAAGGAGGGTTTAGGGAAAGAGTTTGAGTACGGGAATCAAAAACGTAGATACAGAGTTAACCTTGGTTTAGTTTAACGCCTTCCTTCTTGTACACGTGTTGCAATAGTATACCCACAACACCACGTTTGTTTTGTTGTTTTTGTAAGGATTAGCAGAAAGATAATATAAGTATGAATTATAATATAATTAGACTATTTAAATGGTGATTTATTTTAGCTGCAAAATCCTAATTTATTCCTTAATACAACTTATATTTATTATGAGACTTGAATCCTGACCTTAAGAATGAGGCAAATACCTTATTGATAGAACAAATGTCCTTTGATATTCAAATGGTGATTAAACCCTGATTTGATTATCGGGTTGAACTTTTGTAACGACCCGAATTTTGGTGAATAAATAAATTGTACAAAAATATGTTAAATAAGGATAAATCGTTTAACGAACGTAGGAATTGGTTTCGTGTCGTTTGGAGTCCGTATGAGGAAGTTATGGACGAAACCGTGTTGAAACCTAAACCGAAAAGTGCAGCCCTGCTGCACAGGCAAGTTCGCGGCGCGAGCCTGGCGCGAGCGAAACGCGAGGTTGAGCAGAGGGACCAGAGCTGGAACGCGAGTATCTCGCGTCGACTTCGCGTCGACTTCGCGGCGCGAGCCGGGCGCGACCGAAACGCGAAGTCTGGTAAAAAGCGGCAGCTAGCAGGCAGACCCGCGTCTTCTCGCGACGCGAGCTCGGCGCGAGCGGGGCGCGAGCTCTTCCGACCAGTGCATTAAATTGGGTTTTTGGCCATAAATGCATCTCCATCAAACCCTAGTTTTCTCTCTTCAAGTGTGTGAGCGTTTTTTAGTGTAAAGCATCGTTTGGAGCTCAATCTTCATCAAATCTTGGTGATTCTTGCTCCTAAGTTGAAGATCTAAGGTAAATCTTCATTCCTCTTGAGTTTTTAGCCATAGATTCAAGTAGGGAAAGCTTAAATCTCAAACCCTAGTTATGGAATCGTTCATGAATGGTTAAAGGGAAGTAATATAACTTAGATCTATGGTATTTGGTCATGAAAAACGTGGTCATGCTATGAATACATGAAAATGTGGTGATTTATGATATTAGGGTTTGGTAATTTGGGGGAAATGGTGCTAGTAGTTAACTAGCCATGGATTATGTAGTTAGTATAGATGAATAATGCAAACCATTGTATTGGTTTTGATATAGATTGTCGGTTGGAGGATTTGAGGCATTCAAATCTTGGAAAGTGATATTGGTGTTCAAGGAAACACAACATTTGGATAAGCTTGGCAAAGGTGAGTACATGTGAACTTTCAAACTGGGTACATAGCTAGTAAATGTTTTATGATTAAATGATTTTGTCGAGTCTTTAAGTAATTTAGTCTTTTATGTGATTTATGATGAATTGCTTGTATGATGATGAAATGATTGAATGATTGAGAAATGATGGAGCTATAAGCTCATAACGATAAAAGATAAGTAATGATGACGATGATGATGTCCCTAGGGCCGTAGTATATTGGAGGCATTCCGGTTATTACGGTACCTTAAGGTTAGTGGTAGATTGGAGGCATTCCGATTACCCAATACCTATGAGTCCCGGTAGATTGGAGGCATTCCGATTACCGTGGAAATGATGGTCTTGATAGATTGGAGGCATTCCGATTATCTTGACATTGGCCAAGGATGAAAGTGATAAAGTGACCCAAAATAAACTTAGTAATATTATTTTAAGATTAAATGATATTATTTGACTATTTGTTTATCGGGTCTAAAACCCATGTATCTCACGAGGCAAATTTTGTCTCACGTACTATGTTTGTGTTTTTGCTATGTACTCAGGTTCGGGATCGAAGATCTAGGAGGCCCGTTTAGAAGAGGCCTTGTTGAGATTAGCTCGGTGTTGATGATTAGAGTCCTTATCCTATGGTTAAGATATAATTTGTAACACCGTTTTTTGTAAACTCTGATAATCTCGAACAAGAAACCTTTTAGTTTTTGTAAAACTGGTATTTGATGTTGATACAATATTATGTATTTTGAATTAAATGGTATTTAAATGTTGTTTTGAAAATTGAGGTGTTACAACTTGGTATCAGAGCTATAGTTTAAGTGAACTAGGTTGAGTTGACCATCCTAGACTTAAACTGAGCTAGTAGGACCGTAGGTTCCATAGGATACTTGTGAAATGGCTATTGAGACCTTAAGTGTAGGTTCAATAGGGTTGACCTTGGAGGATTAGGTCATGTTTGGTTTTGGGACGGTCAATGTTACCGTTACTTTGATAAATTGACTTCTAAATGATTAATGTCTTATTATAGCAAAATGGTGAGAACTAGAAGTACAAGAGGCCCACTTGATCAAGGGCAAGATTCGAACAACATTGTCGAACCGGTGTTTGGTCCTCCACCTCGGGAAGGGGAGGAAAATTCGGGTGTGGAAAGGAATACTCACACCCCGGTCACCGTAGAACACCTCCAAACTATGTTCAATCAAATGAGGGACATAGTGAACGAGGATGTGAACCGACTTCTCAATGAGCATAGGGCACGTGAAAGGCGGGAGGAATCTCCACCCCGCACAAAGAGCAAGTCAAGTAGTGTTGCTCAAACTGAGAAATCATCAACGGAAGAAGATGAAAGTGAGCCCGAACCGAGGGAAAGGAAGGGGTGCACGTATAAGAACTTTATGGCCTTTAAGCCCGATAACTACTATGGTAGCTCCGAACCGAAAGTCACGATCCGTTGGATCCGTGAAACTGAACAAGTCCTTGAAGCTAGTAAATGCAAGGAAGGTGATATGGTAATCTATGCTTCTCGTTTGTTGAAGGATGAGGCCCTCGTGTGGCGGGACACCATGTATGAAACGTTGGGGAAAAGGGCGGTGTACAAGATGACTTGGGATGAGTTTGTGAAGCGGTTAAAGGCAAAGTTTTGCCCCGAGAGGAACTTGGAGAAACTTCAAGAGGAGTTTGTGCATTTGAAGAAAGGAAGTTTGAGTGTCGATGAGTACACTAAAAAGTTCACGGGATTAATCCCGTTTGTGATCAAATTGTATCCGGATGAGAGATCCCGGATTGTTCGTTATGCTAATGGACTCCCGTGGGAGTATGAATTGGAGGTTAAAAGGGCCGCCACACTCGATGAGGCTATCGGTGCGGCGAGAAATGTTGAAGAGGTTGGCCAAAGAAGAATCAACGAGAGACCGAAGTTTGAAAAGTTTGAGAAGAGGAAGTTTGAGGGGAGCTCGGGTTCGGTGAAGAAGGGAAAGTTCACCCCGACCTTCTCTAAACAATCGAGTGTTGGTGCTTGTAAGAAGTGTGGCAAAGACCACAAGGGAGAATATTTGGTGGACTCAAAGTCGTGTTTCAAGTGTGGAAGGCCGGGACATTTGGCAAGGGATTGCCGGGTCAAACCGTTGGATGAAATTGAGTGCTATTCGTGCCATGAAAAAGGGCACTATAGCAATGCATGCCCGAAGAAGGGAAGTGAGATCATGGTGTCGACCGCTCAAAAGAAAGCGGAGCCGACAAAGGTCAAGGGACGGTCCTTCCAACTTACCCGAGAAGAAGCCAAGGAGGCCCACGATGTCGTTTCAGGTACCCTACTCGTAAATTCTATTCCCGCCCGGATCTTATTTGACTCGGGTGCTACTTATTCGTTTGTGTCACATGATTTTGTTGTGATGTTGAATGTGCCATTAGAACTTCTTGATGAAATTTATGATACAGAAATTGCGGATGGTAAAACCTCCATAGTTCAACATATGTGTCGGAATTGTGAATTGGAAATAGATGGGAGAAAGTTTAAGGTGAATTTATTACCCATGGAAATTGCGGGTTTTGATATAGTTATAGGTATGGATTGGTTGGGTGAGAATCAAGCAAAGATTTTATGTGGAAAGAAGATAGTCTCGATTAGGACTCCCGACAATGAAAAAGTTTATGTGTATGGTGAGAGACGACACCATCTACCATGTCTTATGACCGCGGTTAAGGCTAGGAAATGTTTAGCCAAAGGATGTTCGTCCTTTTTAGCATATGTGTTAGATGGAAGGAAAGAGAAGAAGTCGGTGGAAAATGTAAAGGTGATTCGGGATTTTCCCGAGGTATTTCCCGACGACTTACCGGGATTGCCACCGGAGAGGCAAGTAGAATTCCGTATTGATTTAGTTCCGGGAGCGACCCCGATAGCTCGTGCTCCATACCTTTTGGCTCCCACCGAAATGCGGGAATTGATGTCCCAGTTGCAAGAGTTACTTGACAAGGGATTTATTCGTCCAAGTTCATCTCCATGGGGTGCGCCCGTGTTGTTTGTTAAGAAGAAAGACGGTTCAATGAGAATGTGCATCGACTACCGAGAGTTGAACAAGATGACTATAAAGAACCGGTACCCATTGCCTAGAATCGACGACTTGTTTGATCAACTTCAAGGGGCCGACTATTTCTCGAAGATCGATTTGAGGTCGGGTTACCATCAAGTTCGAGTGAAAGAAGGAGATACCGAGAAGACGGCGTTTCGTACACGTTATGGGCATTACGAGTTTTTGGTGATGCCATTCGGGTTGACTAATGCACCGGCTATTTTTATGGATCTTATGAATCGGGTTTGCAAACCATTCCTCGACAAGTTTCTTATCGTATTTATTGACGATATTCTTATTTATTCAAAAACCGAAGAAGAACACGAGAGTCATCTAAGACAAACATTAGAAGTGCTACAACGAGAAAAATTGTATGCTAAGTTTTCAAAATGCGAATTTTGGATTCGAGAAGTCCAATTCCTTGGTCATGTTGTGTCACGAGAAGGAATCAAAGTTGACCCGTCAAAGATTGAAGCGGTTATGAAGTGGGAACCGCCACGAACTCCAACCGAAGTGAAAAGTTTTCTCGGCCTTGCCGGGTATTACCGTCGATTTATTCAAGACTTTTCTCGAGTGGCGACACCACTCACATTGTTGACCCGAAAGAGTAGTGAGTTTGTGTGGGGAGAAAAACAAGAAAATGCATTTGCTACATTAAAGGAGAAATTGTGTAACGCCCCGATTTTCACGTTACCCGAAGGTATGGAAGACTTTGTCGTGTATAGTGATGCTTCACATAAAGGTTTGGGTTGTGTTTTGATGCAACGGGGGAAAGTGATTGCCTACGCCTCGAGACAACTAAAGAATGCGGAAGAAAGGTACACGACTCACGATCTAGAATTGGCGGCGATAGTGTTTGCTTTAAAGTTATGGAGACACTACTTGTATGGTACAAGGTGTACGTTGTATACGGATCACAAAAGTCTTCAATACGTTTTTACTCAGAAAGACCTAAATATGAGGCAAAGGAGATGGATCGAGTTGATACAAGATTATGATTGTGAAATTGTCTACCATGCGGGGAAGGCCAATGTGGTAGCCGACGTCTTAAGCCGAAAAGTTTACGAAAAGCCGATAAAGGGAAAGCTAACACGTATTGAAGTAGTCTCGAGTATAGTAGAACGGATCAAGAATGCCCAACGGGAAGTGATGGAGAAAGATGATTTAAGGCAAGAGCGTTTGGGAAAGAACCAACATTTTGTGGAGAATAAGCAAGGGTTGAAAACCGTGGGTGGACGAATTTGGGTTCCCAAGTTCGGGGGTACCCGAAAGGAGTTACTAAACGACGTTCATAAGTCTAAGTATTCGATCCACCCGGGAAGTACAAAAATGTATCAAGATATGAAGAAGATGTATTGGTGGCCCGGGATGAAGGCAAGAGTGGCAAAATATATTTCTAAGTGCGCCACGTGTGCACAAGTAAAAGCCGAGCATCAAGTACCTTACGGGGTAGCTCAATCGTTACAAATCCCGGCCGGAAAATGGGATGATATAACAATGGATTTTATTGTTGGGTTGCCAAAGACGAGCAAGAACCACGATGCCATTTGGGTCATTGTTGACCGGTTGACCAAAAGTGCATTATTCTTGGCAATTCGGGAAACCATGCCACTTGAGAAGTTGGCGAAGTTGTATGTGGATGAGGTAGTAAGACTTCATGGAGTCCCGTTGTCGATTGTGTCCGATAGAGACGCGAGGTTTACCTCGAGGTTTTGGAGATCGTTGCAAGAGGAGTTGGGAACGAAATTGCGGTTGAGTACGGCTTACCACCCGCAAACCGATGGTCAAAGTGAAAGGACCATTCAAACGGTTGAGGATATGCTAAGATCGTGTGTGTTAGACTTTGGTGGTAAATGGGATGAACATTTACCGTTGGTTGAGTTCTCCTACAATAATAGTTACCAATCGACGGTTAAGATGCCGCCTTATGAGGCGTTGTACGGAAGGAAATGTAGAACTCCATCGTGTTGGCTTGAAGCGGGTGAAACGAAACTCACGGGTCCCGAGATTGTGAAGTTGACCAATGAAAAGATTGGGATAATCCAAACCAATATGAAAATTGCCCAAGATCGACAAAGAAGCTACTCGGGTTTGAAAAAGAGACCGTATGATTTGAATGTTGGAGACATGGTGATGTTGAAAGTATCGCCTTGGAAAGGCGTAATGCGGTTTGGTAAGAAAGGCAAATTGAGCCCAAGGTATGTTGGCCCGTTTAAGATTTTGAAACGGGTCGGTTTGCAAGCTTTTAAGTTAGAACTCCCACCCGAACTTCAAGGTGTTCACGATACATTTCATGTAAGTTATTTGAAGAAGTTCGTGGGTGAAGTTGAAAATATAATTCCATTGCAAGAATTGCGGGTTGATGCCCCGAACCGGTTGATAGAAGAACCCGAAGCCATATTAGAGACAAAGACCAAGAAACTTAGAAATAAGGAGATTGAGTTGGTGTTGGTCAAGTGGAAGCATTCACTTGGGCCGAACTTGACTTGGGAAGTCAAGGATGAGATTCGGAAAAGATACCCGAACTTTGTGAATTATGATGAGATTCCGAGGACGGAATCTCCTTAAGGGGTGGATAGTTGTAACGACCCGAATTTTGGTGAATAAATAAATTGTACAAAAATATGTTAAATAAGGATAAATCGTTTAACGAACGTAGGAATTGGTTTCGTGTCGTTTGGAGTCCGTATGAGGAAGTTATGGACGAAACCGTGTTGAAACCTAAACCGAAAAGTGCAGCCCTGCTGCACAGGCAAGTTCGCGGCGCGAGCCTGGCGCGAGCGAAACGCGAGGTTGAGCAGAGGGACCAGAGCTGGAACGCGAGTATCTCGCGTCGACTTCGCGTCGACTTCGCGGCGCGAGCCGGGCGCGACCGAAACGCGAAGTCTGGTAAAAAGCGGCAGCTAGCAGGCAGACCCGCGTCTTCTCGCGACGCGAGCTCGGCGCGAGCGGGGCGCGAGCTCTTCCGACCAGTGCATTAAATTGGGTTTTTGGCCATAAATGCATCTCCATCAAACCCTAGTTTTCTCTCTTCAAGTGTGTGAGCGTTTTTGAGTGTAAAGCATCGTTTGGAGCTCAATCTTCATCAAATCTTGGTGATTCTTGCTCCTAAGTTGAAGATCTAAGGTAAATCTTCATTCCTCTTGAGTTTTTAGCCATAGATTCAAGTAGGGAAAGCTTAAATCTCAAACCCTAGTTATGGAATCGTTCATGAATGGTTAAAGGGAAGTAATATAACTTAGATCTATGGTATTTGGTCATGAAAAACGTGGTCATGCTATGAATACATGAAAATGTGGTGATTTATGATATTAGGGTTTGGTAATTTGGGGGAAATGGTGCTAGTAGTTAACTAGCCATGGATTATGTAGTTAGTATAGATGAATAATGCAAACCATTGTATTGGTTTTGATATAGATTGTCGGTTGGAGGATTTGAGGCATTCAAATCTTGGAAAGTGATATTGGTGTTCAAGGAAACACAACATTTGGATAAGCTTGGCAAAGGTGAGTACATGTGAACTTTCAAACTGGGTACATAGCTAGTAAATGTTTTATGATTAAATGATTTTGTCGAGTCTTTAAGTAATTTAGTCTTTTATGTGATTTATGATGAATTGCTTGTATGATGATGAAATGATTGAATGATTGAGAAATGATGGAGCTATAAGCTCATAACGATAAAAGATAAGTAATGATGACGATGATGATGTCCCTAGGGCCGTAGTAGATTGGAGGAATTCCGGTTATTACGGTACCTTAAGGTTAGTGGTAGATTGGAGGCATTCCGATTACCCAATACCTATGAGTCCCGGTAGATTGGAGGCATTCCGATTACCGTGGAAATGATGGTCTTGATAGATTGGAGGCATTCCGATTATCTTGACATTGGCCAAGGATGAAAGTGATAAAGTGACCCAAAATAAACTTAGTAATATTATTTTAAGATTAAATGATATTATTTGATTATTTGTTTATCGGGTCTAAAACCCATGTATCTCACGAGGCAAATTTTGTCTCACGTACTATGTTTGTGTTTTTGCTATGTACTCAGGTTCGGGATCGAAGATCTAGGAGGCCCGTTTAGAAGAGGCCTTGTTGAGATTAGCTCGGTGTTGATGATTAGAGTCCTTATCCTATGGTTAAGATATAATTTGTAATACCGTTTTTTGTAAACTCTGATAATCTCGAACAAGAAACCTTTTAGTTTTTGTAAAACTGGTATTTGATGTTGATACAATATTATGTATTTTGAATTAAATGGTATTTAAATGTTGTTTTGAAAATTGAGGTGTTACAACTTTGGTGTCATACAGGGCCGGCCCTGAGTTTGTCAGGGCCCTAGGCGAAAGTTGTTTTTAGGGCCCATCATAATTGTAAAATCAAATATTGATACAAAAAGTAATACGCGTCATGACCTATTTTTGTATGAATAACAGTTTGAATACAAAATTTATTAATGTAAAGCTTATAATATTACATATAAATTATTAAATTTTTTGTTTTGGGCCCTCAATTTCAAAGTGGGCTATAGTCCCATGCCTATAATATATATGCTCAAGGCCGGCAGTGGTGTCATATCTTCAGATTAAAAATATGACTAAATTCCTGTAATGGTGAACAAAGTCATGTCCAAATCCTAAAACTAATTTTATAATACATGTAACAGTGTAACATTTACCACAATGTTCAACACTCGTGACCGGCATCAGTCGCTTGAACAACCAAATTGAATGATAATATGAGAGTTTTGTTGCTGTCTTCGCAATGGGGGGACGCATGTCCAGTTGAGGTAGCGGCCGCCAAATTTCGTCCATTACGATCAGTTTGAGAGGTTATTAATGTACCGTACATTATATATTACCCTATAAAATTTACAGCAAATTGATAAGATAAATGATATTTGTGCTTATTATTTGTGTCTACCTACTTTTAAACTTGTATGTGTCATCCACTAATTTTCTGTATTCATATCATCCATTGATTTTGACACTTGTAATAATCAAATTGGTTGACACATAAGTAAGCACAAATGTCAAATGATAGGCACCAATATTATAGTTATACCAAGTAATACTTGCAGTGATCGAAGTATAACGGAATTATCACGTGGAGCAGCCGAGCAGCCTCAATGGGTTTTGGGTTTTAAATCGAGGCTTTAATCTTAAGAAGCATGACATCATCATATGCCACAACTTTTTGTCCCTCCATGTTCTATTTTATCATATAGAAAGTTTTAGGAGTAAATTTACATTTTCTGCTAATTTTATTTTTTGTCTAGTATTTTAATTTTGTGATAGGTATCCGTTCAAATTTCATTTAATCGTCTAGAAGTGGTTTTAGGATTTTTGATGGGGAAGAGTACAGTGAGCAGCGACCAAGGCCCGCCAAAGATCTCTATTCCCACAAGCCATCAAACAAGCCAAATAATATTCATGTGTTGATGCAACTTCCTCATCTTTATAGCAACACTACAACAAAAACTGATTTTAATCATCAATTTGAGCATCATTATCACTGACTATAGTAACGGCCTCTTGAATTGCTTGAGTGAATGTGGCAATCTTGTATGTGAAAAATCCCACTAGCATAGGGATCAACTCTAACTGCATCAATCCGTATTCAGGAACTACAATCCTGTACAACAAATTAACACATTTTCATTTTCATTTGGGTCAATTTTGTGTTTAATTTTTATTGGTGAAATTTAATTTGTTTTTACTTGAATTAGATAATAGTTTCCAAAAGAAGATCAATTCTAGTATAACATCTTTACTAAATTGATTTGAAATAAATTTATTAATTAAAGTTAGTGTTAGTGTTGACAGAGAATAGTTTCCAAAAGAACGTAATTATTGATTGATTAAATAAGGGGAATTGTACCATATTTCACATTTAATAAATTATTTAGTCTAAAGGACCAAATGTGAATTATGGTACAAACCCTAAGGACGATTGTTGTAATTTACCCTATAAAATATAAAAAAAAAGGCGCTTACCCGTTCCATCGGTTATAGATCATGACTAAGGCAACAGGGACCAACAATCTCGGCTGCCCAATTGCTCCCCTGAAAATATGGTAACTATTTACATACTACATTTTATAATAATATAGTACTTATTATCAAATTAACTATTTATTTAAATAACCACAAAAATGGAAAAAAAACTTACTTGATAGCCCCGCGGGCCCCACCAGCCATTCCATCCATACTATTCCCAAGCATGCGCATATATACAAGAGAACCAACTAATCCAGCACCAAAACTGATACATACACACGATCACATTCAATATAAATCAAACATTAACTTCTAATTTTTTCGCAAAAATAATAATACTTCTTTTTTCTTTTTTAAACAAAAATAATAATATTTTTTAAATACATTTTTACCTTGCTGTAATTTCTGGAGTGTATGAAACATAAGCTGACACTAGTCCAACACCACCTATTGCCAATGTCAGAGTCTGCAATTTCTTCTTTAACTGCAAATTTTATTCAATTTGAGATAAACAAAATTGTAAAATCATAGGTTAATTTAAAGAAATTGAAATTTTTTTCAAGTATTTTTCTAACATGTGCCATTAGGCACATGATTAGAAGCATTGATTATTGTCAAAATTCTTCCTGAAACTATACTTAGTCACTAAATACCAAATTTGCCCTGACTAATTTCCGTCCTTTATTTATTGTAAATTTCCTTCTTTTTTTACTACCCTTATAAATGAATTCTTTATCAATACAAAAAAGTGAATATTGAATATATAAGATATTAACTATATGAAGCACTTCAAATTTTTTTAACAAGAAATTATGACTAGATTCCCATCTTTATGAATCTACTACTTGAAAATATTAACTCTGATTTACAAAGCTTTCTTTTAATAATATGAATCTTTTCTGACAACTAAGTTAAATAGGGTATAGTTTTGTTAATGTATCAATTATACATTGATACTTTAAAATCAACCAAGGTCTATCTCTTATCATATTACAAATACCAGCATACTAACATGAATACACATATTATATTATTATAATAATAATTTAATCTTATTAATTAACAATTTGGAAAAACAAAAGCCTTTCGATACTATATAAACTTTTGGTGAATGTTGGTCAAAAATACGATTGACCAACAATTTAACAACGAATTATATTCAGATTTATATTTGGTAGAAACCCGTGTATAAGGGTAGCAAAATTAGCAACGGGTATTTTTAGTATAGAATGTTTTCTTAAAGCGTTTAGTGACTAATTGTAGTTTCAAGAAGAATCTTGACAATAATTAATGCTTCTAATCATAGACACAAGTTAGAAATTAGAATAATCCTTTTATAAATATTATAACCTTTAAATATTGTTCCCTTGATTTAGCAGCCAGGACTTTTGGGTCCCCTTTAGGTCGTCTTACTTCCCTGAGCATTACGTCCTATAAACAAAAGGATAATAACAAAATTTTTAGCACATGTTAATAATATATTAATATATATGTTCATTATAATTGAATTTGGAACTTTTAAAGAATAAAGAATTAAAAAAGAGAAGTAAATGTGAAAAAAAAGCATACAGTGCCTCCAGTTGAGACTTTAGCAGCTCTATCCCATTTGTCTTGTTCACGTCGTGTGGGTGCTGGTCTCCATTTTACAGATGTGACATTTGTATTCTGTAATCATTTCAATTTTTAAATAAATTATCAAAATAAAATCATTTATAAGTATATAATAGTAATCAGTGATAATATGTGTAAATTATCTTACTCGAGTAGGCGTGGATTGCTTCTCTATGATTGTGGTTGAAGTCGCTGTAAGCTCCTTGCTCAAGTCAACTTCCATACTATAAATCAAAATTGTAATTATGTCAAATGAAAAATTAAATTAAATAAAATAAAAAGTATGATATGAGGGAGATGCATACCTGTTAAGGTTCATGGCTCTGTTCAAACTCAGAAATCCAGATGGCTCTTCCTATTTGAAAGTATAAAATAATGCAGAGACATAAAGATATATACATACAATAGATCAAATACATATATGTAAATCCCTTTGTCACATAAGAGTCAACATTTGACTTTTTGGCTTAGACTTCATGAAAATTAACATGCTCCTAGAGAAGGGATCATGAACAAAATTAAACTAATTTTTATATCATTAAAGAATTAAAAGTTTGGGGCTATGTCAATTCTGAATTTGAGAGTAAAAATAAATAAATTTAATTTATAAACTTCTACAGAAAAAATGTATAAACTTAATTTAATAATGTGTGAAAATTCATACATAAATAAATTAAAAGGATGAAAACAAGTTAACCTAATATTGCTTCGAATTTGCAACAAAAGTTAGCAAAAATTAACCCAATAGTATCAGTATGGAGTATAAAAAAATGAATTAAAAATGTGAAACCTTAACAGTAGACGAACGAGGGTCGGAATCAGTAGGATCCCCGATGATTCGTTTCATGTGAGGCATGAAATCTCTATTCCAAATTAAGTCGTCAGATGTGATCGGGTCTTCCTTTTCACCGCCCCAGTACTTCCTGAGCTTGGTGGTGGTGGGTGCTCCGCCGTACTCTCCGGGAGCGACGCCGGTGGACCATTTTTGGGGCTTTTTGTTGGGCAAGATGATCTTGGTGGGCAGGATTGGGGATTGCTCTTGATTGACGGGTGTGTATGTGGAGGTTACAGAAATGTAGCGGCAGTTGATGGTAGCCATTGTTGTGTTTGGTGGAATGGATTGTGTTACTGGGTGTCTGGTTATTGAAATACGGAATATATTTCAAGACCTAAAAATATCTTCTTTTGAAAATCCTAAAACGGGCAAGAAATTAGTGGATTTTTTGTGGGAGAACAGGGTCACACATTCACATTTACCAAAAGCTGTTCTTATCGGCCAAGTTTTTTATTACAATATCGTTAATAGCAGCAGTTAACTTATACTTCCGTATCAAAATAAAATAAGTGACTTTTCTCTTGGATGTATCAAAATAAATGAATCACTTTATCTTATGTAGTAAATTTTTATATTTAAAATTACTCATTTACCTTTACTTATCCTTTTTTAAACATTATTAAAAGTATAGAGCTCATCCATTTTTGTCAAAATAGTAAAAAGTGTGGGCCCATCTATTTTTATCAAAATAGTAAAAAGTGTGGGTCCCCGTTTACCCTTCAAAATAATTAATTTTATAAGAAGATGACAAAAATGAATAGGGTCGCATACCTTTAATAATGTTTAAAAATGTATAAGTAAGGATAAAGAAATAATTTTAATATAAAAACTTACCAATAAGATAAATTATTAAAATAATTCACTTATTTTGATACATCCTAAAAAGAAAATTAATTCACTTATTTTAATACGGAGGAAGTACAAAAATAGGATTCAGATTAAAAATCAACCAACTAAGTAGACCAGTTGGTTAAGTTTCTTACTTTTCTTCCAAAAAAGTAAAGGTTCAAATCCTTTTAAAAAATTAAGATGTTTTTTCTAAAAGGCAAATGAAATAACGGAAGCCTACTCGCAATTTTCCAGCGAGCAACCCGGGTTTAAACACTTTTACAGGGGCAAACTCAGCCCCCATAGGGATCTTCCGAGAAAAATCCCCCGTAATTAACACCACAAGAGATGTTTAAGATGTTTTTAAAAGAAAAAAACTGAAATTTACAGGTCTTGAATTTTTTTTATATAAATACTATTTTTTCTGCTTATCATTTCCGTTTTCTCTACTTTTATTATTTTCTTTTATTATTTCTTTGTGTCCTCTTCACCACCACTTCACCTTCAGAAGGTTCAGATGACTTCCACCTTGCAATAAGGGCCGGTTCAGTCAACTTTTAAGTCTTGGGCTGGATTTGAAAAAATAACCCCTTCTTACAAAATTTTTTCCAATGTAATAGCCTTAAATAGTCAATTAGGCATAGTAAATAAAGGATTAAAATTGATACACTAAGTGGGAAGAGCAGAAAAAATGCAAGATTGGAGAATACAAATACTGATTACTGAATGCAGCAAGGTGGTAGATTACACTCTAGATATAGGTGTTATTTGTTTTTTTAAAGCAAAAAGATCTGTTGTATGCGGACCACATCTGCCAACTGATGCAGCTTCTGGGTGGACCAAAGGTATGCAGTCTGCAAGAAAGCTGTTGTTTATTTTTTAACATCTGTAGACTTGCTTAAATTAATCAAAATTTAATATATCATACGTCTAACAACATTAAAATAATACATACAACAATATAGTATGTTGTTTGGAGGAGATTTATTTTTTTAGGTTTGGAAGACCTAAGAAGCTAATGCTCAAAGCTTTTTGGAGAAGACCTTCTGTAGACATAAAAAGATCTGCGCGCTTCCAAAAAACAAACATATGCGGGAGACTTTTTCTACACGTGGTCTGCGTCGTGAAGACAAAAGACCACAGAAAGACCTTTTATCAAAAAACAAACAGCACCATAATCTGCAAAAAAATATCAGCAATTCAGTATGTTTAGTTGTTTACTAAATCTGTTACACTAGATCAGAATTCAATATACTTCAACATACAAGTAATTCAGTATATGTACAGAAATAAACAGTAAATTAATCATTATTCATAATCTTGGTCCACGTCAAATGATGTAACTAATTAACTATTTTAAAAAAGGAGCTGATTCTTACATAAATTTTTTATTTATACACAATAATTTTATCCCAAATGACAATGATGCCTTTAGTTGGAGGGATGAAATGCAAAATGTAATAAAAGGAAATGAAGGGTATGATTGTCATTTATGATGAAATTGATCTATATAGATAAAAATTATTCTGCCTTTTAAAAAGATTCATAAATAACTTTCTTAAATGTGTGATTTATGTTCTCTTGATATATTGCTTAGTAAATAGAAGTTCTTTTAAAATACAAGTTATCTTTCAAGAGTACTATACTTTAAAAAAAATTGGTTAAATTCTTAAACAAATTTTGATTTATGATAATAACTCTTGAAAGAAAGAAAATAATTTCAAAATGAGGCTATGAGACGAACCGATACAAAACCATTGAAGCTATGAATGGCGAGAGTTTGCATACAAGTAATACATAATCAAGCAGAGCGAGTGCAGAATCAAGGAGAGCAACCAGCAAAAATACCGAATCGTTGAAACTGGATGATAATTTCACTGCGAACTATTTCTTCCGTTATCGAGTTTCCCATTTTTCCCTTTTTCTTCCCAGACGCCAGTCGCCCCTTCCCCTTCCCAACATTTCTCTCGTTCCCGTTCAATTAGAGGTGCAAAACCCCGTATTTGAAAAAAACCGGATCGGTTTTGGTCAACGAAGGTCAAAACCGTTTTAGAAAAACCGGTTCGGACCGGTTGAAACCAGGTTTTTTCGGTTTTTAAACCGGTTTTAAGGACCGTTTTTTTATAAAACCGGTTCATCCCTAAAACATCGATCCGATCCCAAACCACCAATTTTAAAACCGATCTGATCCGAAAAGGCAAAAACCAGTTTCAAACTGGTTTTAAAACCGGTTCGGATAAAAAACCGGATTTATTTGCACCTCTAGTTCAATTACTTAATTGGGCATTTGGACTGACATAGAAAGGATTGGGCCTAAGCATTGAACATGGGCAGATTTTATTAGAATGAGCCATTAGATATTGTGGGCCATTACTCTGGTGGCCCAGGCCCAGGCACAACTATCACAATTGTCTTTTCTCCACCTTCACAGTCAACAACAATAATCACCATAGGTCTCGTTCTCCACCTTGAAAATGCCCAATTGAGTCTTCCCCTCATAAATCTAGGGTTTTTAAAACAAAGCTCACACACACAAAAATCATTCAATCATTTAATACAGTGTTTAATTTGACGAATTTTTAATGATTTAAGTTCGGTTTTGCGTTGTATTTCACTATTTTGGAGGTTTAAGTTTCAATTTGGGGTTTTAATTTACTTTCAATGGCAGCGACCGATGTGGAGGAGGTAGCGGTAGCAGCGGCGGCGGCGGTGTTGGAGACAACAGGAGGACTGGTGGTAGACATTGTTGCTGGTGGTGGCGATTTGAGGATGAGTACGGTATCCTAATTCCCCACCCAATTTAAGCCTTCGGTATTTCGGTTGGACAGCTGACTAGTTGATTAGTTTACGTTTAAGAATACGATGAAAAAATAATGTGATACAAGTGAACGAACTAAATCAAAACTTTTGAATTTTATGGCACCAATCGTACAAATCTTGATAATAAATAATAATGAAATAGAACACTGTAAATGCATGATCATTAGCTTGTTTAGTTTCTGGTTCTATAAGATCTATAACATAACACTAGTAACGAAAGAAACCTATACCCAAAGATGAACACTAACATCGCCCCCAAATTGTGCCATTTTTGTATATCCTTTAGATTCTGTTTCTTCAAGAACTCTCCACCATACACCAAACACCCATCTTCAAATCTTTCAAGACATCTCCGGTTTCCCTTTGATCCCCCAAACTCGTTTAACAAAAAACACTCAAACGGGTACCTAAAAAGACTCAAATAGTGCATGAAAATCCAGTATTTAGGTATGTCATTCTTCGATATAAAGTACCCCGAGAACAGAAAAAATGACCCCATTAGTCCTGCAATCAACGACATACCCATCACGAAGTCCGAAACAACCGCACTAAAACAGGCCACGAAAGAATTTGACATTAATAAAACTAACCAAACGACTAGTGAAAAGTAAAGGAACCCGTCTATGTCGGCACGTAACCCGAGTAACCAATAGACCGGGATGGAATATAGAAGCGCGACGACTAAAAGAAACAATATGAACACGAGTGTGTTGGCTAAAGTGTAGGATGAGACACGATACGCACCAATTGAGGTGTCTCTCATTAGAATTTTTCGTTCTTGCAAGAAAATAGGTAACGCTTCAGTTGACGAATAGAGTAAAAACGTTAAATTAAAAGCGAAAAACCCGATTTGAGTTTGCATTTGGAACCGGCTCACGTTTTTGAAAATCGTCCCTAATACAATCCCAACTAGCATCGCTTGAACCATCATGTTAACGAAAACTTGTTTGGTCCTGATAATGTTAGACCAAAATCTTTGGCTTAGTATCATCACCTCGGTGAACGGAAAATTTGCATACGTCAAATTATAATCATCGTTAACATGATTAGACTGTTGTTTAGCGTCTGTAAGATCCAAACCCGACTCCAGTTCGACATCTGTGATTAGGGTTTCAATCACATCCAAAGAAAACTCGAGCACGTTGACTTGAAGAGGGATGAAATGCCCTGCTGATTTGAGCCGGTGGTCAAGGAGATCAAGCGAGCCATGGTGAACCACGGTTCCGTCTACTAACAATACAATTTGATCCAACAATTCAAGAATCCGAAACCCCGGTTGGTGGATTGTTAACACGATTGTTTTTTCATGATCTTTAGCCATTGATTTGAGCATCGACATCACGTGAAGAGCCGATGCTGAGTCAAGTCCTGAAGTTGGTTCATCCATTAGTAGAACCGCAGGATCGTGAACCAAATCAACACCAATTGACACCCGCCGTTTCTCGCCATCTGAGATCCCGCGGTGGCTTCCACCACCGATTCTCTGTCCGGCAACATGGCGTAACCCGAGCTCCACAAGCAATTCACCCACTCGAGTTTTTGCGGTTTTATTCCCACCGTGGAGCCTTAACCGAGCGCTATAAAGGAGCGTTTCTTCAACCGTAAGAAGCGGGAAGAGTAGATCTTCCTGCGAGACGTAACCCGACACTCGCCGGAAAACAGTGGGGTTCATTGGCCGGTCATTGACCATGATCTGACCGGAGACTCTGCACGGAGGGATAACTCCGGCAAGAATCTCTAGCAATGTTGTTTTTCCGGCACCACTTGGACCGGCGATCGCGGTGATCTCCCCTGGTTTAACTTCACAACTAACATTCCTCAGAATCTGTTTCTTTAAAGTGGGATTCACCTTTTTATGGCGAGTACAACTAAGTATAAAGTAATTACTTCGAGATACAACGTAAGACACACTCTTGCTTTTGATTGTATACTGAGGTTTCCCGTGGCCAAAGTCCTGTGACTCCATGGAAAACGCCATTGATGGTTTCTGACAAAAGAAAATGGCGACGATCGAGAATAGAGAAGATGATTAATATCAAGAATGGCTTACTATATATGCACGAGGCACGTTAAGTTATATAAGGTCATAATCTTTATTTCTGGCGTGATTTTTGTTTACTATATATGCACGAGGCACGTTAAGTTATTGGCAAGTATTTTTTATTATTATATAGCTACAAATTTACTTATGCATTTGACGAAGATACATATATATTAAAAGGAAAATGATAATGACAGCCCTAAGGGCTGTCACTAAGACGTCAAGACACGGATCAAAAACTTGTACAATAATCAATAACCGCCCCCTGCATTTTAGGAGTCAACCCCCACTACTGAAAGTACAAACGATTTATGCACGTAATCACCTCTTAATGACAGCCCTAAGGGCTGTCATTAACAAAACCCATATTAAAATAGGTAGAGCAGAAGAGCCGAAAGAGTTTTGTTTGAACTAATCTTCCTAATAATATGTATCTACACTAATTTTTTTTAGTCTCAGCATTACATAATTTAACTAATAAATCTTTTTTTTTGGTAAAAATATCACTCTGACAAAATATATTAATTACAAGAAGAAGAAAAAAAATACATAAAAATGTGGTTGAAATACCACATTAACCTCAAGCAACAAGACGCTTGATCACAACAACTTTTCGTTATTAGTCTCAAACAAAACATTAGACAATCTAGTGTTTGTTAAGTATATTTGGAGAATTAGCAAGGTTTAACGCAAAGTTTTAACCAATCGAGCTAACATATTACATGTTCATTACTCGAATATAATTATCTTTATTAATCACTTAAATTAAGTTAAAACTACAACCACCATCATTATCACCACCACCAACCGCTGCCGACGCCACCACCACCACCATTAACGCCATGTACCCACAGCATGGGCGGAATTAGAAAGTTCCGTCAGCAGTATCACTTTATCGGGATAAAAAATGTGAAGATCAAAGGATATGCACCCCTTTGTGTGGATCCCGCCGCCTGCTGACCCGACGATGTTGGTGGGGAACGCCCTTGCGGAGCTCGGGGCAGCGTCCCGAACTAAAACAAATTTATCATAATGGTCTCTATTATAGAATCATCATGTTTGATTGTATAAACCAACAAGTTCCCAAGAAATTATACTACATAAATTTCATAAACGTAAAGGCTAAAAACTTTAGAAGACACATACTTAAAATAATATGAATATGGACTATTGCTGATACTTGGGATTACCAATGGATATGTTTTTAGTCCGATAGTACAATCATAATACCAAAAAAATCGTAATACCAAAAAAAAAAAAAACTCCAAAAAAAATACGTTAGGGAAAACAATTTGAGTAGGGGCACGTGTAAGTTTATATTCACTGATTAATTCATAGATTAAGCATAAACAATTAGGAATTTGGAAGATTAAGATTAATGGAAAAACTTATACACTTTGCTATGGATGGATAGGTTACAATTTAGGGCAAATGTTAGGTGTAATTAGGTTACAACTAGGTATTTATACCTAGGCCTAATATCGACTAATTACACAATGGTCCCTAGACTATTGGTTACAACAAAAGTGACCCAACAATCTCCCCATTTGTAACAATAGTTTGGGAAGCGTATCTCCGAAGTCTTCATCTTTACCAAAAGCTGAACCTTGTAAACATTTCGTTGAATAATGATGTATTAGGATCAGCTTGAGCTTTGTTAACCTGTGAAAACGAATACTTCTTGTAGCTTTTCAACCACAAAACATATTTTGAAGACTTTACTTTGAAGATACATATTGATCGACAAAAAATAAGACCCATAATGATAGAGAGATTAGCAGCGGAAGTCTTTTCTTGAGATTAGCAACAAATCGACAAAGCCACAACTTCAAGAAAAGATTTCAGCTGTTAACCGCTCTATCAATGGGTCTACATTTTGTCGATTTCCTTGAAGTCTTCCGAAATACTTTCTATTGGTTGAAAAGCCAATTAAAAGTATTGTTATCACCGATCATCAAAAGCTGAAGCTGATTCTTCAACATAACTGCTCAACGATTTATCACTCAGCTCCAACTTTTACTAAAGAAGAAGACTTCAGTGGTTTCAATGATAAAATGTGTTATATATTGATTATTATAAAAAATGTATAATCATTATTCAACACATTTTCATCAAAGGGGCATCGTCATACTCAACTTATTTATTTCCTAAAAGCGAAGATTCTTCCTAATTTCAACTCGCAGAACTTCACATTTTACATGATGAATTAGATATATCTTATTCATCATGAGGGGGGGGAAGATACATTAAAAAAATTCTTTTTATAAAGAATTGACACTTTCAGAGAAAAATTCTTCTAAAGCTCAATCTGCGGGTACAAACTTAGGAGTTTCTTACAATATTATGGAGATTATCGATACATTAGCCCAATTTACTCCACATTAATAAGATATATGCCCCAGTTAAGGGGGAGTAAACAAGAAACCAAAGATCTAACGAAGGTATCAAACAACTTATTTATTTCCTAAAAGCGAAGATTCTTCCTAATTTCAACTCGCAGAACTTCACATTTTACATGATGAATTAGATAAATCTTATTCATCATGAGGGGGAGAAGATACATTAAAGAAATTCTTTTTATAAAGAATTGACACTTTCAGAGAAAAATTCTTCTAAATCTCAATCTGCGGGAACAAACTTATGAGTTTCTTACAATATTATGGAGATTATCGATATGTTAGCCCAATTTACTCCACATTAATAAGATATATGCACCAGTTAAGGGGGAGTAAACAAGAAACCAAAGATCTAACGAAGGTATCAAACAACTTCCGTAGTTGAATTTGATAATTCGTTCATCGAGGAGTGAATATCAAAACGTTCAATTCAACTCCCGTGAAAAATAATTGTTTGTTTGAGGGGGAGCGTAACCGTTATCAACATGTTACCTCAACAACATGTGCCACCGTGTGCCCCATACTACATCTGCCTCTGACCCACAATTACCACCATCTACCACCACCCCCATCAATATCGTCACTATCATCCACCAACAACCATCAACTGATCGCCGCAACATATTATCACATAATACTTGCCGACATATTACATGTGATAACTAATTATTATATTTATTAAACTACTGTTACTTATAACGACTTTTCTTCTTAGATCTTATGTTTTGTATATTTTGATATTTGATATAAATTTAAAGATTTTGATAATAACAATCCTTAGGGCTGTCAATAAGAACGGATAAAGATAAACATTCTTAATTCTGATTGGAGGAGAAATATTGATGTTGCTAAAAAGAAGGAACATAATTTGACTAATGGAGTTAAAAGAGAGTAAATATAAATTTTCCTCCAATCAGAATTAAGAATGCTTATCCTTATCTGTTCTTATTAACATCCCTAAGGACTGTAATTATCAAAACCCTAAATTTAACTATCCTAAAGTTTTGGTTTTTGGAAATTTGTTAAATTAATAAAGTAAATACAGCATGGCCTTCTGATAAATAAAGGATCTCTTTTAGCTGTGAAAGTGGTTAAAGTGGTGATAGTAGAACCATTATTCTCTCTCATCGGTTCATATAAATGAACTTTGACCTAATCCCATGGACACAAGCTTTTGGACATGACGAAGTATTATGGCATCCATGTGAAGTGATGCAATGTCTCATGTAAATTAGTGTCATGTACATATTAAGGTTAATGCATGTTTTAATAAGTTATTTGAAGGTATATACGTAAATGTTGGGCTTGAAAAAAATGAAAGTTGCAAATATATTCATGTAATATTAGAGCAATTGATTCATCTAGTTGCGATGTGGATTGTGTTCCCTTAGACTGGCTCTCTTAGACGAATTTGTAAAGATATTGATGTGCAAATATCAAATTGAGTGTCATTGTGAGTACCTTGTTCATTACAAAACTTTGAAACGGAATTGTAAATAAAACGGAGTTTAACGACTTGCTAAAAATAATTAGGCTTAACTTGGAATTCCAACTTGGGCCAGCGGGGTTTCATGCCCATTTAAATCTTCCATTTTTATTTTCTCCTTTTTATTAAACTTTTATAAATTGCACATTTACTTTTAAAGTTTTACAATATATATGTTCTAAACTTATATAAAATATTTTAGTAACTTTTGGTTTTTAAAAATTTTGATCCACTATAAACTTTTAGAGTTTATAATTAAAACAATCAGAAAACTACGAATCAAAAAATAACATATTATTGACAAAAAAATGTATTAATAATTTTGTTATATTCGTATTGTAAGTGAACGTAAGGTAAAGAAAAACACTGTTTTTAGTTAAATTTTTATAGTACATATATCATCTATATAGTTGCGTTTAACGGGGTCCATGATTTTTACAAACTCCCGAGGAACAAATATCAACCATTGATCAATATGATCTAATGATCAAGATTAATTACATACTTTATACATGGAGGGGTATTTTGGTCATTTCGCACTACAAAAAAATTACTTTTTTTTTTAATTTTTTTTAATTTTTTTAATTTTTAATTGAGGGGTATTTTGGTCATCTTGAAAAAATTATATTTTTTATTTTTTATTTTAAAATATTTATTTTTTGTAAATTTTTTTATTGTTTTTTAAAATATTATTTATTTATTATTATTTTAAAAATTATTAATTTTTCATTAAGAACACAGAATGCGATTGCATAGTGAATCACATGTGATTGCATTCTGAATCACATGTAACTAAAACATCAAATTCTCCCCTATATATGCACCTACATATGAATTTTGTTTGCCACCTCACCCGATCGCTGCATTCTCATTGGATCTAAATGCTATGTGTAATTCCGGTATTGGTCGACGCATTCAACACAAAATTTGAACTAAAATCTGTTGCAGTTACTCTTTGCCGAACTTTTAGCAGACGATATCATCAAAATTTCCAAATAACAACCTGTCAAATAATTTTTTTTAATGTATTTGATTCTTTCCTCCCAAAACTATTAAATAGAACCGAAAAAACTGGATATTTAGTGAAATAATTACGACAATGATCCATCATTTGAAAAGGCAATCAATATTTAACAATACCAACTCAACTAAAATTCCTATTTTTTCTACTGCATATGAATAATCTTCTCCATAATTCTCGTGATTTCCACCCTCATATACCATTTTTTAAATTTGGTAAATTCCATCCACCCCTATATAAGTCGAAATACTTACAGTAGAAAAAACACCCATTGCACGCAGTCGAGAATTACATACAACGAAGGTACATATTATTTCGTTTGCCTCAATAGCATTGAAAATCGTCATTATTTTTCGTTATTCTGTTCATGTTCTTCCTTCACCTATACAACAGCAGTCCATTAATTATTTGGTTCAATTAAGAAGTTTTAAAAAATACAAAAAATAAAAAAAGGTGTAAAACTCAGAATACTTGATTGTTTCCGGATTTTATCCATTTTAATACCCATTTATAATTTTAAATGACGGAATCATTATATCACGTTATTAATAATTAGATTATATCAGAAACAGGTAATAAACCAAGTAATTCTAATCTTATAATAAAACAGATATTTTTAAAACCTTATAAAAAACAGGATTTTTTACAATTTAACACGTTATTCATATCTAATGATATTTATAACCTTTTAAAAAAACCAGATTATGTTATTTTCAACCAAGATTCCTTATATCACGTTAGGGGTGATTATCTTTACCATTTTGAAAAGATATTCTATTTAACAATTCAGCCCTATATAAATAATTCAGTTAATCAACGACATACTTACAACTTCGCATCCTCATACGGTTCCCAGCATCGAAGAACTTCTTCACGTAACACTTTGTAATATAATTATTCTGCTTCGTTAAATTGTAACTCCTCTTTGGCAATTCTATGTTAATTTGCAGAACGTACGGAAGTTTGCAGCACCAAAAACCGAGAAACAATATACCAGGTATTAAAAAAAACCATTAAACGTATATGTTTTAAATTTTACCCATTGTTAGGATTTTTAGTACGAAATAAAATTTTATCGCAGAATTTCCACCTCAAACATTAATTACAAAACAGTAAATACAATATTTTTATATTATGTATCAATTTGGAGTTACCTGTGATTTTTATGTGTAAATTTGGTTGCAAAACTGTGAACTTATGTAAATTTTGTTGCCGGGAGTGTTTGAATGAGTTATATTTTAAAAAACAGGGATAAAATATAAAAAGAAAAATGGCGAGTTTAAGAAAACTTAATAAAATATCAGTATTCATACTATGATTTGTTTACAATCAAATAATTTTATTTCAAACCAAATGCACTACTAAAAAAATATAAAAAAATCTAAAAAAACAGTAAAAATAAAAAATATCCCTAATATGAGTGAATACTATTTTTGAAGATTTTTCTGTATTTTTATGATTTTTTTTAAACCCATAAAATGATCGACCCATTAGCTAATATAAATGCTTAATTTCCATTAGCTGCACCTTGGTTAAATTGCAAATAATTATTTTTAGGCTAATACTTAACAACTACTTATTTTTAGTAATATGTATAATAGTCAAAATGCATGCAATCACAGAAAACGTTATAGGTAAATGAATAGGATTACTAACAACCCATAGTGGATTACTTCAAAGCACTCTTTTTCCTTTCAAACTTATGTAAAGTTTCTGTGATTGCATCCACCATTATATAACCAACTTTTCTGAATAACAAGCCATAGTACGTACTTTGATCTTCTCCTTCATTATATAACCAATTTTTCTGAATGTGCCATAGCATTACAGGCAACTAATTCATACGCTCGCATATTCTTTCATTCCATCATCTTCGATCTACAAACAATTCAAGATAAGTATTCTTCATACATTAATGGTGTTTTGTAAGAGTGATTCAATAAAACGTCAATTTAAGATAAAACACTCACATGTGCTAATGACACACTTGCAACAATATGTGCTCATTTGCTGCAGCAAATAACAAAAGTGGTATACCTGCACACATACAAAGTCTGCATCACAAGGAAATTACAGTATTTGAACTAATTCAGAAAACGGTTGTTTTATTAATTATGCAACATTGAAAATCAAGGTATGATTTTTCTATTTATGATTTTATCCCGGTACTAAAACAATATAAAAAACACAACCAAATTTGACATAATTTTCGTTACTTTCTTCCCCAATTTCTGAAATTTTAAATTAAAACATTAATTTACCCTACTACATTTTTTAAACAAACCAAAACAAAACCAGATTTGTAAAATTTCCGAAATCTGTTAACATTTTTTTGAATTTTCAATAAAAACCCCCAATACAAGATATTCCTTAACTAATTATAAGACATCTCGGAAATATATTACTTAACAACAATTAATCAACTAAATCTTAATCCCGTTGTAGTACCCTCGACAGAGACAAACACTGCAACATATTTAGGGTTTTGTTTTTCGAATTCAACACCCAATTTCAAACAAACCTGTATCTTCCCCTATATATAGGAGAAGATTACATAATTACTGACTAAAAAAATAATATTTGTAATTTACCTTGTCTTTCAGCAGCTTTTTGCATAAGTCCTATTATGATTCAGATTTAACGAGGAATAGATTTGGTTGCTTTATGTAATAACCCTAGCGAAGACTGTAATTCGCTGAACCATTCGTATAATATCTTCTTCAATCGAATTAACAAATAAATATGACAAAATGGGTGTAGCCGGAGCCTGATTCTGCATCTGTTTGTTGTTCGGTTAGCATTCCTATACATTTCCCCTTTTCTGTCGATATTAGAGCACACAAAAAATATTCATGCATGTTTGAAGAACATGGGCTAAAATGTTAATGGTTTTGTGGATTTCGTAAACAGGCTAAGGGCCCACTTCGTCCCAAACACATAAATTACGAAATTAGTATATTATACTTACTAAATTGCGAAAATCATTTTAACACAGCAATTCCTAAAAAAAAATATACGACTTTTTAGAGTAATTAATATACTGTTACTACACGTGTATGTATTTTTTTTAATAGACAAATTTAGATATTAATATGATCGAATTTATGTAGCCCATTAACAATTAGTAGTTTTTGTACCCATTTTAAAAATTACTTTGACTAAGATAACAATTATTGCTTCAAATAAATTTGAAATTTTATTGTCTAAATAGAGTGTAACATCAGATTATACATATACTAATTTGTATTAGAAGTTTTTATACAGAAGATATATATACGGATTGAAGGTCATTTGTAGCTGTATCACGAGTTAAGAACAAGAACGGATTGAAGGTCATTTTGAAGGAATTATGTGCACAGTTAGTCAACCTATGATGATACATCCATGCCTACGAAACACTTAAGGGTCACACCGGTGAGTACATGTAATACGAGCAAGTTATGCAACGATACTACGAAGAGGAATGATTCATAATAGTCATTATGAATCAGTTAAGTATTAAGTTAAGTTTAACTTATTACTAGATTAGTTTAACTAACTAATTAATACAAGTAGTTGTACATTTACTAGTTGAGTAAATATACAATGTGTTAATTATAGATTATCCATGATATGATTTAAAGCTATTAAATCATATAGTAATTGGATAATATTGTTGTATAAATTATATAAAGGTTATTATATAATTAACTATTAAAAGTATAAATACATGTGTATAATTTCGTGTATATGGGTACCGAAATTATAGTGTGTTAATACTAGACATTTGATGGTTAAGTGCAACAATGATAAACTAGGTAAACTATAAGGAAGTTTAATTAAAGAAAGTTTAATTAAAGATCTAATATTAATTAAACTAGAAGGGTTCTAAGCGTAACTTATTTGTATATAAATAAGAGGCTTAGGGTAACCCTAAAACCCCTTGATCACCATACAAAAATCCCTTCCCCCATCCCCTTCGATTTTCAGCCGAACACAAGATCAAGAACACAACTCTTTATGTTCTTCGTGTTCTTCATTCGTTCTTCGTGTTCTTCGAGTTTCAAAGATCCAAGATCGTTGCAAGTGATCATCTAGAGAATCGTTCGTCGTGTTCATCATCAGTGGACTTATCTTAAGCATTAACCTAAGGTATGATTCATGGAACACTCTTTCTTCCTCTCCTCTTGTTCGAAGTCGAACCAAGAACCCTAGGGTTCTTGGTAGTAGTTGACGAACACACAAGTATGTGTGTGTTCGAGTTCTTCGTACAAGGTTTCTTTCTTGTTAACCTAATCTAGTTCTCCAACATCCCAATCCTTTAGGGTTTAAGGATTATGTTTAATCCCAGTTCCGCATTTAGGGATTAAATCAACTAGTTGGTTTTAACCGGTCAAGAACAAGTTCATGTTCTTGGTCAGTGTGGTCGAACCAAGTCTACTAGGAGGTTGACCCAAGTGGTCGATCAGTGTTATGAAACCCTACAGTGGTATCAGAGAGTTGGTTTAGAGATCTAGACTAGATTAACAAAGATTGTTTGTTTACTTTTATTTTTAAGTTTTTTTTGTTTCAAGTATTTTCTTCTTCTTCTTCATATTTTTCGAAAAGGGAAGAACCCTAGGACCAAGAACATTAAACTAGTCTAAGTTTAATTGGTCAAGAAGGTTTCTAGAAAAACCCTAGCAATTTTCGAAAAATCATAGAAAGAACCCTAGGATCAAGTATATTAAACAAGATATGTTTAATTGATCAAAATGATTCTTTCCATAATCCCTTGAATTTTCGTGGACTAGAAAGATCCCTAGGATCAAGTATGTTAAACAAGATTTATTTAATTGATCAAAAGGATTCTTTCCTAATCCCTTAGGATTTTCGAAATCTAGAGGAATACTTGGACACCAAGTTTATTAAACTAGCCTAGTTTAATTGGTGGAAAAGTTTCCTAGCCTTAAGTTTTCGAAAACCCTAAAGAACCCTAGAATATTAAACTAGTTTAAGTTTAATAGTTTAAAAGTATTAATTAGAATAATAATCTAATACCTAGTTAATTAGACAAGTTTATGTCTAATAGGTTTAATTATTATTTTTGATAAATTTATTAAAGCAAGTTCTTTAAACCTAGTAATTTAGACAAAGTTTTATTGTCTATAAGGTTTAATTTAAAAAGTTTAAATGAATTTATTAAAGGTCATAATCTATCTTAGAATTTAAACAAAGTTTATTGTTTAAAAGGATTAATTAAAATTAATCTTTTAACTAAAATAATGTCTTTGATCAAGAAAGTCAAAACCCTAATTTTGATTGGTCAAAAACAAGATTAGGGTTCATCTAATTAATTTAGGGAATTGATAAAGAGGATGTTAATTTTTAAGTTCTAAATACAAGGTGTATTTAATTATTTATATATATGTATTTAATTTTTCAGAATTTTTAATAATTAGGTAAAATTGAATTTTAAAAGATATAATAAGTTTATACGTATTTTAATTAGTTTAAGTTAAAATACATATGTATAAATTAGATGTAATATTCTTATTAGAATGTTACAAGTTTATTATAAAATATACATATATACGAATACATTAAAATACAAGATAAAATGGAACAATTAAAAAAAAAGGGTAATGTTATTTTGATCTTTAAAGATAATATTATAATTAGTTATTGTATAAGTTATAGTATAATTAAAACTAGAAAGTACAAAGTTGTGATTTCATTATAACTAGAAATTGTACAAGTTGAAATTATATGATTAACTAGAAATATACAAAGTTATATATATTAAGATGTATAAAGTTATAAGTTATTATAACTAGATAATTATAAAGTAAGTATTTAACAAGTCATGTAATATACTAGATTAATGATCAAGTATAAATAACAAGGACCTATATTTAACTAGTTCAAGTTAAATATACAAAGGTTTAAACAAACTAAGAATTATTATATATAGTCTTTATATAATAAGTTTATTATTTTCACCAAGTATAAACCGGTGATTGTGTTAGCTTAAGTTTCATCATGGTTGTTGAAGCTAGTGGGAGCTACACAAGAAAATCACAAAGTTTGTAAGTGTGTCGTTAAGACATAAGTCTTGGTCGAATCTAGTAAATCAAAACAAATGTTTAATTTCATTATTAGACATATGAAAAACTAGGTGTGTTAAACTAGATTTATGTTTCAAGTTTATGAACCATAAAAGAATAAAAGTTTAACATAAGTTTATAAGTTTTTCAAGTAAGATAAAACAAGTAAGTTTTATTCTAGATAAGATTTTTCACAAAATCTAGTAAAACGTTTTGTACACCTCGTTTTAGGTATACATGTAAAATCGTGCAAATTCTTGAAACTATAAGTTTTAAAGAATAGTTCTTAAGTTTTTAAAAGGTGTCTTGTAGAACTCTTCAATTCACAAGTCACACATTTTAAACAAGGATTAAGATTGGAATAAAGGTTTAAGTTTAGTTTAAGACTTAAACAAACCCAAGAAAATCTTAGATCGAAGTACTATCCACCTAATGGAACACCTCACTTGTTAAACGTATTCATATTGTAAGGATAAAGAACCTTAGATATGGATTCAAATCATTGCGAGTGTTAGGGTGCGTAAGGTTCTGTGATAATCGGGAGTCCCGGCGTAGAGCATCGCACTGTCTTAGATGGTCTGATCTACTTTGGTGATAATCGGGAGTCCCGGCCCAAAAAGTACTTGAGTAGAATAAACATACTAGACTTTATTACTAACTTAGAAATGTACAATTAGATTGTACAAAGTTGTAATAAGTTATAAGTCTAAAGATTCTACGACCCCTAGGAATTGTGTCAAGTCTTGATACGATCGGTAAGGAAGTTACCTACCAGAAATAGCATGTCTCGTCGGGAAGTGCCCAAACCTTGCGGCGAGAATGTGATATATGGATCCTAGGCCTAAAATATTAATTATGAGTTTATAATATATTTTAGAGAATGTTTATTGATGATTACTAATTAAACTGGGTTTGATTTGCAGATGGCAGCAACAAACACAATCGCGACAACAAGTACCAACAATCTCTCACTTCGCTCAATCCTCGAAAAGGACAAGTTGACTGGGTCAAACTTTCTCAACTGGGAGCGCAATCTTCGTATTGTGCTCAGGCATGAGAGAAAGTGGTATGTCTTGGGGAGAGCCAGAGCTGAAATGAGGCAAGCTTATGATAAGCATGTCAGTGATGCACTCGATGTGCGCTGTCTGATGCTCGCCACCATGAGTCCTGAGTTACAAGCGGGACTTATGGATGTGCCTGCATTTGAGATGATCCAGCAACTTAGGGGTTCATTTCAAGAGCAAGCTCGCACTGAGAGGTTTGACATCAATCGAGCCTTCAACTCTTGCAAGATGGTCAAAGGAACGCCGGTGAGTGCCCACGTCATGAAAATGAAAGGACACATGGATCACCTCGCTAGACTTGGTCACCCCATACCATTGCAAATGGCAACAGATACTATACTCAACTCGTTGTCTGATGACTACAAGTCTTTTGTTGTCAACTACAACATGCATAATATGGAGAAATCCATTGCTGAGCTACATTCCATGCTCAAGACAGCTGAGTTGAGTTTGGGGACCAAATCTAAGGACGTTCTCTTGAATCGGTAATGGCGGTGGCGGTGGGAAGAAGAGAAAAGGGCATGGTGGTAAAGGAAAGGGTAAAACCTATCCAAACCAAGGAGTGCCAAATGGTAAAGGTGTCAAACAAAAGGTCAAGAAGGTTAAGCCTAACACTGTGAGGACCGACAACCGGTGCGTCAAGTGTGGTGAGGCTGGGCATTGGAAAATGAATTGTCCAAAGGGTGCAAGTGGTAGTGGAGGAAACGCAAGTTCCTCAGGTAACACAACCACACTTCATAATCACTTTAAGATACTTGTAAAGTACATTACGAGTAATCTAACTTTTGCAATCGTTTATTGCAGGAGGAGATGGAAAGTGATAGTGACCGGCATGAGATGGTGATGATCCCATGAGCACCAAGTTTTTTATAATTCAGTATTTTGTGGATTCGTTTTAAACAATTTTACTTTATTGCTTGGATAATTTTATTTTTTAAAACAAGTTTTATTTTTGTTTTTAATCAATTATCAAATCCATGGTTGAATTATATTGTGTGCATGTGTGATAATTACACTAGTCAAGGTTTATGACTAGATTGTAAGTCAAGTTTTGATTTACTTATATTTCATGTTTATATATATTTGTTTGATTGTTGTATAAATAATGTCTTGATAGCTCAAGGTATTTAGATGCTAGTAATTTGAAAGTTTTTCTAATGAAAGTATTTAAGAGTTTTATGGAAGCATAAGGTTCAAGAGTTATTGAACTTAGTTAAAACATCTTAAGTAATAGTCATTACTTATGATAGAAAGTTTTAAAGTATTAGTATTAATATAGTATGATTATATTGGATATAATCAAGATAGACTTTAAGAGTATTATTACAAGTCTTTTATACTTGTAGTAAAGGATTTAATGAAGTCATAATTCCCTAATAGGAATAATTGGATATTCGCATAATCCAAGTAAAATGACTTAGACATTAAACGACTCTTAAAAGGGACAAACTATATTAAAGCATTTAAGAATTAAAAGGTACTATTACAAGTCTTTTATACTTGTAATAAATACAATATTTAATCAAGTCATAATTCCCTAATAGGAATTTTGGATATTTGACAAATCCAAGTAATGACTTTGGCATTAAATAAGATTCTTAAAAGAATACTAATGATTTAAGAATTGATAAGTATCATTTCAAGTGTTTCATACTTGCTAGATACAGTAATCAATAAAGATCACAATTCCCTAAACAGGAATGTTGGATATTCGCAAATCCAAAGGATGATCTTAATTATTGATAGAATTCTTAAAAGGATTAAACTACAAGTTATTGACTAGGTCAAAGTAGTTTAAGAGATGCTTAAGTTCCATAAAAGTAAGTGGGAGCTAAGACTAACGTAATTCATTAAAGATGTTAGTGAATTCAGTAAGTTAGTAAGACATTAACAACAAGGTTTTACCAAGTCGTTAGCTAAAGAGTTAAGAGAAATAATAAATGATCGTTGATTTGATTATTTCAAACCTAATAGCGTGATCACAAGTCTTGTGATTAATTATTGCATATCTAATAGGTTGTTAACCCTTCAGTGGATAACATAGTCATTTAAGGAAATTTCTTTAACTAGTAAGAATATCTATAAATCAAGTAACTAAAAAGAAGCTTTAGTTACAAGGAGAATTTTATGAATTCAAGAAACTAAGGAGTTAATTTCCAATCCTCCTATGTTTACCAAATTACATAAAAGGCAAGACTAGAATATGTTCTAGATTGTCGCAAGAACAATATCTAGCAAATGCAAAAGTAATAGTATTCCTAAATACTCGTCTTATGTCTTTAGTTTAATAGAAATGATTGGTTTAGTGATAAAGTTACAATTAAGTTTGTAAGAATCATTGAGTAATCAACACAAACGAAAGGAATAAGTAATGATCCAGTAATAGTTCAGTATCTATGTCAGTGAGGAATAGTACATGAGGTAGTATCATTTTTATTCAGACTTTGTATGTTTTACATCATCCATGAATAAAAGTCTATTTATTCAAAAAGATACAAAAATCCGTGACTACTCGTCTAGGTGGGAACCTTGATGGGACGGTAACGTCATCGCGGTATTTGGTGGTAGATTCAAAGTTCTTCGAAGATAGCTACACAAGTTTTGTGTAAGCCAAATATCGGTGATATTCTGTTGGAGGCTCAACGAATATTGGATTGACCACCGTGACAATACTTCGTGGTTGAAAAGTTCAAAAGTATTGTTCACTGGGATGGTCCTTAAGCCTGAGGTATTTGGTTTAGGATACAATGACTAATGTGCTTTGGTTCAACTCAGACAATTCTGAAATACGTTTGTCATACGAGGTGATACTGGGTACAAAGGAAGTTGTATTTTTTAAATCGAAATATACAAGATGGCAATTGCACCTCCTCTTTAGGAGAGATATTTATAGGTCCTTTAACTTGATAAGAAACTGGCAAGTGCATGGCCGTGCCCAAACGAACTGATCTGTTCTTTGTCGTTTATCACAGCAGTTTGAATCAAGAAGTCATAAAATGATTTCGAATACAGGAGTTGATAATTTCTACCATGCTCGTATTCGTTATCACAAATATCGTGCTGCAAGGGATAAGCCTAACATAGTTTGCCTAAGAAGTAGAGACAGAGTGTTCTTTACTAGGAGACGCTATTAAAGAGTTTTTCATAAACTATACCTGGGTTACGTAAGCTGTTTTTATGGGGTTGGTTACCTACATGCCCATCAAGAAGGCCACTGTAGCTCGTATCATTAAGACAAAGGTTACAGACTTGCACAAGTGGGAGTCTGAAGGAATTATGTGCACAGTCAGTCAACCTATGATGATACATCCATGCCTACGAAACACTTAAGGGTCACACCGGTGAGTACATGTAATACGAGCAAGATAAGCAATGGTACTACGAAGAGGAATGATTCATAATAGTCATTATGAATCAGTTAAGTATTAAGTTAAGTTTAACTTATTACTAGATTAGTTCAACTAACTAATTAATACAAGTAGTTGTACATTTACTAGTTGAGTAAATATACAATGTGTTAATTATAGATTATCCATGATATGATTTAAAGCTATTAAATCATATAGTAATTGGATAATATTGTTGTATAAATTATATAAAGATTATTATATAATTAATTATTAGAAGTATAAATACAAGTATATAATTCGTGTATATGGGTACCAAATTATTAGTGTATTAATACTAGACATTTAATAGTTAAGTGCAACAATAATAAACTAGTTAAACTATAAGGGATGGAAGTGTCAAAAGGAAGTTTAATTAAAGATCTAATATTAATTAAACTAGAAGGGTTCTAAGCGTAACTTATTTGTATATAAATAAGAGGCTTAGGGTAACCCTAAAACCCCTTGATCATTCACACGAAATACTTCCTCCTTCCCTCTCCTTGGCTTCGACCGAAACACACCCAAGAACACCAAGTTTGGTGTTCTTCGTTCTTCGTGTTCTTCGTGTTCTTCAAGTCTTGAAGATCCAAGTTCATTGCTTAGATCAACTAGAAGATCGCTCGACTTGTTCATCATAAGTGGATCTATCTTAAGCAATCAATAAGGTATGTTTTGGGAAACCCTTTTTCTCCCTTCTCCCTCTTGGACGAATTTCGGCCAAAGAACCCTAGGGTTCTTTGGTTGATGGTCGACGAACACACAAGTATGTGTGTGTTCGAGTTCTTCGTACAAGGTTTCTTTCTTTTTAACCTAATCTAGTTCTCCAACATCCCAATCCTTTAGGATTTAAGGATTAGGTTTAATCCCAGTTCCGTATTTAGGGATTAAATCAGCTAGTTGGTTTTAACCGGTCAAGAACAAGTTCATGTTCTTGGTCAGTATGGTCGAACCAAGTTTACTAGGAGGTTGACCCAAGTGGTTGATTAGTGTCATGTGAAACCCTACAATTCCCTTTATCAGCGATACACTAACTTGGCTTTACTTGTGTCTTTCTGTGACACTGAAACTTCAGGCCTTTGTACACTTCAGATCGCCATGAGTCTTCAGATACTCATGCTTCTTCAGATGGCATTCAGCTTCAGTGACCTTAACTAAGAGTTTTGCTCAGAGAGGTATCTGTTCAATGGTTCAACGTTATTGTCAAGTGTGCGCTGAACCTGCTACAACTATCTGATCTGTTGATCGGTATCTTATTCCGCACGGGGAACTGATCGTTGTTTCGGATAATGATCAGATAGTGTAGCTGGGTAACTGAAATCCGAACTGATCAGAGTCAGTTACCCACAATCTGAGGAAGTAATCCTCATATTGTCTTCTAACTACTTGCCTTTTGGTCTTCATTAAATCCCTTTAGTGAGGGATGCTTTTCAGCGACCCAACAATCTCCCCCTATTTGATGCTCACAAATAGTTAGGCAACACCCCCTGAATATGTGAAGGTTTTTTATTTAACCTTGAGTATTTTTCACAATTCAGAAGGTCTTCAACATACCTAGAAAATATTACAATAAATGATGATCTGATAAAATCAGATCATACTACAATAAGTATCAGTGACTCATATATTTTCTTTTTGAGTTCTTTTAAGTATCTAGCAATCAATAAACTCAGGTATGTCAAAATAATATCATTTTAACTAATATGATTCATTCATGTAGAGTTAGAGAATTACAAGTAAAAATTCAATTACATGATAAACAGAGAAATAAACACACTGATTTTCATCACTCTTCATCTTTTGGGGTAAACGGAATGAACAGATCTTTCACATCCTTTTCTTTTTCTCTCAGAAGATCCTTGATCAGTTGTTTGATTATTTCAAGTGAAGGTGTGTATCTGATCGACTTCAGATGATTGAAGTTTGCATTTTTCAGCTCATCTTTCCTCTGGAACCTCATTTCCCCATAAGCACCTTTGAAGAAGAATCCTTCTTCTGCAAATCTGATACATTTTCCCTCAACTGGAAAAACATAAGGAGGGAGTGAAGTATTCAATCCTTCATAGTTGGGTAACTCACGCCTATCAATCAGCATTTGGATTTCTTTTGTAGCAGAGGTTCTCTTGGCCCTTTTTCTTAGCAGAGTGTAAGATTCATTTGTATCAGATTCTCTCTTCTTATTACAATTTTCTTTCACATCGTTGTACTCTTCAACAAGTCTATGGATTTCTTTGAGCACTTTCTGAGATGCTTCAGCTTCAGTGAATTTATTTCGTGCTAGAATTTCTTTGAGTTCACTTATGCTGAGTCGATTAAGTTTGTTGAAAGGTATATAATCCACCTTTTCCTTGGGATCTCTGATTACTTCCACACGAGTCCTTTGGCTTTTGAGTGACGAGTTACGAGCTTTAGGATCAGTTCGTCTCTGATTCTGGTTTCTTTTACTTTTAGCCATTCAAGAACCTCCTTATTCTTTTCAGCCAACTGGTGAGCAACTCTTCTTTCAGACAACTTTTGTGCATTTATAGTAGAGGCCTTGAGATTGTCTTCTACGGCTATTGTTTAAGCATTCCTTCTTGATTCTTCGTTGTCGATGGGAGTATACCAAGCTAGTAGCCTTCCATACGATATACCACAATACTTTATATAGTTCTCCAGAGACATTAGTACATATTGAGCAATCTCTTCAATGTGTTTGAAGTCTTCTGAAGATTTTGGTAAATCTTTTAGCACTTTCATCATGTTGCTTGTTGCTAGAGCTCTTAAGATCCCTTCTTTTTCATGTTGAGGAGTTTTTAAACGTTTTGCCTCCTCTTCTTCTCCTTCTTGAATTTTGTAAGCCTTATGAGTCCTTCTTTTCTCAGCTAGCTCGGAGCTTATCACATCAGGTTGTAAGACAGATATTTTTAGTGGTCTGACTAGAGGTTTGGGAGCTGAAACCACTGCATCACTACTACTACCAGTGCCAAACATGTTTTTTCGTTCATTTTTATAGCCCTGTATTCTTCAAGAGAGATACCTGCTGCTTGGGCTGCACGAAGATTCCCTTCTTCTTCTTCCATACTGGTCTCATTCTTTTTAATTTTAATCTTTTTTGGAGATGGTTGCTTTACTCCTTTTCCTTTGTCTCCAGGGGCCAAAGTGGAGTTCTTTTCTTCTGAGAATAGGCCTGTTGGAGCAGGTTCTCTGTTTCCTCCAAGTGAAATAACTGTTCTTGGAATTAATCTCGGTCTAATAGGAGTAACAACAACTTCTTTTTCAGACAGTTCGACCGACATGACTTGTTGTTCAGGTGTGGCTATTTTATCTGTTTCAGATGGCTCAACAGATATGACCCGTTCAGATTCCTCTTTAGCTTCTTTCTCATTAGACACATCCTGATTTTCATTAATTTCCATTTCTTCAGTTTTCTTGATTTCAGATACCACCACTATCAGTCTATCTTCAATCTCCATCTCTCCAGCTTCTTCTGTATCTTCATATACAATTTGCCTTATGGCCTCAGCATCTCTTAGATAAATTTCAACTGATATTTGTTGGATTGGTTGAAATTCAGCAATTTGTTCAACAACAAGATCATCCAGAGATGGATAGGTAATTTTGAGCATTCCACCTTGAGGATTTTCAATAATTGTAGACCGATGTCTTCGAAGCATTTCTTGAAAGTTTATGACTTCCACATCAGCACCCTGATCAACCTGCACACCTATCTCCCCCTGTCGAACTGGGGGAGGCACCTCCACAATTTCGACAAGTTGGGGTGCAGACTCGGGTTGCTAAACCGGTTGAATAAAAAATGCAAGGTTTTGAAGGGGCCCAAGAAAGGCTTGCAGTTGTTCATTTATTCTATCGAAACCGGCATTCATCTTTGCTCGAGTATCATTGTTCGTTTGTGCTACTTCAGCTTTCATATCAGTTACTGCAGTTGTGAGATTGCTGATTTGATCGATCAGTGTATGTTGAGTAGGACAAAGTTCATCATGGGATGCAGTTAGAAGATCGATACATTTTGATTGTTTGCTAATTGCATCATTAACAACATCTTAATTCTTTGCCAAAGCATCTTGACAGGCCATCACCACACGCTGATATTCATTTAAGGCTTTCATGTCATTCATGATGGACAAATGGATTGATGTATTTTAAAAACTTCTTGGTCTAAATTTCCCAGAACTGCCAAACTACCTGCGAAGATATCGGGGACGGAGGAGAGGGTTTCTACACGATGTTCCATTCATTCAAACGATTTTCCAATGTTCGTATGAAAGGAGTTTTGTTGATATTGTACTTGATCCAGCTGAGTGCAGATAGCAGACACTGCACGTTCAGTTGGATGAATAGCCAGACCAATTTCTTCATCCCGGATCTTGGATCCCTTTGATGAAGGAACTCCAGTAGGACCAGAGTCAGCAATTGGTGATTTCAGAGCCGTTGTGGTTGCAGTTGTGTGCTGAGGTTGGTCTGTTTTGACATTATTCTCTTTTATCAGACCAAGGGGATCTGATGATTAGTCAATGATATAATTTTGATGCAGGGGAGTTGGAGGTCGTTGAACCAAGTTTTGGTCATCATCATCATCGTCATCATCAGAGCAGTCTGACGGTCTTTCAAACTGAGCAACATATTTGTTTAAGTTTTGGATAGGCTAAGAGAGGATTGAATTTGCTACAAAGACATTAAAATCACCTGTTTCTTCTGTTTCTTTATCATTTTCATCACCTGTTTCAGAAATAGTTTCTGGAGGCACTTTTAACAAATCCTCATCAGATACCTGCAAATATAAATTGAGTACTGGAATAGACTCTTATGCAAGTGAGTTGGTTTGTGTGTGCTTACTTGACTCCGGAAGGGTGTGGGATTGACCCTGAATTAAATCACCAGTCTGTTGAGAGACTGTGATAGGATGATTTGGAGATCCCATTTTCTCTTTAGACACCATCTCAGTGTCTAATAGGGTTGGTGGGGGTTGATTTACCTTGGGCTTAAGGTTTTTCTTATGTACTAGTTTAGCCCTTTTGGTCCTGGAGAGCCCTTTTATGAGGAGAACTCTAGTTGGTTATTTTTTGCTTAGTGCGAGTAGGAGATTGTTTTGGTGAGGAGACTTGGTCAGAATCGGATGGGTGTTTTGAAACAAAACCCTTAATACTCCCTCCTCTCTTTCGGCCGTACGAACGAACGAAGAACCCCATAGGGTTCTTCGAGTTTTCGGGTTCGAGTTCGACCGATCTCACACACACACACACAAGTCTTTGTGTGTTGCTTTGTTGGTACAACGCGGTCTTGCAGCGTGTTCAGGTGGTGCAGTAGAGGTGGATCACTTCTTTAGCAGTCTAAAGGTGATGTTCATCTTCCTCTTTTTCGTGATCTCATTGATTAGTAGAGATCCAGTAATGTGGTATTCAAGTTCCGCCATGTGAATACTACAGGGTTTTTCTACAGTGGTATCAGAGCGATCTACTAATCTCAATGAGATTCGATAGAGTTTCTTTTCATCTAGAAAAGAACCCCAGAATTTTCGGCCAAGAACATTGTTCAAGTTTATGAACAATTGGTTTGAATAGGGTTCTTGATAAAAAGAAATTAGGCTTCTTTTTCCTTCTTGTTATTTCCGATTTTCGAAAAAAAAAATATGTATATTATATTTAAGTTTTTTTTTTATCTTAGAAAGAACCCTAGTAAATTTAATCCAAGAACATTGTTCAAGTTTATGAACAATTGGATTGAATAGGTTTCAAGATAAAAAGAATTAGGTTTCTTTTTTTGTTTAGTAAATAAAACCTAGTATGTTTAATCCAAGCAAATTGTTCAAAGTTGTTGAATAATTGGAATAAATGGGTTTTAAGACAAAATTAAAAAAAGGTTATGTTAAATTTTTGTTTAAAAGTTTAACAAGTTTATTTGTTTATTATTATTATTATTAACGAAATATATATATATATATATATATATATATATATATATATATATATATATATATATATATATATATATATATATATATATATATATAACGGTAGTCAAAACCGAACCAACCGAGACACGGTTGGAGCTCGGTTCGACGACCGAGTGGTCGACCAAAGCCGAGTCCACCGAGTTTCGGTTGGATGGTGTTTCTTGGAGACCAAGATATCTTTTTGATTTTAGTCCAAGATATGGTCCAAATCAAGGAATAAAATCTACAAGTTATTATGTAAGATTTTATGTTTAAAAGTCAATCTATAAGTATTTTAGATTGACTAGTTTATTTATTTATTTTATTTTTGGTCTAAATAATGATAATTAATATTAACATTTTAAATAAACCTAATGATTTTAAACAGTTAGTTTAAGATCAAGATAATTATGAAATTAAGGAGGAAATAAGAAACCAGTTTATGGGTAATTTAATAATTATCAGTTTGGTAATTATTAATTATCATTTTATTTATTCAATTAGAATGACATAGCCCAAAAGGATTGATATTGTGTTTATCTTAATAATTTTCGGAATTTTATATTTTTCCGGAAATTTATATAAAGTTTTTTTTATGAAATATACAAAACACAAACCAAGTCTTTGGGGTTATGACATAGCAATTTTTTGAAATTGCAAGTATTATTTTATTTATCGCTTATTTATTATAACATAAAATAATAAGGTGGTGATTATAAACAGTTTGTTTAGAAAACCAATATTTAATTATAAGATGGTAATTATAAACAGTTTGTTTAGAAAGCCAAGGTATAAATTAATATAATGGTAATTATAAACAGTTTGTTTAGAAAACCAAGTTTTTAAAATTAATAATGGTAAAGTAAACAGTTTGTTTATAAACCAAGTTTTATGAAACAAATTAAAAAGGTGGAATTTATAAACAGTTAGTTTATAAAACCAAATAATTAAAAACTGGCTAATTTTTCGAACAAAGGAAAATCCTTTTTAGAAATAGATCAGAGTGCAACCCATCTAATGGAACACCTCACTTGTTCAACGATATTCACATTGTAAGGAGAAAGAACCTTAGATGTGGATTCAAATCATTGCGAGTGTTAGGGTGCGTAGGGTCTTGTGATAATCGGGAGTCCCGGCGTAAGGCATCGCACTGTCTTAGATGGTACGATCTATTTTGGTGATATTCGGGAGTCCCGGCCCAAAATGCACTAGAGGGATTAAAACATGTACAAGTTTGTTGTTCAACTTGATATCCCGAGGATCTAGGAATCGTTTCTAGTCTAGAGGCGATCGGTATGGCTACACCTACCAGAAATAGCGTGGCTCTAATGGGAAGTGCCCAAACCTTGCATTAGAGGGCGTGAAATATGGGTCCTAGTCTAACTATTATTATTAAAAGGTAATAATGTTAGAAGTTATTTATTTTATCTAATCTTACTAACCGTTTGTTTGTTTTTCTTATAGATGTCTGTACTGTCAGAAATTCCGTTTTACTCACCGATCGAATCGCTAAAGTTCATCACTGGAAAATGGAAGCTTACTGGTCCAAACTACAAAGTTTGGAAGGTGCATTTTAGGAGTTACCTAAAAGCACAGAATCTACTGTACGTGATAGACGAGGTGCCCAAGGGACAACCAGGGCAAGATGCCCAGGATGATGAGCTTGACGCTTATTATCAGTATCTGGCAGATGAATCACAAGTTATGTCGATTCTTATTCTTACTTCATTATCAGAGCTTACTGATAATCTACGTAAGAAATCATGCTATGAGATTCTCCAGTATCTTGAGGAGACGTTTAAAGATAGTACTGAAGATAGCAAGCAGTTCATTTTGCAAGAAATCATTTCGTAAAAAATGACAGATGATCAACCACTGAGTGACCACCTTATCAATATAAGGAGGTTACTAGATTGTCTCACCCTAGTTACTGGCACATCAAACGAGCATGAACAAGTCTTGTTCTTGTTTGGATCTCTCACTCAGTACTATCAGGACAAGGTAGTACGTATGATCGGGAATTTTGATGTGAGTGTCGCAGGTCTACACGAGAATCTCTTGTGTATACACGATGTTCAAAGGCTGGAGGAAGAATCTCTCCCTGAGATTCAGCAGGATGAGTTCTATGATTGGTTGAATGACTTTGCTGATTTGTGTTGCCCAACTTGTGGCAGCAAGGATATTTGCGAGCACACGTCGGACGTGGGGCTGTTGGACGCTGACTTTGTCAGCGATTCTGGTATCTTTATGATTGATTGTCTCATTACTTCTAGTGATCCTGGGTATTGGATACCGATGTGGTCATCACATTTGCAATCGTTTGCAGGGATTTAAGAAGAACAGGAGGCTGGGATGGGGGGATGTTGAACTACGAGTAGGCGAAGGTTCCAAGGTTGGAGCTGAAGCCGTAGGAACATATCTTCTTAAGTTGCCTTCAGGAAGAGTCTTGGAACTTAAAGATTGTTATTATGTTCCTAGACTTATTAAGAATGTTATTCTTTTGATTTACTTATAGACAGTGGTTTTTATTATGAGTTTTATGGAAAAACAATTTCGTGTTTAAAAGATGACATTTTATATTTTAACGCAAATTCTCATAATGGTCTATACACGTTAAATCTAAATAACATAGAACGAGACGTTTATCATATAAGTAAAAGATCCAAGAGTAACTTGAATCAAACTTATCTTTGGCATTGTCATTTAGGTCATATAAACGAGACTCACATTAAGAAGCTCCACGATGATGGAATTCTAGAGCCATTTGATTTGGAATCATATGCCATATGTGAAGCTTGTCTATCTGGCAAGATGACAAAAGACCCTTTCAATCATTACAATGAAAGGGCAGGCGAGTTGTTAGGGATAATACACACAGATGTGTGTGGACCCTTTACTCCAGAAGCTAGAGGAGGATACCGCTACTTCATTACCTTTACTGATGACTTCAGTAGGTATGGTTATGTCTTTCTTATGAGACTAAAGTCTGAGAGCTTTGACAAGTTCAAAGAATATCAGAGGGAAGTAGAAAACCAACTAGGCAAGAAAATTAAGTCACTTCGGTCTGACCGAGGAGGCGAATATTTGAGCCAAGAGTTCGACGATCATTTGAAGGAATGTGGGATTGTTTCACAACTCACACCTCCGTATACACCTCAGATGAATGGCGTATCAGAAAGGAGGAATCGCACCTTGTTAGACATGGTACGTTCATTGATGTGTCGTGCCCCACTACCACTATCATTTTGGGGACATGCACTCGAGACTGCAGCATTCACACTGAATAGGGTTCCGACCAAGTCAGTAGAAAAGACTCCGTTCGAGCACTGGACGGGGAGAAAACCTAAGTTATCTTTTCTCAAGATTTGGGGTTGTGAAGCATACGTTAGACGTAACTTCACAAACAAACTAAACCCCAAATCAGACAAGTGTATCTTCGTTGGATATCCAAGGGAAACCTTAGGATACTATTTCTATCATCAAGAAGATAACAAAGTCTTTGTTGCTCGAAAAGGTGTCTTCTTGGAGGAGAAGTTTCTAGGAACTGAAACTCCAAGAAAAGAAATAGAGCTTCAAGAAATTGAAGAGAACGAAGATCCACCGACGACTTCAGTCGAACCAGTAGTTCAACAAAGAATTGTTGATCCCCAACCAGACCCACCGGTTGAGGAAGAAGAGACACGCAATCCGCGTAGGTCCAGTAGACCACGCCAAGAACCAGATAGGTATCTTGGATTCATGATCTATGAAGATGATGGAAGTCTACTAGAACCATTAACCTACAGCGAAGCTGCTGACGGCATAGAGTCTGAAAGATGGCTCGAGGCTATGCAAGCAGAGATGCAATCCATGTATGACAACCAAGTTTGGGTGTTATCAGACTTGCCACCACAGTCTCGTGCTGTTGGATGCAAGTGGGTTTTCAAGAAGAAAACCGACATGGATGGAAAGGTGCATACTTACAAAGCACGACTCGTCGCGAAGGGTTTCACGCAGACACATGGTGTTGATTATTCTGAAACCTACTCGCCAGTCGCCATGCTTAAGTCTATTAGAATTCTTATGGCCATATCAGCATATTACGACTATGAGATATGGCAGATGGATGTTAAAACCGCCTTCCTTAACGGGGAGTTGAATGAGGACGTATTCATGATACAACCAAATGGTTTTACTGATCCAAAGAATCCTAATAAAGTATGTAAATTGCTAAAATCCATTTATGGATTGAAGCAAGCATCTAGAAGTTGGTACTTGCACTTTGACAAAAAGATCAAAGAATTTGGTTTTGTCAAGAGTGAGTTCGAGGCGTGTGTCTATACAAAATTCAGTGGGAGCGTAGTAATCTTCCTAGTCTTGTATGTTGATGACATACTGCTCATAGGAAACGATATACCAGCATTACAAGGAGTAAAATCCTGGTTAGGTAAATGTTTCCAGGTGAAAGACTTGGGAGAAGCTGCATTTATACTAGGTATAAAGATCTATAGGGATAGATCTAGGCGGCTTATTGGACTTAGTCAAAGTACATACATTGACAAAGTACTGAAGAGATTCAGTATGAGTGATTCCAAGAGAGGAATCATTCCGATGTCACATGGCATTACACTGAGCAAAGCTCAGTGTCCCACATCTAGCAAGGAAATAGCTAGGATGAGTTTGGTACCATATGCTTCGGCAATTGGATCAATCATGTATGCCATGTTATGTACTAGGCCCGATATTGCTTACTCCATAAGTCTCACGAGCAGATATCAAAAGAATCCTGGTGAACCCCATTGGATAGCTATCAAGAACATTCTCAAGTATTTGAGAAGGACGAAAGAAATGTTCTTGGTCTTTGGAGGTTCGATGGAAGAACTGCGTGTAACCGGTTACACAGATGCAAGCTTCCAAACCGACAGAGACGATTGCAAATCCCAATCGGGATTTGTATTCACACTAAACGGAGGAGCTATATCTTGGAAGAGTCAGAAACAAGATACGATAGCATATTCGACTACAGAGGCTGAGTACATTGCCGCAAATGATGCTGGGAAAGAAGCCATATGGCTTAAGAATTTTATCGAGGATCTTAGAGTTATTGCCAGTATCTCTAGACCCATCGAAATATTCTGTGATAACAGTGGGGCAATAGCGCAAGCTGTTGAACCAAGAGAGCATCAAAAGACCAGGCATGTACGCAGGAAATATCACCTCATACGCGAGTATGTTAGAGAGGGTGATATTATAATTAAGAAAATACCAACGGATGACAACGTCGCTGACCCGTTGACAAAACCACTAGTTGGACCAAAGCATGTGAAACATGCGCACGCTATAGGCATGCAGTACCTAAATATTGGTAGCTAGTATTTTTGATTAGATTCATAGACATGTTTGAAATTGATACATTATGTAATAACATTTCGTGGGATTGAAATAGAAAGTTTTACGTAATATTTTCACATTGTCTATTCTTAACATGTTTTAAACCTATCCTTGATACACAAATTTTTTGAGTATCTAAATTGTCTGTGGTTGCTTGAATTTAGTGGGAGCTAGATTCAAGAGTTAATACCATTATGAATATTTATCTATTTCATAGTTATTGAATAGAGAAACAAGGGTTGTTAAAATAAATATTCATAGATGTTTACAGAGTTTGCTAAACACTAGACGTGACCAAAAGATCGATATTACTTCATGGAGCCCAAGCATGAGTAATTTCGAGTAGATGTCCTCTGACCTGAGACATTTTGGTTTGAGACACGATGACTTCTGATCTTTAGCATTTATCTACCGTCACACCGTAAAAGGGTGATCATAAGGAACTTGACTAAGACAGCGGAAGTCGTGGGCAAGATAACGCAAATGTCAAGATGGAATTTGCACCTTCTTTAACTAGAAGAGATATTTCATGGCCGCTCGACGATTAAGACTAATGAAATGCGTGGCCACGCTCGGAGAATGATTAGATCATTTGGTAATCCGTTACTGCAGAAAGTCGAAATCAGAGTCGAGAAAATTCGAGTATATAGAACAAGATCCCTGCTCCATGTCTATTACTCAAATTAAGAAATATCATGATGCAAAAGGAAAATCTGTTAGGGTGTGTTTGGTAGAGAGAAATGGTGGGTGGGAAATGGAATTGTTAAACAATTCTCTTGTTTGGTTACATTGAGAAAAGGAGAGGGTAGAGATTTAGCATTTCCTATTCTCTAAAACTGATTCCCTCCATATTGAAGAGAATAGGTGGGAATTGAAAAGTAGAGAATGCAAAAAAAAAAAACACGGAGAATCCAAATCCCACCAAAACTCATTTGTTCCAGTTTTTAACCCCTCTAGTCGTCGTTCCCATTCGATTTCACCGCATCCTCAAGTCGCCTTCTCCATAGCAATTCTCACAAGCTTTCTCATCAAGGTATTTTCCCCTCTCCCCATCTCATTCTCTCTCTCACTATATAGATCTATCGATCTCTGTCTCGATCTCTCAATCGACCTATGTCTCGATACTCCCTGTTTAGAACAGGTTCTGGAAGCTCTAATTGGTACAAACATGTTCATCCTTTTACTTATTGGCACTTGCAGTTCATTCCATTTTCAATTCCAATATACATTTGGTAATTAACGAATTTGAGTATGTACTTTCTGACACGAATTTTAGATGACGTTATTTTTAGGGCTTTTAACTTGTTTTAAATTGGGATATAAGCTGATTTATCCTTCTTTTAAGTCTGCAAAAGTTAGATGTAGGACATGGCACAATTGCAAAATTAGGACATAGCACAATTGCAAAATTAGGAGTTTAAGGAAGGTGTTGGTGAAATTTTCAAAATGCAAGTAAATATATGATTATTCATACCGATATTTATCTGTTACTTCAATCATATTAAATGAATGTGAACATAATATTGACATATAAGTGATAATCACACTCTTATGCTGTTAATAATTAATTCTTTCATATTGTTGATACAGGAAAGAAAAAGATATGTGAGGCCAAAGTTTGGGTAAAACCATGGATGGACTTTAAAGAACTGCATGAATTCAAGCATATTGATGAAAAATGTAACACTTAATTCTTGAAAAATCTCAATATTATTGTATTATTTTTTTTACTTACATATTAAATTCAAGTTGTTGTTACACAGAATAAAATTTACTAATTATTTATTTTCAATTGCAATTTTGAAACCAGATAATGAGGGCTCGGGATATAAATCGGTTCCTCTTCACGATCCTGTGGTCCTGAATGCTGCAAATGATATTGTTTTTTTTAATATGATCATTGTTTATGTCTTTGGATGTTATTATTGATTTTATTAATGCACTTTTATTATCAATTTGTCCATATTTTTTGATGTTTTGTGTTTTATAATGATTGTTGCGAAAAATATATATGAATGCAAACAATAAAGTTGGTACAATTCTCTAATGATATTTTTGTTATACCAAACAAGAGAAATGGTTATCTGTTACAATTCTCTATTGAAGTCTCTGTGCTACCAAACAGAAGAGTCAATTGTCATTCTCTAGACTAATTCTCTTTCTCTGCAATTCCATTCTCTGCCATCATTTCTCTGCAATTCCATTCTCTGTACCAAACGCACCCTTAGTGTTATTCATTTTATGAATATTATCTCTGGATGTAAGAGTTCTTATGACCTGGTTATCCTAAATGTCTGGCTAGGGACCGCTTTAGGCCAACGATGATCAAAAAGTGTTTCTTAACTTGCACAAGTGGGAGTCTGAAGGATTTATGTGCGCAGATAAGTACACGTGTCACCGTGTCCAATGTTATAAGACACTAAAGGGTCACACCACTACACACCCAATAATGGACAACCGAATAAAGTAAGTTGTGTGGAATTATTAACTAGTTAAGTTAATTATAAAGAAGAGAATAAATAATAATAAGTTAATTATTATTTGTGAGGATGGTTAAATACTAGGTTAAGTATTTAACGGACAGTTAATTAATTAACTAGTAAAAGTCCAAGGGTTTAAAGTGTTAATAGGAAGTTTAATTATGAGATTAATCATAATTAAACTCCAAGGACCTAAACGTAACATGTAACCTTATAAATAAGAGGCTTATGTTAAGGGTTTTAGGCTAATCACTTCACACAAGCAAAACCCTAATACTCCCTCCTCTCTTTCGGCCGTACGAACGAACGAAGAACCCCATAGGGTTCTTCGAGTTTTCGGGTTCGAGTTCGACCGGTCTCACACACACACACAAGTCTTTGTGTGTTGCTTTGTTGGTACAACGCGGTCTTGCAGCGTGTTCAGGTGGTGCAGTAGTGGTGGATCACTTCTTTAGCAGTCTAAAGGTAATGTTCATCTTCCTCTTTTTCGTGATCTCATTGATTAGTAGAGATCCAGTAATGTGGTATTCAAGTTCCGCCATGTGAATACTACAAGGTTTTTCTACATGTTTCAGATTCATGGTCTCTTTGGGGAAAGAGCCGGTATCCGAAGAAGCTGAAGGATGTGCGTGCGAAGCCACATTTTCAGGCCTCGTCTGATCCTCGTTAGAGGGACCGGGTGTACGGATTAAGGAAGTAAAGATCAATGTACCTTGGGGAAGAGGCTTGTCCTCTTTTATAGTAACACTTGAGAAGTTGGTGTCGCCCACCGTGCCGGAAAAATAGCGTCCATTTTGACTTATTAGCTTGTATTCCGCTTTCTCAATATAATGTTCAAAGATCAGAGATAAAAATCTTGGAAAAGGAACAATGAAGTCTCGCTTAACAGATTTTACTTTTGACACAAGTTTGTCAAAGATTAATTTTCCAAAATCAATCCTCCGGTTGCAGACCAGAGAATCATCAAAAATTAACTCATGTGCAGAAACACACTCCATACCCCCTGTTTTTGTTGTAAGACACTGAGAGATTGTCATGAAAATTGTAGACCAGATGCTAGGCATAACCTGTCTTTTCACGTTTGTGAAATGTTCTTTGCTGTATGTAAGAAAGCTTAAGACAAACTGCTTTGCTTCTACCGGAGATAGTGGAGGTTCATAATTTGATTCGTCATTTCCGTAGTAGTTCATGCTTGTAATTCGTCTGAAGGATTCAAGATTGAAGGAAATATTGCGTTTTCCTCCTAAGATAGTTCCTGAAATGAGATCATCACCTTCATTGTTTGTAGAATGTGTACAGGAGTACCAAAATTCAACGAGTAAGAATTTTGAAAGAGGAACATCCAAATGAAGAGCCGTTTTTAAGGGATGTTCTTTGAAGAGTTACAAAATTGGCTTGAAATCATCATCAAGGGTCGGTACTCATGGGGTCACATTACTACGACGATTGTTCTTTGTTAGCTTGATTGAAGAAGCGGTAAAATCTTTTTGAATATGTGGAGCTCTTTTGACTTCGTCTGAAAGTACGACCCCATGAGGTTCAGTCGTCTCTTTCTTTGGACCTATTTGAATTCTAGAGAGGAAATTTGAGAGAAAGAAAGAGAATGATTGAAGATGGATGGCCGATAAGTTTGAGAAGCAGATTTCAGCAAAAGGTTTTGGGTTTTTATATATATAGGACGAAGGGTGATTAGTACGAATAACATGAACGGATGAGATTTGAAGATGTTGATCTAGTGGTGTAAAATAGAGAGACATTTGAGTTGCTTGCCCACGATGAGGTTGTCCAATCAAATCAAAAGAAAATGGGGTGGGAGAGGACGTTAAGGTTTCCACATTAAGTGCGTACACTGACAGCTTAGCAGAAGCAGACTGGGTCCAATTAAAACGACCCACCTCATCAGATACATGGTAGAAAGAAACGACAAGTGTCAATATCTGGAAAAAAAACATTAGCTGAAGAGATACATTATCTGGTAGGATCGTGACTATCTGAGAGTATCCGGTATCTGATAACAAATTACACACTATCTGAAACTATTTTTTTTAAATGACTTATTGAATGTCATGTAGCTTATCCTCTGATCCTAATGAATTACCAGGACATTGCTAATAAATCAAGAAATGTTTTAGTGATTCAAAAAATAAGATCCATACATGAAGAACAGCTGAGATGAAAATTTGAAAATAGTAACAATATTGGTTGGCTTACCGGAAATGAGATAAATTTTTGAAAAGCCTTATTTGATGATAGGAACTCAGGGACTTACAACTGATCAGAAAGTCAGATGTTGTCATGTTGTCTGCCCCGCATACACCCTTAAGTCATTCATGTACATTTAGGCACCCTTGAGATATGGGTACCGAAGGGTTCTTGGTGTCTTCCAAATTAGCTCCGTCTTGTTTTGATGTGTCTGATGAGCTTTCAGATTCTGAAGTTAACACTTTTTTGTTAATCTGATTGGGGAAATCTTTTGCTTCATGACATTTACCGTCACAGTGATAACATTTCCTTTTTTTAACCTGCGTAGGTGATAATTTGGTTATTGGTTCAGATTGAACTTTCACATTTTGACCTTTTTCTTTGGAGGTTTGGTTTAATGGTTTGATTGGTTTGGTGACTTTGACTCCTTTGTTCTTCATCTTTGGCTCATTTGACTTTAGTGCTGAAGATTTTTCAGTTGTGGGATCTTCAGGTTTAGATTATGAGGAAACGATCCTTTCTTCAGTTTCTGTGTGTTGAGGTATTTCATCTTTTTGGGTCTCTGATGATTTTTCTTCGGGTTCTACGTCTTGGATATTCACGATCTTTTCTTCAGATTCTATACAGTGGGTGTCTGAGGTCGATTCGAATTCTTTAACGAAGTAATTTTCTTTAGGATTTCGGACATTTGATTTGGAAGTGTAATGTAACACCCGTATTTTTAAAACAACGTTTAAATCATTTAAAATACATTTTTCCAATATTTGACATATTGTCCAAAATACAATTTAACAAAAACTTCAAAACCTATATCAGAGTTTACAAAAATACGGTGTCACCAAGTATATCAAAACCATAGGCAACGGGATCTACCTAATAGCTCCCGAGCTAAACATCTCTAGGCCACTTCTAGTGCAACCTTCTATCACTTCAAACCTGTACCTGAGTACACAGCCATAAACAAACGTAGTACGTGAGACAAAATAGTCTCGTGAGATACATGGGTTTTAGACCCAAATAACAATAATAGTCGTTTCATAAATAGATGTATATGAACATATATATATACATATACTACATCATTACAAGCTAGCCACCCTATAGTGACCCTATCGTTCCAATGCTTTCCTAGCAATCATATCTAGTTATCGGGTTGCCCCCGAACTAACTAGGATCTCAACATATCTAACTATCGGGTTGCCCCCGAACTAGCTAGAACTCCAATATATATATATCTAGTTATCGGGTTGCCCCCGAACTAACTAGAATCACAAGCATATCTAACTATCGGGTTGCCCCCGAACTAGCTAGAAGCGCTATCCTATCTAACTATCGGGTTGCCCCCGAACTAGCTAGAAGCACTACCATGTCTAGTTATCGGGTTGCCCCCGAACTAACTAGCAGCACTATCCTATCTAACTATCGGGTTGCCCCCGAACTAGCTAGAAGCACTACCATGTCTAGTTATCGGGTTGCCCCCGAACTAACTAGCAGCACTATCCTATCTAACTATCGGGTTGCCCCCGAACTAGCTAGAAGCACTACCATGTCTAGTTATCGGGTTGCCCCCGAACTAACTAGCATCACCTCATCTCGTTCTTACCATAACTCATCAGTTATTCCAATCAAAGCCCTTGGCTACCACATCAATCATCAAACAAGTTAGTCATCTAATACTAACGACATATAATTAGTTCATCACAGTGTGAACGTACCTGTATGGTCCCATGGACCCGATCATAAGCAACCACAGTTACTTCTACATCTATGAACCCTATGAGGTCCATGCTTACTTTATACATAAGATACATTTCTTATTTATTGATAACATAATACTTTTATCTCTTCCTTGACTATAATAGACAATTATTACTAGTCACATCATATTCTTTCTCATATATACTCGTTCTTTACTTTTATTAGTATATCTTACCAATAGGTACTCATTACTATAAAATCATTCCCAATTGCTTTACTAATACATATTTATTAATAAAGGCTCCGTATACATTCTCTTAATCAATTACTTCATTATTATTGTTCATTAACATAGATTCCAACATACTTGAATCTATCATAATTTACTTCAAATTCATCAATCATACTAGACACATTCTAGTATCACATTCTACGTACTTTCATACATTCTCAACTACTATCTTTATCAAAATATTTGTTAATAAAGACTGATACAATATCACATGTACTTTCAAAATTAATTGCTATGTACCCAGTTTAAAAGTCTCATGTACTCACCTTAGCAATAAAGTGCTCCAACCGTATTCTTTACGTCAGTTTCCTTGCTCCAACAATCAATCAACTTTCCAAGGCTTCACCAAAAGCCTAATACAACAATCACAATATGATCAACATCAATTACTACTACTAATGTGTTCATCTACCTCTAGATAACACCCATCAATCCATTTCCCCCAAATATATTGATTTATCAAACCCTAGGTTTAACCAAACCGAAGATTCTTACAAATCATAATCATACACTTGATTCCCTTGTTAATATACCATCTATTAAGTGTATACAACATTTATTTCACCATAAATCACCAACCCAAGAACAAGGGTTTCAAACCCTAGCTTCAAGATCCATAGATCTTGAGCTACAACTACAAAGGAGTGAAGATATACCTTTAATCTTCAACTAGGAGTGCAGAATCACAAGATTTGATGAAGAAATCGGCTCCAAATGGTGTTTTCCACTCAAAAACGTATACAAGGTCGCTGGGAGAGAAACTAGAGCTTTTGGTCTGCAATAATTGAGCATTTCCCGACTTTAATGCTGAACAGACAGCAAAATCGCGCCGCTATCTATAGATAGCGTCGCTATTTTATGCCCGCGATCCAAAATCGCGATCCAAGGCTTCGCTATTTCGGCTTTCTGTGGAAATCAGCCAAAAATCGCGTCGCTATCTAAAAATCGCGTCGCTATCTTTGGCTGTGCAGCCCAGGCTGCACTTTTCGACCTTTGCTTCGACACGGTTTCGTCCATAACTTTCTCATACGGTGTCCAAATGACACGAAACCAATTCCTACGCTTTTTAAATGATTTATCCTTATTTATCATATTTTTATAAAATTTATTTATCTATAAATTTCGGGTCGTTACAACTATCCACCCCTTAAAAGGATTCCGTCCTCGGAATCACTCAGAAATTTCCATTCCACATTTGACCGAGCATCCTACTCCAATTCCATTGTGTTGGTTACAATCGAACTCTTCTCATTACAGTTCACCCATCACTAAATACATTTAAGCATGTGTTTAACCCCGATGGGTCCAAACGGTCAAAACCCAATCTTGAACTTATATTACTTAAACGGGTCGAAGTTTCACAATTGGACCATAACACTTTCAATCTTTCAACAAATCCTTTTATTCATAACAATGATATGATACAATCATCACAATTAGCTAATTGATTAGATCGAATGTCAAAGTCTAGCTTCGACCAAGTCGTCATCTCACAACATCGTCCAAACTTTGACTTAAGCACAAAGTCAACTATACCTTAACAATTTCTTTATTCATTATAGATTCCATTAACCATCATTTCCATTACAATTGACCTTAAAATTATGATCCAGCAATGATCATACACTCGATTCCCAAATTCAACTCTACACACCCAACGGGTCAAAGTCGCATAATTCGACTATAATTCTTTTAATTATTCCGTTAATCCTTTCACATACATACGACCGATACGTTATGCTCTCATCATTCACTAATCATTCGAAACGAGAGTCAAAGCTCATCCTTGACCGAGTCAACAAAATCACACATTGACTAATCTTGACCTTTGCATAAAGTCAACCATACTTTCCCAAATCAACAAATCCCCTACTCGCGGAATATCATTCTCGACTTATCACTTCCGGTTATAATCATTATTGTTTCCTTAACAATCGCTCATATTTCCAAAATTCTAATCTTTTCAAATTTCTCCGAGTTCTCGCATTCCCTTAAGGTCACATCAACCCTTACCGTTTCTTACCCTTCATTCGGTCACATATACCATTACTTAGAACCATTTAAATCATTTTTGCATCACACACCATAATTTCACACCAGTTGACCATATCTTGGTCCCCAATAACAATTGCTTTCCAAAAGCATCCTCTTACTCATATTCTAGAAGTCGTAGGCATCCCATACCCATACATGACCTAATGCGATCCGCATTTTAACCACATTCTCACTTATCATAAAGTCATAACCATACACATTACCCACATGGTTCTACATTCATCACATAAATACATTTACATTATCATACGGGCATAACAATCCATAATTTAACTATCACATCAAGATGACTGGAAAGCCTCCAATCCATCAAGATCCAAGCTGTCACAGTGATTGGAACATCTCCAATCTCGGAATGGAACCATTGGGATTCGCCCAACCGATTCCACCCCCAAACATCATAGTAGCCGGGGATCCCCCGAGCTAATCACATCTTTTCTTTCTTATCCTATCATGCATACTTCACTAGTATACACCTTTTCACATCACATACCTTACCACTATCTTACCCATTTAATCGTCTATTTATTCACCATGCAATTTAGCACATTTCTCATAACATCACGTTATCATTTTCTTTCATTTTCACACATTTCTCGTTGGACATACTACTTAACACGTTTCATATATCATTACCTTTTTCATTATCACATGCCTTCAAGGCCATCACATAATGCACAAACATTGTACCTCGCGGGTAACCAATAAAATTCCCGATTCCCATTTACCGTCTCACTCACACACTAATCACCCTTAAACGGTTCATTTCCCTGTTAATCAACTTTCCAAATCCTTTGTCACCAACGGGGTAACCATCAATCTATTCCTTCAACCATAGTTCACGGGTCAACCCGGTCATCTTAAGTCGACCAATCGACTCCGGTCCACATTTGTAACCCATGATTTGGCACACATTGGCCCAACTTTCCATACTCTCGTCTTTATACATCGCGATACTTGAAACACTTATTTTCCAACCGTAGTTTCACACTACTCCATGTCATATACTGTCATGCCATTACTATAACATGTAACCCATAATGTTTTCTCACCCTTGATATCGAATTCATCATTGTTGTCACAAAACTTGACATGGCTTTATGCCAACTTTTTACCCAATCACATTCAACAATCAAAATCCGTCGTTCCCGACATTTATTCTTTTCCACATATTTTTCCATTTATAATTTCTAAGTATCACTATACCTTAGTCATTCTTTCCTTTACCGTTCACGTATAATAACATTACATTGCGTATTCGGATTCCTGCCGAATATCAAAGTCCCATTTTCCAAAGCTTCTATTTCTATAATTCTCATCCAACTAACAATCCTTACCAAGACTTAGTACTTCATTACACTATCATTCTTTTGTTGACAACATCTACCATTCTCATGGTTCCCCATTTGACACTACATAGTAGCATCAACCCATATATCTTTACTAAATGCGACACACCGGCCCATATCATTTCCAATGTATGATTTCTATACACATACTAACCGGGAAGACTATTCCCGAATTTTACCCCCAAGTCATACAACTTATCTACAATTTCTATAGGCACCAATTCGTGCAACAACAACAACAACTACGTCATAATCTCAAATCATTCTTTTTACCCAAGATCTCCGAGGTGGCCCTTCCGGGTCAACTCCCCTTTCCAACTCCCTCGAGAGTTCATTTCACAACCTCTTGTATCGTGCTCTCCTTCACAAAGTTTCATACAACACATTCCACTGTGTCAACACCTCATCCTTCAATAATGTTGACGTCAAAGTCGCCATATTGTTCTTCCTTCATTTGCTACTCTTTAGCACTTGCCAACTCTACCGATTCCACCACATCGTGACCTTCGGTTCAAAACTTCCGAATTACACAACAGTTTTACACACTATGAAAGTCTTACACAACTTCCTTCCATTTCTTCCGACTATGTTTTGCTACCTTTTTTTGTAGACACTTCCCACTACGGGACTCACCATTCGATTATTCTTCCTTCATATGGGTATTGGAATCATTCCACCCACCTTCATTCGTAACTCTTTCCCATTTAGTGGAGTTCGTCCACTTTTCACATTTATTCTTTCGCCATACTAACATATCCAACCAGCAAGATTCAAACGGTCAACTCAACAGTTGAAAACAACACAGTTAGATCAAATTATGGCATTTCTCATAGGGGTCGACCCTATCTTACCAATGCCCTACGGTCTCAAAGGACTTCACATTGCACATTTCATAACAACTTCTATAGGTCCCCTAGGTTCAACCCTAAACTTATCATAAAGTCTCAAGGTCAACCTATCGATCTCAAGGAATCTTACATTCCTATTGCTACAGTCTAAGACTAGGATGGACATCCAACCTAATTCACTTAAACTATAGCTCTGATACCAAGTTGTAACACCCGTATTTTTAAAACAACGTTTAAATCATTTAAAATACATTTTTCCAATATTTGACATATTGTCCAAAATACAATTTAACAAAAACTTCAAAACCTATATCAGAGTTTACAAAAATACGGTGTCACCAAGTATATCAAAACCATAGGCAACGGGATCTACCTAATAGCTCCCGAGCTAAACATCTCTAGGCCACTTCTAGTGCAACCTTCTATCACTTCAAACCTGTACCTGAGTACACAGCCATAAACAAACGTAGTACGTGAGACAAAATAGTCTCGTGAGATACATGGGTTTTAGACCCAAATAACAATAATAGTCGTTTCATAAATAGATGTATATGAACATATATATATACATATACTACATCATTACAAGCTAGCCACCCTATAGTGACCCTATCGTTCCAATGCTTTCCTAGCAATCATATCTAGTTATCGGGTTGCCCCCGAACTAACTAGGATCTCAACATATCTAACTATCGGGTTGCCCCCGAACTAGCTAGAACTCCAATATATATATATCTAGTTATCGGGTTGCCCCCGAACTAACTAGAATCACAAGCATATCTAACTATCGGGTTGCCCCCGAACTAGCTAGAAGCGCTATCCTATCTAACTATCGGGTTGCCCCCGAACTAGCTAGAAGCACTACCATGTCTAGTTATCGGGTTGCCCCCGAACTAACTAGCAGCACTATCCTATCTAACTATCGGGTTGCCCCCGAACTAGCTAGAAGCACTACCATGTCTAGTTATCGGGTTGCCCCCGAACTAACTAGCAGCACTATCCTATCTAACTATCGGGTTGCCCCCGAACTAGCTAGAAGCACTACCATGTCTAGTTATCGGGTTGCCCCCGAACTAACTAGCATCACCTCATCTCGTTCTTACCATAACTCATCAGTTATTCCAATCAAAGCCCTTGGCTACCACATCAATCATCAAACAAGTTAGTCATCTAATACTAACGACATATAATTAGTTCATCACAGTGTGAACGTACCTGTATGGTCCCATGGACCCGATCATAAGCAACCACAGTTACTTCTACATCTATGAACCCTATGAGGTCCATGCTTACTTTATACATAAGATACATTTCTTATTTATTGATAACATAATACTTTTATCTCTTCCTTGACTATAATAGACAATTATTACTAGTCACATCATATTCTTTCTCATATATACTCGTTCTTTACTTTTATTAGTATATCTTACCAATAGGTACTCATTACTATAAAATCATTCCCAATTGCTTTACTAATACATATTTATTAATAAAGGCTCCGTATACATTCTCTTAATCAATTACTTCATTATTATTGTTCATTAACATAGATTCCAACATACTTGAATCTATCATAATTTACTTCAAATTCATCAATCATACTAGACACATTCTAGTATCACATTCTACGTACTTTCATACATTCTCAACTACTATCTTTATCAAAATATTTGTTAATAAAGACTGATACAATATCATATGTACTTTCAAAATTAATTGCTATGTACCCAGTTTAAAAGTCTCATGTACTCACCTTAGCAATAAAGTGCTCCAACCGTATTCTTTACGTCAGTTTCCTTGCTCCAACAATCAATCAACTTTCCAAGGCTTCACCAAAAGCCTAATACAACAATCACAATATGATCAACATCAATTACTACTACTAATGTGTTCATCTACCTCTAGATAACACCCATCAATCCATTTCCCCCAAATATATTGATTTATCAAACCCTAGGTTTAACCAAACCGAAGATTCTTACAAATCATAATCATACACTTGATTCCCTTGTTAATATACCATCTATTAAGTGTATACAACATTTATTTCACCATAAATCACCAACCCAAGAACAAGGGTTTCAAACCCTTGCTTCAAGATCCATAGATCTTGAGCTACAACTACAAAGGAGTGAAGATATACCTTTAATCTTCAACTAGGAGTGAAGAATCACAAGATTTGATGAAGAAATCGGCTCCAAATGGTGTTTTCCACTCAAAAACGTATACAAGGTCGCTGGGAGAGAAACTAGAGCTTTTGGTCTGCAATAATTGAGCATTTCCCGACTTTAATGCTGAACAGACAGCAAAATCGCGCCGCTATCTATAGATAGCGTCGCTATTTTATGCCCGCGATCCAAAATCGCGATCCAAGGCTTCGCTATTTCGGCTTTCTGTGGAAATCAGCCAAAAATCGCGTCGCTATCTAAAAATCGCGTCGCTATCTTTGGCTGTGCAGCCCAGGCTGCACTTTTCGACCTTTGCTTCGACACGGTTTCGTCCATAACTTTCTCATACGGTGTCCAAATGACACGAAACCAATTCCTACGCTTTTTAAATGATTTATCCTTATTTATCATATTTTTATAAAATTTATTTATCTATAAATTTCGGGTCGTTACATGTAATCCTTTGGTGGTCCGAACATGGGATTTCTATGACTTGGGTTCAGTTTGTATACCTCAGGGAGAACTGCGACGGTCTTGTAATTTCCCCCAAGAATTTCCTGAACTTGAGCTGGAATTTGTTCTCCTAGAACTTGTTTGGAGAGATTGTATGACTTAGACCAAGAGTCACAAATTTTATGGAGAGTTTCACTCTTCTTTATCAGCTCTATGTTTGCTTTTCTTAAAGTCTTGTTTATCATCTGAATCTCGGAAATTTTGAGTTTTGAATCTTTTAGTTGAGAAGATTCTTGCTTGAGTTTTTCTAATATTTTGGTCAAATTTTTTAAAGTAATTTCTGATTCAGCATATCGATTATGAGCACACACTAAGTTTCGAGTAAGCACTTGAAATAGGAAGGACTTTTCTTCATCAGACGCTTTACTAAATTTGCTTACCCTTTTTACAGTTTCAGCGTCCTATTTCTTTGAAGAAGATGTTTCTGCAGTATCAGATTCTTGAGAATCTTTTAATGAATGTTGTATTTCAGATTCTTCAGTTCTGGCCATTAGACATTTGATGATTTTGTGATTTTCTAGCTCAACTTCATATTCTTCTCTTGCGATAGCAGAGGCTTCCTTACCATTGAATATTTCTTCTTCACCTGACTCTGAGTTACTTATCCAGGTTTAAACTGTTACTTTGAAGACTTTTGCATCTTTCTCAGCCTTTGCAATCTGTGCTTCCAGATCTGATATTTCTTTTCGGAATCTTCATATTTTTTCTTATAATTTGACGACGAGTTTGAACTTGATCTTTCAGGTGCTGAGTTTTCCCTGACTCTACAGTTGGCTTTAATATGGTCAAGTTCTTCCACATTTGTAGCAAGTTTCTCCTTTTTCATTTTGGCCTCCTGACCTGTTTCTGTTTAGAAATCTTTTGTATCTTGTTGCAAGTAACGCCATACTTTCAGATAGCTCTTTTATGTCATCACTTTCATATCCAGTTGAGTTCGCTTCTTGCTCTTCTAGATTTATATCCTCAACATCTTCGAATCTTCGTCATCAACGTCATTTGGATCAACACTACCTTCTACTTTAGCCTTTTGAGCTCTTTGAGATGAGGAGCTTGAGATGAGAGCAGTGGATGAGGGAGCCTCATTTAGATCATCAAACATTATATTTTCATTTTCAAAGTTCATTAATGTGCTGTATAGACTGCTAATGTTCATATCTCTCACCTGACCAGAATTTCTTAGCATTGTAGACATGACAGTCTAATCTTTTGGAAGAATTTCCAAGAACTTATACATAAGTTCCTAAACTTCTTTAATGATTCCAAATTCTCTTAACTCGTTTATCAGAATGGTGAATCTTCTGTATGACATGTTAAGTGGCTCTCCTTTGATAACCTTGAAAGCTTCATATTTGCGATTCAACATGGGTCTCTTGCTGGCTTTAACTTCATCAGTTCCTTCATACGAAGTTATCAAGATATCCCATATCTCTTTAGCAGTTCTGCATTCTTTTACAATGATAAGAATGTGATTTGGGAGGGACGTTTGAAGGACAAATCAGATTTCAGCATCTAAACCAGCTAGCTTTTTATCCACTTCTTTCCATTGATCTTTGGGTTTGGGTTCTACAACGTCAGACATATCTTCTTCATATTTATCATCATCTTCTTTCTTCTTTTTCTTTGAAATAGTTGTGCTTGTAACGAACATTCTTGGAATGTCTGGACCATTGATAAGAATATTTGGTCCCATATCATTTTGATGTTCGACAAATCCCAGAAAACGGATTTTCCACATACCAAAATAATCATCAGTAAAAACAGGGGCATTTGTCTTTAAACCAAAGTACATTTGTGATAGCTTTTCACCCATTTTGATCAGTAAGTAAGCAGATCAACAATTATGAATTAATTGTCCCGTTTGGATATCAATTGTTAGTCCCGTGATAAGTGAATTACTGCACTTATACGCTTTCACTGACCAAATAAAATTAGTGGCAAAACTTAACACTTTTTAAACTTTTCTTTATTAATCAATAATGATGCAATAAAGATGCAAGTAGTTTGCGGAATAGCTAAGAACAAATCCTAACTAAGAACAAGTTATGATCAACAAATGATCATGCAAAAGACCAGACACCTTCGTTACCGAGATTTAATTCCCAAATCAAGTAACAAAGGATTAACTGGTGGTTTACACTCTGCTCAAAGATTTAGGGGTCTGGAGTAAATTTAGCAGCGTGTAACCTTGTTGGGTGCACACTGAATTCGATCGCTAAGTCCTCAATTTATAGCATTGGGAAACGTGGTGCCAAATGAATGATCGATCAAATCCACGTGTGAGAATTCTGTAGGTGCAGAAGATATTTCATGCGACGAGCACGACTAACGGAATTCTGACATTACTTTTCTGGTCGTCTTGTGATCGCCGATATCTTCTAGAAGATTTGCAAGATATTCCCTTTATCAGCGATACACTAACTTGTGTCTTTCTGTGACACTGAAACTTCAGGCCTTTGTATGTTTCAGATCGCCATGAGTCTTCAGATACTCATTCTTCTTTAGATGGCATTCAACTTCAGTGACCTTCACTAAGAGTTTTGCTTAGAGAGGTATATGTTCGATGGTTCAACGTTATTGTCAAGTGTGCGCTGAACCTGCTACAACTATCTGATCTGTTGATCGGTATCTGATTCCGCTCGGGGAACTGATCGTTGTTTCAGATAGTGATCAGATAGTGATCAGATAGTGTAGTTGGGTAACTGAAATCCGAACTGATCAGATTGGGTTACCCACAATCTGAGGAAGTAATCCTTAGAATGTCTTCTGACTATTTTCCTTTTTGTCTTCATTAAATCTCTTCAGTGGGGATTTTTTTTCAGCGACCCAACATCATTGTTGGTCTAACATTGATAAACCGATAGCCCCTTAGGGTTTGTTTGGTTAGATGGAATGGAATGAGAAATGGAATGGAATAGATTATTGATGGTAATGAACCATGTAATGGAACCACTCATTCTTATCGGAGAACATGTTTGTTTTGTTTTGCAGTTGTTGAAATGGAATGATCCACTTTTAACCAAATGACTATTTTAACCTTTTTATTAATTTCCATCGTTTGTAAGCACCTAATTTTTTAACTTCTTTAAAACCCAATTTTTTTTAGTATCGATCAGTAGATATATTAATACCTAACCAAACAAATAATTAGGTTCCTTTGACTTTAAGCAAAATTGTGCTTAATGTTATATAGGCGTGATCAATAAATCATAATATAATTGTAATTTTTGGATCAAATTATGCCTTTCTCTTAGATTAAGGATTTCATTATTAACAATTTTACTGACCATGAAGCTGTCAAAAAAGTTATTTTTTGAACAATTTTGCCGAAACGTTACTTTTTAGATTGTCTAAAAAGTAATGTCTTGTTTTTATCTTAAGGGTACTAATGTAATATTGGATATTTTGAGGAATGGAATGAAACAAAACCAACTCATGCCAAAGAATAAAATAAGCGGTTATAGAAGGAATGCTCGTATGAAAGGAATAATCCATTGTTTTCCCAAGCCCAACCAAACAATTTATTTTTCATTCCTTTGGAAAGGATCATTACACTCCCCCTGTTATTCCTGCCTACCAAATGTGACCTTACTGCCACGCTAAATTTCCTTAAAACAACCAATGCATTTAAGGTAAAATGTCGCCACACCGGTCCTAACGAAAGCCTAGCAGAAAAATGTTGCTAACCTCCAGCCAACAAAAAAATATTGTTAACCTCGGCAGAAAAACATTGTCGTTCGCCAACCCAACAGTGCACATAATAAGATTATTAACATACCACAATTAATTATATACCAAATTCTGCATTTATAGCAAATCCTGCATTTTTCCACAAGTATGCAAACACAAATCAATTGTTATCAAAACACAATTGGGATCCAGGTTAAATCACTCACCTTTTCCTTCAACTTGCTAAAACTCAGAGGTCTAATGTTACTGAATTGCCATCATGTTTCCTATAAACAAAAGTATATCGAATTAGTGATAATTCCACAAAATTATAAATAATTGTCAAGTGAGTTCAAAAACTAAATATTAACTACTCATGTCATGATCATACAATACTTCCATAAACCAAGTCAAATACAATTGAAACGTTCAAGGTGGTTCATTATTTTTATCAAATCCTGAGGAACAAATCTCAACCATTGATCAACAAGATCTAATGGTCAAGATTAATCACATAATTTATACATTAAGGAGTATTTTGGTCATTTGGCACTTAAAAAAGATTTTGATTTTTTTTATTTTATATTTTATATTTTAAAATTTTATATTTATTTAATTTTTATTTGAGGGGATTTTGGTCATTTAAGAAAAAAAAATATTTTTATCTTTTACTTTTTATTTTAAAATTTTTATTTTTTTTTTTAAAAATAATTTTTTAATCTTTTTTATTATTTTTTAAAAAATTAATATTTATTTATTAATAACATATAATGTGATTGGATAATGAATCACATGTGACTGTATACTAAATCACATGTGATTGAACTAAAACATCAAATGTGATTAAATATACAATCAAATGTAATTTTAGACTAAAATCACATGTGATTTTACATTAAAATCACATGTGATTAAGTCATACACGTAACTATCAAATAAATATATATTATTTTCTAATAAAAAATAACAATAATAAAAAAATTTAAAATAAAAAAAAATTGAAATTTTTTTTAAGTGCTAAATGACAAAATACCCCTTCATAATAAAAAGATAAAAAAAATAAAAAATTCTAAAATAAAAAATAAAATAAAATAAAAAAATATTTTTATTTTTTGAAAAATGACCAAAATACCCCTCAGTATATAAAGTATGTGATTAATCTTGACCATTAGATCTTATTGATCAATGGTTGAGATTTGTTACTCGAGACTTTCGTAAAAATAATGGAACTCCTTGAACGCAACTCTCAATACAGAATCAACCAATTTAGCATATTACACTCAAACGGGTCGAAATCACATAATCAATATCATGACCACTTATTACCACTTCAATCATACGATGAAGTATCATAAAGGACTAAACAACTCAATATACCAAAGCTCCTTAGATTTGAAGCCCAATAACCGGTTCATATGTCATACATTCAAACGAGTCAAAACCCACTTCAATTCACAACTAACATTAATATACTCACACCATTTAGTAATTCTTAACTAACTACTCATTGCAACAAGATCAAATTCCATCCTAGGCCAATATTAACAACTAATTTTACTAGTTCATGAAATCTTCAAAACAACCATCCAAACACTACCCAACATATGTTGATCCAACATTTCAAGACATAATCAACATTTAATACTTCCAACATGTTAGTTTAACTTACACTAGCAAGAAAAACACAAAAACTCTAAGATTCTAAAGTTTAGTGAAAACTCATCTTCTCCAAGACTCCATTAATGGAGGTTGAAGATGAACTTCAGCAAACCAAACTTCCAACCATAAATAATGCATACAATACATAAGAAAGCTTATATAAACACAAAATAAAGCATCTAAAACAACATTCATCAAGAATCATTCAAGAAATAAAAACTGTAGTTCATCAAATAGTCAATCGGAGTCGAGATAAACAACGATTTCTATATCAAATCTCGAAATCAAAAATCACAGCTCTTCATGTTCAAAAACTTCAAAAATCTTCAAATTTGAATCAATTGATCATGAATTTGGATCTATTCATATTGGATTGAGCTCCGATACAAATTGAGAGAGCTAAAACAATCATAATCATGTTGATTCATAGTGATTTGAAGATTTCAATGTGTGTAAGTAGGTGTTTCTAGAGAGAGAAAGTTAGAGAGAAGATGGAGAGAGTTGGAGCTTTCAAATGATCATTCAATTAGAAAGTGTGAGAAAGCTTACAATTAGTGAATACAATCAGTTCTTAAATACCACTTCACTAATTGTCATGGTTTATTCTAATACCTAGTTTAACACTTATACATTATGTCAGAACTAATCCCTAGACTATTGAATACAACATTATATATCCTAACAGGTGACAAAACAGAATTGTTGGCTCTAAAGTCTCAAAAAGATACATTTTTAATTACAAAATTAGTGCCCTGAATCCACACTAGTAAGATTATGTTTTCTTAGTTTGATGATGAAACACTGCACAACCTACAAACAATTGCTAGATGCAAGAACACGCAAATGAAGGATAATATTATGTTTTAAGTGTTAAGAAATGTAGTCTATTTTCAATATTATTGTTTAAAATTCCCATTGTATTGTAATTTATCATAGTAATTCATCATAATAATTCATCTTAAGCTGGTTTATTTTTTTATTTTTTTGTGCATTCACATTGTTTTTAACAGTTTAATATATAGACTAATATTATAATACATCTTTATTATTTTGAGCTTTGCCCCCCTATTTCTGGTAACGCCACTGGTTTATGGAGTTCCAAATTTTGCAGAATATGTTGCCAAATGAGGCATCTGATGTAGATATGCGTTGTACATCTATTCAGGTAATCGAGTTTGCTAAAAGGATGGAACGGTTTAAATTATTGAAGGCATATCTTCGAAGTACAATGACACAAGAAAGATTGAATGGTTTAGCAAGAAAATTGATTTCTAATGGAGATTGATTATGATAAAATTATTGACGAATTTGCTTCAAAGAATGCACGCAGGCATCATTTTAAATAATTTGTAACTTTTGTGTAAAAATTTAAACTTTAAAGAATATTATGTTGCTTTTTTTTTTTATATATTTATGTCCATATCTCATTAGTGTTAAATTAAATTCATACATTGGGCCATTAGTAACTCACTTTCGTCTGGAGCATAAAAGTAGAATGTACTGGCATTGATAGTCATTGTTTCTACTTTAAATTATTTAAAAAAATAACTACTAAGAGTTAAATATTTATATCAAAACCTTTAGGACACTAAGGAACCCGATCACAAAATCTTGATGAAAAACATGAAATACAAGAACCTTATTAAGACTTCAATTCTTAACTATAAATATGATTTAGTTCTTCTTCAGTTTCTGCTCCTATAAGACCTATAACATAACACCAGTAAAGAAAGAAACCTATAGCCAAATATAAACACTAACATCACCCCCAAATTATGCCATTTTTGTATCTCATTTAGATTCTGTTTTTTCAATAACTCTTCACCATAGACCAAGCATGCATCTTCAAATCTTTCAATACACCTCCATCTTCCCTTCGATCCCCCGAACTCGTTTAACAAAAAACACTCGAATGGATACCTAAAAAGGCTCAAATAGCGCATGAAAATCCAGTATTTCGGTATGTCGTTGTTGGATATAAAGTACCCCGAGAAGAGAAAAAACGACCCCATTAGCCCGGCAATCAACGAGATCCCCATCATGAAGTTTGGGACTAATGCACTAAAGCAGGCCACGAAGGAATTTGACATTAGTAAAACTAACCAAACAACTAGGGAAAAGTAAAGAAACCCGTCTATATCGGCACGTAACCCGACTAGCCAATAGGCCGGTATCGCGTATAGAAGTGCCACAATTAAAAGAAACGGTATGAACACTAGTGTGTTGGCTAACGTGTGGGATGAGACCCGATACGCACCGACCGAGGTCTCTCTCATTAGAATTCGTCGTTCTTGCAAAAATATAGGTAACGCTTCCGTTGATGAATAAAGTAAAAACGTTAAGTTAAATGCAAAAAACCCGATTTGAGTTTGCATTTGAAACCGGTTCAAATTGTTGAAAATCGTCCCTAATAGAACCCCGACTAGCACCGCTAGACACATTTTAGCAAGGAACAACTGTTTGGTCCTGAAAATGTTGTAGCAAAATCTTTGACTCAATATCATCACCTCGGTAAACTGCGAATTTGCATACATCATATAATAATTTTCGTTAACATGATCAGATTGCTTTTCGGGTTCTAGAAGATGGAAACCCGAATCTAGTTCGACATCTGTGACAAGCGCTTCAATCACGTCAATCGAAAACTCAAGCACGTTGACTTGACGAGGAATGAAATGGCCAGCGGATTTGAGCCGGTGGTCAAGGAGATCTAGCGAGCCATGGTGAACCACGGTTCCATCGGCTAACAACACAACTTGGTCGAAAAGTTCAAGAATCCGAAACCCGGGTTGGTGGATCGTTAACACGATGGTTTTCTTGTTATTTGTAGCCAATAACTTGAGCATCGTCATCACTTGAAGAGCGGCGGCTGAGTCGAGTCCTGACGTCGGTTCATCCATCAGTAGAACCGACGGATCATGGACCAGATCAACCCCGATCGACACCCTCCGTTTCTCACCGCCCGAAATCCCTCGGTGGTTTCCACCACCGATTCTTTCTCCGGCCACATGGCCCAACCCGAGATCTATTAGCAATTCTTTCACTCTCGTTCTCGCGTTTTCAACCCCACCGTGGAGCCGTAACCGAGCACTATAAAGGAGTGTTTCTTCAACTGTAAGAAGTGGAAATAGTAGTTCTTCTTGGGTAACATAACCCGACACTCTACGGAACGCGGTAGGGTTCATTGGCCGGTCATTAACCACCACCTTGCCGGAGACTCTGCACGGAGGAATAACTCCGGCGAGAATCTCGAGCAATGTTGTTTTCCCGGCACCACTTGGACCAGCAACCGCTGTGATCTCCCCTGGTTTTACTTCACAGTTAACATCCCTTAAAATCTGTTTCTTCAATGTGGGATTCACCTTTTTGTGGCACATCCAACCCAATTTACAAAAAGGTGGAGATACACCATAAGAAACACTCTTGGTACTGATTGTATATTGAGTTTTCCGGAGACCAATTTCCGGTGACACCACTGGAAACGCCATTGACTGTTTCTGATGAAAGACAATGGTGATGAGAATGATATGATATGGATAATGTAATTACATATATATATAGAGAGAGAGATTCAATTGAAATGATGATCATAAGGTCATAAGTTCTTTGAATGAATGATGATCAAAGGTGATTTTAATTATTTGTTGTGTGATTTTTATTTACTATATATGACACATGATAAATCTTGAAACAAAACATGGAATTTGTTGCGTAGTTTCCTTTTTTTCAAGATGATTAATTGACTACTCCAGATCAAATGGTGCTAAAATTAGGGGTGACAGTTTATAACTGACATGAAAACGATTCGAAAATAAACATGTCAAAGTGTTAAACAAGTTTCCTTCACTTTTAGGTATACAACTGATCCATTTATTAAACATTTTACTTTCGAATTGATAATAATTTAAAACAGCCGTCAATCTAATTAATTATTGAATGATGTTTAAATATAGATATATTTATACTTTAGTATGTATAGAATTATTTGAAAAATATATAAGTTTAAAAAATTATATATACTTTAATTAGTATATTAGGCATATATATTTAAAAAATCGACATGTTTGACTCATTCAAACTTCTATAGGGGGGTTAAGATTGAAAGTAAACATATTTGGGAGATTAGTTCGTGATTTACATGTGTTTTTTAACATGTTTTTTTGACATCAAATAAAGTTTAAAAACACGATATATATGATGCATGGCTAGCTTTTCGTTTAGGGTCATGTATTTGGTGAAAAGCACACTGTAAAAGTATAATTGCCAATTGCATGTGAGGCTCCGATGATTAATCATGACAGTGATCGAAGAGCTCACGTTATATGTATGGCATACTTTCATATATTATGCGAGTATCATGAAAAGTCATTTATACGTACATGATGTTAACTTTAGTAAATTTATAAAGAAATAATGATTAAATTTTGAAATTTTTGATATTTTAATTAGCATTTTGGTTAGACAACATCTTAAAGGATCACGACCAAGTAGATGACAATTACTTCTTCTAATTACTAGACACGTTTTTTTAGCGGCAAGTTATATGAACGTCTAGCAGGTTGCTAGAGAAAAAAGTTAGCAAAATACTTAGGCGGAGTGCGAGTTGCAACTCCACACGATCAAATTTAAGATTATATTTTTATCTTTACTATTGATCCGAGAAAAAGAAAAAAAATTAACATAATTTCCTAACAAATCTTTCTGAGGCTTCTTGGATTGAAAGACCATTTCAATTTTGATATTTCTAAAGTGTCTAAAGAATCACTACATCAAAGCGTTTCTTCAATGCATCGAGACACTGAGGGCAACCAAGAGCTTAAAGATTTCAAGCAAACAAGTGGGATTTGTAGTTTGAATTATTCACCAATTGAAATTATTTTCCAAAGTTCTCTCGCAATGACAACCTTGGATGATATGAGCCTCGTCTTTTAAGATCATATCAAAATTCGGGTATATAAGAGAGTTCAAATCAATTCATTTGGTGTCAAGATTGGTTTTAGGGTAACCTACATTTAGCAATTACGCAAACTGAAATGTTGATTTAGCACTCAGTGACACTTCATTTTAATACTATGATATTACTCGTTTTTTTTCGATACACAACTCTTGTTTGCTATTATATATGTCCATTTTTTCGAACCCAACTGTGTTATTGGTGGTATGGTTCGACATCAGTCCTATAGCATATTTTCAAACGTTGGTCACAAAGTCGGCTCACTTGTTAGTCCTATGGCTTGACATGAGTCTGATCCACCGCATTTTTGGCTCGACCTTGGTCTGTATTTTTCTTTTTGCTATGTTGACCCAATTTTAGGCTTGGCATTCAACCCTACGTAAACCTTTATTGGTCTCATGGTTCAAGCTTGGCTACATTTTGCCGTCATGTGTCGAATCTTGCCCATTTATTGGACCGGATGTTCGATCTTGGCGCTGACTTTTCTTCCGCTACTATTATACGATGACTTGTTTTTGTAGATTGTTACAAACAATGACCCTCATATATACTCCCTCCGTCCCACAAAAAATACTCATTTCTCGTTTGGGCACAAGATTTAAGGAGATAGTTTGTGATAGGGTCATTGGTAATAATTTTGATTAAAATAAAACATTATTTTGAAGAGAGAAAGATAGTTAGTGGTGGGATCCTTGGTAATTATATATTTTATTAAGTGGACCCCACTAATTTGAGAAATGAAAACTTTTTGTGGGACAAAAGTTTAGAGAGAAATGAATATTTTTTTGTGGGGCGGAGAAAGTATTATTTAGGGTTTATTTACTCCGGTCATAAGCTTTCGTAATTTTGTCAGTCGAACTGCAACAAAAATGTTATACAAATATAGTTTAGTTTCATTGTATGTAACAAGCCTAATTGTATACATAGGTTTTCGGTCCAATAGGATTTCTTAGATCTCTATATTTATAAAAATAGTGATCAATAATATAATTATTTAAGAATTTATTATTGTTTTTTTGGAACAAAACACAGATCAACTTAATACTGATGCTGCAGTTGGTACTAATCATACTTAGTACTGATGGGGCAGAACATGTTATTACTGATGAGTTGATACTGGTGAAGTCTATAACTTAGTTACTACTGATCAAGGCATATTGAAGATACTACTGATCAATAGTAGTTACAAGTGGTATCAGAGCTTATTGGTTCTAGATCTACTATTTGTTAAGAACAACAAAAAGTTTTAATCATTAAAACACACACATTATTAATCATGACTGATAATAATGAAAGCACTCAGGCCAACAAAATTTCTATACTCACTCCCAACAACTTTGGGATGTGGAAGAATCGTATTAAGCAATACATGCTTATTACAGATTATTCTATGTGGGAAGTTGTCCTTGAAGGAAATAAAACTGGTCCGGGTCAAGCAAGCAGCTCTGCAACTGAGGCAGACAAACTTAAGTGTGAAAAAGAAAAGAAGGACAAGGGAATCGAACTCAAAGCTCTAAGCACTCTCCTACTGGCCATTCCTAACGATTATCAACATCTCTTTGTTGAGTATGATGATGCAAAGGTGCTATGGGAAGCACTGGAGAAGAGATTCGTTGGGACCAAGAGCACCAAGAGGAACATGAAGTCTGTTCTCAAACAAGACTTTGAAAACTTCAAAGGAAAACCCAATGAAACACTCACTCAAGTGTTTGACAGATTCAACAAGCTAATTGGTAAACTTAACCAGGTTGGGGTTAAGATGTCAACATGAAGTTCCTAAGATCTCTTAGTGAAGAATGGGCCATGTATACAGTGGTATATAGACAAAGAGATGCTTTAGAAGAAAAAGAGTTGGATGAACTCTACAATGATCTCAGAGTATTTGAAACTGAGGTAAACCAAAAGAACCCTTCTATTTCTTCTAATAATGCTGCATTTGTTTCTAGTACAGGTCAAGGTCAGGAAACCTTCACAGGAAAGGCTGCAGATTCTGAGGATGCTGCAAGAGAATCCTTCTTCACTAGTCATGTGCATACTGCATTGATTAGTGATGACTTGGAACAATTGAACCCAGATGATCTTGAGGAGATGGATCTTAAATGGCAGATGGTTATGCTGAGCCTAAGGACAAAAAGATTCTTAAAGAGAACTGGTAGGACAAGCCTCAACTTCAACAAAGGTGACAAAGCTGGATTTGATAAAACTAAAGTCAAATGTTACAACTGTAACAACCTTGGTCACTTTGCAAAAGAATGTCCTCAGCCAGACAAAAGATCAAAATCAACTGCCCTTGTATCACAACAAGGACAAGGCTATGACTGGAGCTTCCAAGCAGAAGAGCATGCTCAAAATCAAGCTCTCATGGCCTTTACTGACATCAAAACTGAGGTAAAACCTAAACCTTGTACTTCTGAATGTGCTAAAATTGTTAAAAACTTAGAAAAAGAAAACACTAAACTAAATGAAGATTTAGCAAAAGCAGTCAGAAGAAATCATGAATTTGATGGTGTGATTACTGATCAAGAACATCAAATAAAGGTGTACCAGATGATTGATCAAAGGATAAAGGAAGAATTGCTTCAGGCTGTGGATGAGAAAGAATTTTATGAAATAAAAAATAAAGAACTAACAAGTAAATTAGAAGAATGTCAGCTTGAAATTGAACAAAATAAATTAACAATTAAAAAGTTTGAAAGAAGCACTAAAATTCTTGATGAATTAACTAATAATCAAACTACAGAAAAAGTTGTTCATGGGGTGGGATATCATGCTGTACCACCTCCATATAAAATCATTCCACCACTTAAAAACAGTTCAGAAAGAATCATTAATGAATTAAAAACTGAAAATCAAACTGAATCACATAATGAAACATCTGAATCAAATGATTCTTCTGATGATGATCAATCAATTGAATTTACAATCTCTCAAACTGAATCACCAAAATCAATTGATACAAGTTTTCACACAGCTCAAAGTCCAAATGATTCTCCCAAATATGATGCAGAAAATGTACCAAAAATTCTAAAAAGGGGAAACCAAAGAAATAGGAACCAACTCTTAGAACAAAGAAAAATCATAAAGGCTCAAGATAATAAATTAAAATGTGTTATTTGCAACAAAGTGAACCATTTAGCAAAGGATTGTCACTTCAATCCAATAAACTGCAAAGAGTTAAAGGAATTTAAAATTTTTAAAGAAAATGCAAAAACTCAAAAGTTAAAAGATACTACTGGTCCTTCAGTAGTAAATAAAATTAAAACTCCAATTGCTGAAACACCAAGATTTGGAAGAAGTGCACCAAGATTTGTGCAAAACAGAAGAGTTGGAAGCCCAAAGAACAGCAATTACTTCAAGAACAATGGAAAATCCAATCAAAATAAACAATATTTTAAATTTTCCAACACCAGTAAAAATTTTAACAACTTTACTACTGGTGTTAACCCTAATTATAATGCTGTATGGTACCAGTACAAGAATACTACTGGTAAAAACCCTAATTACAAAAATACTACTGCTCCCAAAACAACTTTCAAAAATACTACTGGTGTCAACCCTAAAAACACTACTGGTCAATCTAAAAATGGTAAGTACCAAAATACTACTCGTCCATCAGTAGTAAAACATTCAAAAGCTAAAAATCATGGGTATAAACCAAGATCAGTAGGAAATTCTCACACCAGTAATACTTTCAAAAGGGCAGTAGTAAAACAAAACACCAGTACTAAACAAGTATGGGTACCAAAAAGGTTTAAAGTTAAATCCCCCAAAGCTTATTTCTCAAAGGATGAACCCAAGACATATAAAGCTTGGGTTCCCAAACTTAACTAATCCTTTACTCACTTGTGCAGAGCATTCAGATCCCAGAAGAAGGAAGAACATGGCATATTGATAGTGGATGCTCAAGGCACATGACTGGAAATCTGCAAATTCTTAAAGATTTCAAGTCATTTGATGGAGGATATGTGGCATTTGGTGAGAATCCACAGGGAGGTAAGATTACAGGTAAAGGTACTGTTACTAATGGCAAAATTACCTTTGATGATGTATTTTATGTAGCTGAACTAAAATACAATCTTGTCAGTGTGTCTCAAGTTTGTGATAAAAAGAACAAAATTCTTTTCACAGACATTGAGTGCATCATTCTTTCTCCTGATTTTATTTTAGATGAAAAATATGTTGTTTTAAGAACTCCAAGGAGAAACAATGTGTATTGCCTAGATATAGGGGGAGAACTCATTTCTACAAATTAGGTCAACTGTTTTATATCCAAGGCAAACACCACTGAATCAGAACTATGGCATAGAAGGATGTGTCACACAAATTTCAAAAACATGAACAATTTAGTAAAAAGAAATCTGTTCATTGGACTACCTCAAAAACAATTCATGTGTGATCATCACTGTGTTGCATGCCTAAAAGGTAAACAACACAAGACTTCTCATAAGTCCAAAACTGTGAACTCTATTTCTGTTCCTTTACAGCTCTTACATATGGACCTTTTTGGACCTACAAATGTAATGAGTATTGGAAAGAAACAATATTGTCTTGTTATTAGTGATGACTTTTCCAGATATACATGGGTTTTCTTTCTCAGGACAAAAGATGAAACAAGTGAACTCATAAAGAACTTAATTGTCAAACTGGAGAACACATCTGATCAAAAAGTTAAAGCCATAAGATGTAATAATGGCACAGAATTTAAAAATGCTAACTTAATTAACTTTTGTGATCTTAAAGGTATTGACAGGCAATACAGCTCACCTAGAACTCCACAACAAAATGGTGTAGCTGAAAGAAGAAATAGAACCATCATTGAAGCAGCAAGATCAATGTTAGCAGATTCAAAATTACCAATCACTTTTTGGGCAGAAGCTGTTAATACTGCCTGTTATGTTCAGAACAGAGTATTAATAGTGAAGCCACACTTTAAAACACCATATGAACTTTTTAATAAAAGAAAACCTTCTATAAGTTTTTTAAAATCATTTGGTTGTCCTTGTACTATTTTGATTACAAGAGAACAAATTGGTAAGTTTGACTGCAAATCTGATGATGGAATCTTTGTGGGATACTCTACTCAAAGCAAATCATACAGAGTATTCAACAAAAGACTAAGGATAATTGAAGAAAGCATCAATGTATCCTTTAATGAAAATGTACCTAATGAACAAGGAAATGGTCCAGATTGGCTATTTGACATAGACAATCTAACCAAATCCTTTAATTCTAACATGAATTTCAATGCAGGTAATTCAATCTGTCACAATCAAAAGGAAGGAACATCATCAGTTAATACTGGTCAAGAGGAAATGAGATACATTGTAGTTAATACTGCTCCAATAGTTAATACTGATGTCAGTAATAACTCAAGTTCTGGAACCAGTAGTAACTCTGAGAATGAGGACAGTAGTAATTCAAATACTACTGATACCAGTAATAGTACTAACAATACTACTGGTCCCAACAATAACCTAGATTCTCAAGATACTACTGATACCAGTAACAACTACAATACTTCTGATCTCAATGAAGACAATAGCTGTAGCAACTCTGACCAAGATGATGATGAACCAAACATCAATAACAATGAAGGATCACTAGAACAACAACTGCCTGAGACAAATGAGTCCAATCTTGAAAATCAACTAGTAGTTGATAAAACTACAACCACAAGGACTCAGAAAAACCATCCATTAGACCTTGTTCTAAGTGATGTTAACTCACCACTACAAATAAGAAGCAAATTAAACAAAAGCTTAACTGCAAATATGTGTAATATAAGTCTAATTGCTAATGAATGTATGTATGAATGCTTTCTGTCTCAGGATGAACCAAAGAAGATCCAACAAGCAATGAAGGACTCAAACTGGATTGAGGCAATGCAAGAAGAACTCCTTCAATTCAAGTTACAAGCTGTTTGGACACTTGTACCTCTACCCAAAGGAAAAAGAGCCATTGGAACAAGATGGATCTTCAGAAACAAGAAAGATGAAAGAGGTATAGTGATCAAAAACAAAGCCAGACTTGTAGCCCAAGGATACACTCAAGAAGAAGGAATAGACTATGATGAAGTATATGCTCTTGTTGCTAGAATTGAAGCTATAAGAATATTTCTAGCATATGCTTCATTCAAGAAGTTCAAAGTCTATCAAATGGATGTGAAGAGTGCATTCTTATATGGGAAGATTGAAGAAGAAGTCTATGTTTGCCAACCTCCAGGTTTTGAAGATCCAAAACATGGTGATTATGTGTTCAAATTGGACAAAGCTCTGTATGGCCTACATCAGGCACCAAGAGCATGGTATGACACATTATCATCATACCTATTGAAGAACAACTTTAAAAGAGGAGCCATTGATAAAACTATGTTTACAAAGAAAGTCAAAGATGATATACTACTGGTACAAATTTATGTAGATGATATCATCTTTGGCTCAACCAATGATTTACTATGCAAAGAATTTGAAGAACTGATGCAGATTAAATTCAAGATGAGCTCTATGGGTCCAATGAACTTCTTCCTTGGACTCCAAGTCAATCAAAGAACAGATGGTATTTTGATAAATCAATCAAAATATGTCAAAGACATCTTGGAAAAGTTTGATTTGAAAGACAGTAAAAGTGCTAGTACACCAATGGAAACACACAAACACCTACATCCTGATGTTGAGGGGGAGGATGTAGATGAACACTTATATAGATCAATGATAGGTTCTTTGATGTACTTAACTGCATCAAGACCTGACATTATGTATAGTGTTTGTTTGTGTGCAAGATATCAAGCAAGACCCAAAGAACTACACTTGCAGGCTGTTAAAAGAATATTCAGATACTTGAAAGGCAAACCATCACTAGGTCTATGGTATCCACATGATTCACCCTTTGAACTCATAGCCTACACAAATAGTGACTATGGAGGTGAATGTCAAGATAGAAAGTCCACTACTGGTGGATGTCAATTCTTTGGATCAAGACTGGTGTCATGGCAATGTAAGAAGCAAACAAATGTATCAACATCAACTGCTGAAGCAGAATATGTAGCTGCATCTGCTTGCTGTGCTCAAGTACTATGGATTCAAAACCAGCTTCTAGACTTTGGTATCTCTATCCTTAAAACTCCAATTTTTATTGATAATCAAAGTGCTATTAGTATTGTGAACAATCCAGTAAAACACTCAAAAACTAAACACATTGAAATAAGATTTCACTTTATAAGAGATTGCAATGAAAAGAAATTAATCAAAGTAGTTAAAATCCATACTGATGATCAATTAGCAGATCTTTTTACAAAAGCATTTGATGTAGGAAGATTCAACTTCTTGGTTAGCAGTATTGGAATGATTTTGATAAACTAAAATCTCACTTAAAATCATGTGTAAAGTTATTGTTGTAAAATATTATTTATTTACTTAAGTGTTTTACTACTGGTATATCTGTATTACTGGTGTATAGGCATGTGCACAAAATACTACTGGTAGTTTATTACTACTGGTGTGTATTAGGTATACATAAATACTACTGGTGGTCAGTACTACTGGTATTCACATATACTACTGGTCTTGTGTGTTAGTGGTCACTACTGATGTCCATAGTTACTACTGATGTCAAAATCCTTAGTCACTACTGATGTTAGTAGATACTACTGACGTTATACTACTGGTATCTTAGTTACTACTGGTCTTTCAGAATCACAATTACCAAACTAACCCCCATGAAAATAACCGTTATGTTATGATTCGAAGGGCATTTTAGTAGTTTTGCAGGTTAAATCGAAAGATATAAAAGGCGGCAGTCGATTAGTTTAGCATTATCTTCACTTCGATTTGCTAAATCCTCTCGATAAACCCTAGCTTACGATCAAAAACCCTTCGTCAATAACAAAATTCATTCCTGTTCTTCTCAAAATTCAACAAAAATGGCAACTCTAAAATCTTTGAATGTTCAAACCGATCTCAAATATTCCGAATTTCACAATATGTGTGCCTTCCTAAAGAATCCCGACGGCACAAAAGATTTTCGTCCGATCGTCAAATTCTTGAAAAATTCTTATATACAGTTTGCTTTAACTGTAAAACCAACATCATATCAACAGCACTTGGTGGATTTCTGGACCAATGCTGAGCAAACGGAAGGAACAACCATATCAATGATCAAATCAAAAGTAGATGGAAAGCATATCACAGTAACAGAACAATCAATCAGACACCATCTACAACTACATGACGATTCAGGTATGTCTACTCTTCCGAAGGAATACATTGCTGAAATTTTACAAAAAATGGGTTATGAGGGAAGACTGAATATAGTAACCTTTCAAAAGGGTCTTCTCTCCCCACAATGGAAATTCTTAGTACATACTAGTCAGCATTGTATTTCTCCAAAAAGAAGTACTTGGAATGAGTTTAATAAGGCAATAGCCTCTGCTGTTGTCTGTTTATCCACAGACCAAGTATTTAATTTTTCTCAAATGATTTTTGAAGGTATGTTGGGAAATCTTAGTTCTTCTAAATTTTTAATGTATCCCAGATTTCTACAACATATCATAAATTGTGAATTACAAAACTTGTCAACTCCTAAAAACATTTTCATACTACCAGAGTTGAACAAGAAAGTTTTCTCAAATATGAGAAAACAATTTAAATTTTCGGGCAAGGAAACCCCTTTGTTTCCTAACATGATCAAAGATCAAACACAAATTGGAGAGGGTTCAACCATTGCTACAACCCAAGTTGAACCTCAACCCACTCCATCACCCCCAAATACAGCCCAAACACCACCCCAACTAGTCACTCAATCAACAGCCCAAACAGAAGTCCTGAATGTGTCCCAGGAACTTGATATAAATCTGCAGAGTGCTACTCTTCACTCTGTGGAAGACCTACCAGATAAAACCAAAAATATTTCCACAATCTATCAAAGAAAGAAAATTTCTATAAAGGACACCAGGGGACAAATTGAGTCAAACCCCAGGCTCCAAGAGTTGTCCTCCAAGGAGGAGAGAGGACATGAGGCGAGGGCTTTCACTACTGATGCCCCAAAGGTGGGTGCACAGGACAGTGAAAACATCATTAGGACCCAGACCTCGGCAACTTTGAGTGATGACTCATTTGAGGAGTTACTCAAAGGACCCCGATGCCAAGAAACCACAAGGGGGGGCATCTCTGCTTCTTCTAGGAAGAAGAGGATGTCTAAAAGACCCAATGAATCACCAAGAAGTGATGAGGGCAGATCTTTTGAATTGATGGATAGGATGGAAAACCTCAAAGCCAATGTACCTGTTAGTGAGCCCGATGATCTTGCTAGATGGAGTGAGGGCAGTATTAAAATCAACCAATTGACGGATAAAGTGGATTCTCTTGAATCCACTGTACAAAATTGTCTTACATATCTTACAAACCAAGGAAAAACTATGGCTGCCATGAAAAGGCATGTCAATACCATCAACAAGAGAATGAGATTCTATGAGCAAAGGCTTCATCAACAAACCAAGATCATCAGAAGATTGAAGAAGAAAATTGATGATAGTGAGGCTCCACCAGTTGAGCTCACTAAGGGGGAGAAGGATAACATACAAACCATGATTGATGAATCAATTGCAGCAGCAACATCCTCTCTCCTAAATTTAAAAGAAACAAAAGTTGATGAAGGCCCAGAAATGATGGTTACAGAAGATGAACCTACTACTACTGCTACAATGGAAGAACAAGTTGAAAAGAAAATACCAGTAGTAACTCCTACTACTGATATAATAGCAGTAGTTAGTCAAGAAGAGGAATTGAAAGCACCAAATACTACTGATGCCCTATCAGTAGTAACTCCTGAAGTCACACCAGTAGTAACTACTCTGGTTACTACTGAAGAGGAAGAATTACAATTCCCAGAGCTAATTGAAAGAGAAAGACATGTCATTATCTCCAAACCACCAACACCTGATCAACCACTTATCATACCTGACATTGATGATAATGTGAATTGGTTTGAGGTAGATGAATGTACACTTCCTCCACACCCTAAAATCTTACCAGAAGGTCAACTACATGTGTTTTATCCAAAACTTCTGATGATGGGTATCCCTGATATGAAATACATTCCACCTCCACCATCTGCTCACATTGGAAAAGGAAAATAAATATATGATGATGATTATCCAAACAGAGCATTAGGTCATCACATGGTAAACAAGATAAATCATGTCAGAGCAGAAAAGCAATCCAGATGGAGAATAAAACACAGAAAATTTTTGGAGAAAGTGGAAATGTATCAAGCAATAGAAGAAAATAAAGGGAAAGTTCAAAGTAAAATTCCTGCTCAAATACCGGTTCAAACAGATGACATTCAGATTAAAGCTCAACAGGCAGAATTCAAAAGGCTCAGAAAAGTAGAAGAAGAACACATACAATGCCTTGAATATTTGGTCTCTGAATGCAAAAAGACTAAAAGTGAATTAACCGATGATGTGTTTGAACAAAAGGAAAATATGATTGAATATTTGAAAACAAAAGGGCATAGTGCAAAGTCATTTGGAAGAATGAAGATGATGACTATAATTGAAAAATACTGCACTGCTAAGAAGAAAGACTTGGCTGAACAAGAAGCTGAAGAAACAAAGAAAGCCAAAACTTTAATCCCAATCAGTCCAAACTTAATCAAAGCTGGTAGTGTTTCAACTACTGGTAATACCTCAACTCCTCAATCAAAGAAAAGAAAATCTGTTGATCAAGAACAAAGCTCTAAAAAGAAATCAAAACAAATTGTACCTGTTCTTGAAATGCCTGTTGCTCCATTGCAGAACAATCCAATTATTAACTGGAGGGTTATGCAGAACAATGTTATAGAGGTCATAAGGGAAGACAAAGTTATACAGAGATTCACTGGATGGTTACCATTAATCAGATCATGCTCTAGAAGTGATGTAATCAAGCTTCTGATTATTGGAAAACCTAGAATGACAAAGAAATCATGGAAAGAGTCTGGTGCTGGATACTTAACAAAAATGATAGATGCTGTATTTTATCCAGATAATTATCCAGAACAATTTACAGATCCAGGTAATGTGTATGCTTGGAATGTCATTCCTACAGCTAATATGTACTTCTTTGAGAAATCAGGCAAAGTATGTGAATTGTACTTATATGAAAAAGAATATCCACATTCTGAGAAGACTATGTATCAGATATTCATAAATACTTTGATGAAACCTTATGATGCTGTTATGTTCCAAAACAAATTAAATTACTTTACAAAGAGGAATAGCAAATATATTATTGAACAAAGGCTTCAACAGAATCAAAGAACCCTTGAGAAGAGAAGAAGGGAACAAGAAGAACAAAAGAAACTTGATTGATTAAAAGATAATCAATAAGTTTAGGGGGAGATTGTTGGAACAAAACACAGATCAACTTAATACTGATGCTGCAGTTGGTACTAATCATACTTAGTACTGATGGGGCAGAACATGTTATTACTGATGAGTTGATACTGGTGAAGTCTATAACTTAGTTACTACTGATCAAGGCATATTGAAGATACTACTGATCAATAGTAGTTACTACTGACGTTGGTTTTGGACTTACTACTGGTTACCAGAGTTACTACTGACGATGCACATTTACTACTGGTGAATGATTTTACTACTGATACGCGTTTATGGAACATATCAAGTCCGAGATCTTCGCAGAGATAGTTATAGAATGTAAATCAATGTATATCTTTATAATTTGAATGTAAATCAAAGTCCTAGAATAACTAGGGTAAACAGTTTAGCTTCAAGGACTATTATAAATAGTTCCTTACGAATTGTAAACGTACGTGTGTATTGTTAACTCAATAATATACATTGAAGCTTTTTGTGAAACTGTGTTCTTAATACTTTCGTTTATTATTTACAGTTCATCGTTCTTAATTACATTGATATAGTGTTGATCCGCTGCAACTTCTATATTCAATTAGATCTAAAGTGTTTATTAACTTCTCTATAGTTAATCGATCCTGACAGTTTTCATTATTTTATACACTTTTTTATACTTTAACTCGAAGTGTAATTGGTTTCTGTTTAAGTATTTGTTTTAAAAATTTACAGTAAAATCAACGTACAAAATTAAGCACTCGCTAGTCACTACCACATAAGACTTACCAATAGAAATGGTATTAGTGTATATTATTTGCGCTTATTTATTTATATACTCATTTGATAAATACATGTGTTAAAATCAATGAATAATATGATGAAAGATAATTAATGGGTTACACATATCATTTTGTACTGAATAGTAATATGAAGTAAACAAAATAATAGGTATCAATATCTTTCCTCTACTAAATGTCTAACTAAGTAACTAATAATTGTACCAGAAAATTCTAACCGATAATAACAATTGAGAAATGATATCTAGTTCTATCATTTGGTCCTACTCATAGTCATACTCACTTCATAGGATGATATGTGTATTTTATTAATTCCCTCTTAATATTATCCCTTGATTTTGACATATATCTTCATTTAATGAGTAGAACTATGAGTGAGATCAAATGATATGACTAAATAACAATACTCATAACAATTACACGCTCTTAAGAATTTTAAAGCTTAATTAATTATTATTAAAAAAATTATCATTTTGATAAAAGAACAAATTTGATAAATTGATTGCTGTCGAATCTACTTCGCTTACGGTGTCCTGATATATTGGGATTCATTAGTTTGTTGTATCTTTTGTTCATACCTAAAATTTTGTTAATTTACAATTTTTGCTAAAGTGTAATATTCCTGTTATAACAACTTCAAGGAGATGATCAAGTTTATACTCGTGATGTATATTGTTGCTATGGCCGTTTTTCAAACCATCACCTGCCATATGATAAATATTCATCCAGAGAAGTACCGAATATGTAACATCTAGTAAGTCATTTAAGGGTCTTTATTATTAGGCCACCCATCACTTACCGTATCCGGATATAATGGCCGGGATTCATTAGTTACCAGAAATGCGTAATGCATGGATGATGTTGGTAAGAACATGGAGAGATCGAAATGAAAGTATAACGGTTTGATTATGTTCCTTCTAAAAATAGCATAATTTGGCCTGTTCCTATATATATATTATTATATATTATTGGATAATAAAATTGTAGAACTTAGGTGATGTAGGTTTGTGTTTATTTAATGTTTTGGGGTACGAGGTGTAATCTTGCAAAAGTTGAGTACTAAAACTGGTCAATATAATTACTTCAAGGTTAGGTAATGAAAGTATGAAAATGGAGAGATTTAATATGCCAAAGGATATTACTTTGGGTGACATAAGATATGTAAAATTAAATATCTATACTGTATAATTTATTTATAACCTATATCCGGTTGAAAATTCAGTCTAACACATTTTTTAATTTTAGAAATTTATTGTATTTTGAAAAATAGCAGGACATAGGATTCGAAGTTGTGACTTCTAGGTTATTAGCAAGAGGTGCAACCAGGCAGTTTGGTCCGACTTCCGATCACCTACAGGCATGTTATGTAATTGTTGTTAATGGATACTACTTTTTTTTGTGAGTAAATAAATAAACTTATGACATTTTTAATATTTGTAGGCAACAAGTATAATAGAAGCCGCACTCCGTTGCGGGTTTTATGATTCATTTTTATATTAAGTTGTGCTTATTTGCTATAGTCTCTTATGTTTTTATGGTTTCGAGTGTACTTTATATCAAAATATCGTTGATATTTTATTTGTTTTAAACGTTATTATATATAATCTTAAATAACCTAATAAATATTTAATTTATGGACAAAAGTTGTCCATATTTTTAGTGGCAAAAAATAAATAAAATAAATTACATGAGATGAATAGATTAATTAAATTATAATAACTTAGGCGTTAAACCATGTTATATAAATTTGGGGAAAATTAATTTTTAGTAACTAAAAATTAATATATTATTTTAAATGAAACTAAAATTTAAAAGTATAAACTATAAAATTTTGGAATTAAGAGTAGAATTATATAAACCTAAGAGTGAAAAAGAACTATCATGAATGATAAAGTCCCTTACTTGCTTTAGAAATGAGATATGGAAAAAAAAAAAAAAAAAAAAACTTTCTAGTGCAATGGTAAAAAGATTATAGCGTAGGTAACAGTTGGATTCGAACCCAGTAGTCAATCTGCTAAACTACTTCCTTACAAATCAGCAGCAACCAGTGAACAGTATCTCTTGTATCTTAATTGCATTATAGGTCGAATATCTAGAAGGGATAATTTAAAAGATAATGATTTAAGGGACTCAAAACATTGAGAATATTCAATCCATTTGATATGTTTACTTTTTAGCAGACCCACGTTATGGAAAGATTTTCGTTTACCTCAATTTACATTTCATTCATTTGTAGTGAGAGCGCTATTGCAATCAAAATCTAAGCAATTCATGTTGATTCTATGTGATTTGAAGATTCAAGTATGTGTAAAGTGTGTGTTCTTGAGTTAGAGAGCTATGGAGAAGATGGAGGTAAAATTAGCTTTCAAATGGTAATTCAATTAGAAAGAGTGGGAAAGCTTACATCATTAAGGTAAAACCTTCCTATTTATACTCTCTACCTAATCTAGTTTAATTAAGCTCTAAATAGATGTTTTAGCTCAAAACTAGTCCTAACAATCTCCCCCTTTTTGAGCTTCAACACCTCTAACCAGTCTTCCTTCTTCAATTTCTTCTGTCGGCCCGTTATGAAATTCGTTTACTCTCATATGTGCTTCAAAATGTTGAAATACTTTTCTTCAATTTAATTATTCGTTAAAAACTGTATTCAACATATTTATGTTTTGCTCTTCAATGTTTACATTTGATTGGCTTGAGAAGGAATTGAGATTTCTGCCTTTGGTATGAAATGAATTTCTGATATTCAAGAACATACCATCACAGAATTTTGAGGTTTCAGACACTCAAAGGGAATATTTTTCGTTGAATCTCTTGGTGTAAGAAAGACCTAAAAACTGATTCACTAAAGATTGAGAGTTCTGGAAATAGAATATCAGTTAGGTAAGGATTTGTCTGGGATTTCGGATAATGGGGAGGTTATTTTGGATTTTGTGGTAGAGGGTTTTTGTGAGGATAGGATGATGATGTTTTGGATTTTGAAAAGAATGATTTGAACATTTAAGATTTGAATAGATGTGGTTGTTATAGAATTTTGTAAAGAATGACTTGAAAGTTTAAGTTTTGGATATGTATGGTTGTTTTGTATTTTGGAAAGAATGATTTGAAATGTTAAGATTTGGATTTAATGTGAATGTTTTGTATGTAGGAAAGAATAATATGTACATTTAAGATTTGAATATATGCTTGAGAATTTGTCTTTTGGAAAGAAATATTTGAACAGTTAAAATTTGAATTGAAATGGTTGAGAATTTGTGAGAGAACTTTCTATGAATGTATCGGTTTCTTCTTCTTCACAAATGTAAATCGACGAAATGTAGACCCATAGATAGAGTTGTCTATAGCGGAAGTCTTTTCTTGAAGTTGTGGCTTTGTCGATTTGTGATCATTGATAATTGTTGTTAGGGTAAAATGTTGATAAAATTTACGCTCCCCCTCAAACAGACAATTATTTCTTAACGGGAGTTGGATTAGACGAACTGATATTTACTCCCCGTTATATCTTTGGTTTGTTGTGATCTCCCCCTTAACCAGTGCATATATCTTTTTAATGTGGTGTAAACTGGGCTAATGTATTGATAATCTCCTAAATATTGTTTACACATTCTTTATAAAAAGAACTTCTGTAACATATTCTCCCCCTCATGATGAACAAGATTTATCTGAATCATCATGTAAAATTTGAAGTTCTGGGAGGTGGAAGTAGGAAGAATCTTCGAAGCCCATTGATAAAAATATGTTGAATAAATGATATATTCATATTTTGAATGAATCAATAAACATCACATTTTATCATTGAAAACCTGACCATTGTTGATTATGAAGAAATACGATCAAATCTTTTATCGTTTAATCTCAACGACCATTGTTGATAACATAAAAGAACAGTCTCGTGTTTATCATCTGATCTCCCGACTGTAGAATTATTGTTTAAGAAGGAGGTAATTCGTATAGAGTAATATTTATCCATACAGAGCAATTTCATCCCAAATGACAAATATGTCATTCATTTAATTTTACCAAATTTTGCATTTCACCCTCCCTTTAAGGGCATGATTATCATTTGAGATAAAATTGTTATGTGTAAATAAATATTGTTATGTATAAATCACATCTCTTAAAAAAAATATGTAACCAAATAATATTTGATACTCGGTTTACCTTCATCATGTTTGCTAATGTTACCAAGAACTTCTAATATTGAGATTTAGGCTCGGCTTTCTTTAATGGAATTCGTTTAAAAAACAAGAGTTTATCGATAATCAACATTTAAGCGGACGTGTCAATTTTTGAATGGATCAACAAGATAACACGAGATGATGAAATATTGGACAAGTGAACTGCTCATGAAGTCCGAACAACAGTAACCGTTAAAGATCAACAATTGAGCTCCATTAATGGCTATCTGTGTACTCCCGCCATCGAGATATGTCAACCACCATTATCATCTTCACAGTACAAAGATAAGTCAACAAACGAAGAGAAAACCCGCCATGACTGTACGGATGACGGCAGCTTTCGAAGAAGGGAAACTTGAAAGACCTAATTGGGCTGGTGAAACCCCTCTTTCTCGCTTCGTTGGTGCCCTAATTTCAGTCAAACCTCTTTATTCTTTGCTCAAACTTGGCGCCAGACAAGTTCTCATCAGGTTTCTACTTCAATTTAGTATTTTGTTGATTGAAATTGACGATATATTTTCATCTGGTTGTTTTGTAATAGTACGGCAGAGAAAGGTAATATACCATGGAGAGATATGACAAAGGAGATTTTGGAATCAGATGTTTACAACGAAATTGACTGTAAATTGCTACCCTGTTCTTTGAATTCTGTTATCTTGTCTGTATTAATGGTTTCTCTTTTCAAACAGATTATCTGCATCCTTTCCATGCGTATGATGAGGGCAACCTTTCTTGGCTGGTAAACATTCTTTTCTTCATCGACAACTTTTAAAACATCTAATTTGTTCTAAATTTGTGTAATAATAAGAGTGTGTGGAAGGGTAGTTATAGCATTTTTTGGCAATAACATGGGGAGGGAAAGTGGTTCTATGGTGTTAAAGGGTTAAATTCAAAAAATAGCCATTAGCCTCCCTCTTCTGAACTTTGGCGATTCGCCAAACCCACGGCGAAATCACTTTGGCAAGCAAATAACGAAGAAGGCGGTGTGGTGATTTGGCTTTAACCAAGTTAATGGGGGGGGGGCTATGGCGGGCATATAACTCCCCCACACCCCTGCTCTAATAAGAGTAAATTACACCAACCGTCCTTAAGGTATATACCAAATTTCCAGCTATAGTGAATTAGTTTAAAACATTACACTGGTAGTGTTTATTTCAGAAAAAGGTTTTGCATCTGTGGTCTTTTAGATAAACAGTGTTAAAATTTTCTATTAAGTTAGGTCATGTGAGGGGAACGTAGGGGTATATCACTCATTTCCCAATCGCTTAAAAAAATAACTTGTCGCGCCCACGGCACATGACTTAACTTAAAAGAAAAATTAACACTGTTTAGCCAAAAGGACCATGGGTGCAAAACTTTTCTGAGAGTGTGGGGTACTTGGGTATCATGGCTTGAGCCAAATTGCCACATCAGTGCCACATCAACATTTCATATTTCACATTAAAACCCCCAAATACTCCTTCACTCATCACTAAAATATCCCTTACTCACAAAATACCTCAAAAAAACGCCCTAAATTTTTTTCTCTCTCATGCCATATTCGCCATTGAAGTTGCTTGGGTTCTCACTCACAACACGCATGGTGTGGTGGCGTGCCAGATTTGTTTGCCACATCATATTTTTGGAAGATGATGAAGAGGTGGTGGTGAACGCACACCGTGCTTTGAAATAAGCACTACAAGTGTAATTTTTAAACTAAATGATTATTGTTGAAAATTTGGTATATACCTTAAGGCTACACGGTATGGGTCCTTGACCACACCGTGGTTGATGAGGTGTCCGTACCTTCACGCTATGAAAGAAGGAATTTGTGATGTTTTGGTGGGCCCTTTCCATGTTTTGGGTGAGTGTGGTAATGTGGTGGGTATTTACTCGTAAGTGATGTTGACAGGAAATGGATAGTTTATATTTATAAGGGGTAAAAGAGTAATATAGTTAGGAAGGGTCGATAAATAGAGGAGCAAGTTTATGTTTAGAAGGGGAAACTAATATCGTAAGAAATTGTAGTCTCTTAGCTTTGGCTAGAGATTGGCTCATAGGTTTTACCTTTAAGAGAGGGATCATCCTGGACCTAATTTGATTAGGGTTTATCTTTGTAATTTCTATTTCAACTTTTCAATACAATTCCAGTTCTTCTGTGTTTACTCATCTGTTTTCGTTTATCAATTTCTCGAATCCTATCAGATGTGGTGTGGTTGCTTAGGTAACATCTGATGTGGCAAAATTTTGGTATAACTGGTGGTACCCATACCCACCAGCCTAAGGACGATTGGTGTAATTTACTCTAATAATAAAATAATAATAGGTTTTGATAATGACAGCCCTTAGGGTTGTCAATAAGAAAGAATATTCCTAGGTATATTCAATTATCTTGCAACTATTAATCCATATTTATCTTTATTAGTCAACTTTCTTCCATATTTCCAGGATTATTCAGCTACAAATGCAACAAATTCAACTAAAAAGTCTTGTTCAAAACAAAATATTCTTCCTTATTGACAACCCTATGGACTGTCATTATCAAAACCCATAATAATATAGTAACATTGTCATATACTCATATTGGATTCTTAAATCCAAGTTTTGTAGGAAGTATGTATTTAGTCTCTAACCTACCCCAACGGCACAAAACTTTCTATCCGTTAAATTAAAATCATTTGTGTTGATAGATTTGACTATCCGTTGATACTTTCCCATTTTAACCCGACCCTGCCCCAATCGATCCATTTCCAATAATACTACTATTTAGGCTGCTGCAGAGGCTGAGGCTGCAACTTTGTCAATTGCAAAACGAGCAATACCTGATGCTTCTTCAATGAATGAAGCAGTTGAAATAATTCGTGGAAATTGGCTTAATGCAATTGAACAACATCATCAACAATTTTCAAATGACCTGCAAATTAGAGATGTTCTTGATATTGGTTGCTCCGTTGGTGTCAGCACACGGTTTCTTGCTCGTAAATTTCCTTCTGCTAAACTAACGGTAACTACAAACTTCTACTTCCTTCGTTCCAAAATATATTTTTTTTAATTAAATAATTGGTTAAAAAACAGCATTAGGTCGAAATTGCCAGCTGTAGATTTGAAAATCAAAATTTTGGAATTTGTTAATGTTGTGCAACAGGGTCTGGATCTATCGCCGTACTTCCTAGCGGTTGCAAAATATAAGGAGAAGAAAAATTCGGATATATCAAAATCAAACTCATTCGAGTGGATACATGCAAATGGTGAAAATACAGGCTTGGATTCACAATCATTCGATATTGTTTCAATTGCTTACGTGGTATGTGATTAAATCCTAATCATAATTAGCTTAATTATTATTAAATCAGTCTGTTTAATAGATAGGTTTTCTTTTGGATACTGATTACTGATTAGGATTAGAGCTATATCAGGAATGGATTTATGTCTAGAAATCTATCTTATTTATTTATTTATTCTGCTTTTATTTGATTTTGGTTCATTTAATTATCTGATTTGTGACACTTTACAGCTCCATGAATGTCCAGCAAAAGCTACAATAAATTTGATAAAAGAAGCATTTCGGCTCCTTCGTCCTGGAGGAACTTTTGTTATAACTGATAACTCGGTAATTCACCTTTTTTATATTAAAAATCATCATGATTTCAAAAACTAACATTATGACATGTAATCATTTACAGCCCAAGTCTAAGATACTTCAGGTACATCTTCGCTTCCTAGTTAATTATTAGTATATAATAATAAGGAATTGTTTAACTAATTATTATTATAAGTTTAATAGGAATTGTCGCCTGTTCTGTTTACGTTAATGAAGAGCACTGAGCCATTTTTGGATGAATATTATTTGCTGGATTTGGAGACAGCTGTCAAGGAAGTCGGGTTTGTTAATGTACAAACAACTCTTACGGATCCAAGGCATCGGACTTTGACTGCCACCGTGCCCTATTGACTTGTGATACAATTTAAGCCACCATTATTATCAAAAATGATTTATAAAGTTGTAGAATTTGGTAAATCTTGTGTTTTAGAGGTTTAGAAATCGGGATTTAAGCCTCGCAATGGTAAATCGGTCAAGGAGGCAAAACATATCCCGAATTCCTCGTTTTCTCTTTAGACAAACTTGACTCTGCAGAAACTGAAAAAGGCACACAAAAACCTTGAATATGTAGAAATCGAACAAGGATAAAGAACACACCTTGGATCGAACAAAGCATATGATTTTTGTTCGGTTTTTTGCAAATTCGGTGTTTGTAATATGGATCAATCCTTGAGTCTATATATATAAAATGAGTGATTTTACACCACACTCTTTAATCTAAGTACCACAATAGTTGTGTTTGTATGTTAGTACAAATACTTGTATGTATCAAAAAATATGATGTACAAATTAATTTTCATATATTAAAAGCATAAATGTGTAAGGCAGTGAGTGGGCATTAGGAATATAACAATGGTTTTTCTATAGCTAAATGAAGAGCATGCGCTAGTGTTTCACGGCGTATATCATATTTACTAGCTTCAAAGCCCGCCCGACTGGGGGATGCTTTGAGAGAGATAAAAAATAATAAAATAGTTATACTGTTAAAATAACATAACAATCCATAATTAAAATGATGAGAAACAAATTTTAATATATGAATAAATAGTATAGGAAATTTATGGACCATCCGCGTAATAAAAGAAGTTTGAGGGATGAAATCTACAATCTAAAACTAAGTACACAGGATTTATGTGATTTACCTAAAAAGAGAATAATAAGGAAACCAAATGTTATTGTCCCATAGAAAAGATCCAAATGACTCAAACCTGCATCACAAACACTAATCTAACTCAAAATAATAAACTTCTATCAATTTCAAAAAAATATTGAAAATGAAAAAACTACATACTTAAGTCCAACATATGTAGTTTGTCAACCATCTAAATTAAGCGAATTAAGACATGATAACTATGCCAGTTTTCTTAAACCTCCATCCGCAATTGCATAAAAAGAATGACTCAATTTGTCATCATAATATTGACTCAATTTGAAGTCATAGCAAAGATCATTGACTGCAGGTCTGCGGCAGTAGTATGAGCCCGATTTTTCTTAAACTGTTAAGAACATTGCACAACTACTCCTTAATACATTTTTTGTCGCAGTATAAAATAATTAATAATGACTACACAGAAAGTTATGACTTATTATATCAATTTGATTACATTTAAAATTTATAATGACTTAAGTCTACAACCCCTATTTAGTTATGACTTCAATTCCCGATTGGTTGTTTACCATAAGCCCGATCAGGATTGGAAGCCTTGATATCCTCAACATATAAAGTTGCCGGCCAGTCACATGCTTATATGCACACCTGAAATTGCCACTTAATAGATTAGCACCTCAAATCACTAATTTGGTTTTGAATTCTCACTTCATTTGATTCTAATTCCAATATATTATTGATATGGAATTATATTTTTTAGTTCGTCAAAAGGGTTATAAAAATATATTAAGCACATTTGTCATCCTATTAAACAACACAATATGTCATCATACTCAATAACAATCACTATGACACTCAATAATACTCAATAACACAAAATATAATGAAATGCTATCAATAAAATTACATGTATTACGAAATGCATTTAAGGCCTGAAACAATGGGATTTGGTATGTGGCCATATAAAGTCAAAGTAATACTTTTTCATGTAAATTTTGCATATCAAAATGTTTTGTAGGATGACAAATGTGATTAATATGGCTTTTTCATCTCAATTTACTGTTTAATTTTCATGTAATACTCAATAACATGCCAATTTATGCAATAGCATCTCGAGCTTCCTTTTCATTGGCATTTTTGTTGTTAATGGAATGACTTGACTTTCATCTGCATAATAATTAATGTTGTAAAATAATCACTATCAATATGCAAGATGTATGGACGAAAACTTCTTAACTGATAAAAACTTATAATCTATTTTTATATAAACCCTCAAATAATTAAGCAAATTATAAGAAACTTTATGCAGATTATAACTTATTTTACAGCATGTAAATATGGAAATACATTATTGTGTGTATTTTCCACCTGTACATTGTGTCAAATATTCCTTAATTGCATCGAATACTGAGGCTATGAAAAAATCAATTTCTCATAGAATCCAATTTGTATGTTGAATCAATTATGAATATGATTGTTTTGATATGAAAATCAGAACCTTTAAAAACAAAAAAACGGGTCATGTTACCTCCATGGTTGTTAACTTATAGCATTATTGTGGAATCTCCTCCATCGTGTGAACTTCCACACGCCAAATCTGAAGTTGATATTTGCAAAATTAACAATCATAAGTACCTAGTACATGATTATACTTAAATATGTCACATAATTTCTTATTTTTTTAAAATTTTTATGACCCAACACTCAGAAAATTTTGTTATCAATTTCCTATTACTTTTAGGCCCATGTATACTGTTTTTCAGCCTTCTTATGATGATGATGGTGATGACATTTTAAAGTAAGAATAAAGAACCCTAATTTGAATTAAATAACCTGCATTCCCATATCATGAACCTTAATTTGATTTTAAAGTAATATAAATCACAATTAATAAAACAGGCTTAACCTTTAAAACAAATTTACCGGTAAGTTTCTCCAGGAGCATGTTTCCCTTTTCGATTTATCCAATGATAGCTGCAAAGAATCAAGTAAATTAAACACAATAATGAAATCTTAGAAAGAACATGGTTTCAAATATATCAATGTTATTAACAACAAAAAGCATATATATCGGGTCATAATTAATCAATGTTAAAACTTATATATTTAAAACTTAACCTTCTTGTAAATAGAGAGAAATGAAAAAAAAATGTATATTCGGACGTTGTTTAATTGCAGCAAATGATGTCGGTCTTACATTGCCCTAAAACCCACGAGACGAACATCACCCCCTTGAATGTTTGTTGGATTGCTGAAGATTGTGGAATGGAAGATGAGTAAATCGTAATCGTCATCTCGAGGGGCAGATGCATGCGAAAAGAAAGATGATGTCAGTCATACCTTTCCTTAACCAGTCATTTCTTCAAATATGCTAATCGGTCAGCAATTGAAGATAAGGTTTCGATTGGAATGCGCTGCGATGGGTAATCGATCGGGGCTGATCGAAAGAGACTTGAAAGGAGAAAGGTATGCGCAATTGTAAAACGTAGTTACTTTAAAACCCTAATTGGAAGTGATTTACTGAATCATGAGGTTTAATGACAGTGATTTGGTACCGTCATGATTTAATAAGTGATATTCAATTATTAAATTGAGAGGGAGAAACGGCCGTCGAGAAGAGCGGAAGTTAAAATCCCTAGTGTTTTTTGTTATAGTGCAGGAGGAGAAGTTAAAATTTTCATGTGGCTAATAGGGAAATCACATGTGGCATTGGGACCAAAACGAGAGCTTGAAATTGATTAGTTAGCAAAACAATTTCAATTTTAGGCCTCATATATAGGTTAAGATAAGCTAAAATATTCTTAGCACAGCATAAAATACCATATTTGTTATTCTAAAAAGTTTGGAGATGAATCAAACATAATATTCAAACACAACTTTATTAATAAAAACTCATTCTCATGGCTCGTGCGCTGCATGTGCTATGTTTACGATGACGAGTTTTTTTAAGGTAAATTGTATACATTGTATTAGTGTTACAGGCAAAGTACCTAAAGCATGATCGCTAATGCGCGGGTGAAAAAAGAGGAAAAATGAAACATGTCAAATGGATAGGTTTTATCTAAAAAAAAATTTCAATACGTTATATAAAAAGAGAAATTTGAAAGAAAAAGCTTTCAACATGTTCTTAATCGAAAGTGTTTACAGAAGCGTGTTAATTCCCTTCATCTTTGATTCCACAACTAGAGGACAATAATGACAATATACACATAAAGTTGACGAAATAAACTAATGATCAAGATTGCAATTCCAGCAATTTTGATCTTCGCCAGTAATAATAGTTTTACTAAAAGAAACATTTAAAAATAATACAAATATATGTATAGTATCAAAGTAAATTTAATGTTTTAAGTTGTAACGCAGATTAAAGTGAATCCAACTTCTTAATCCTTTTCGATTTGAAATTATCTTCTTTCTATGCAAACCCAAGTTGACGACACATTACACAAAATTACTCGTGAGATTTAAAAATATGTACTGGGCACGTTGGTATTGCAGGATATTTAGCGCCCATTCTGACCTGAACACAGTGATCCATAATCTAAATTTCAAACTAACTCGATCCACTCACTTTAACACCTCTATTTATTAACGTATAGAATAGAATTGGAATCGACACACAATGATGTTAATTGAAATGGTCAAATGGGCAATTTTTTATTTTTGAATTTAACAGTTATGGATATTTTTTATCATAATCGGCTGGAAAAGAAAAATTTATGGTCAAATGTCCAATAAAATTATAAAACCTGGAAAAATCACGAACCTCCCCCACTACAAATTTTTGTTTATGGCTTGTAACTGAATTTATTGACCATGATAAGAATACTGGAAGATAATATAACGTAATTTATATTAACACTTTTTTGTGATTTATAAGTTTTTCAACTTGAGTTATTAAACTCATATAAGTCATAAACTTGTTGTAAAGGTAAGAACATCTTTTGATCTTGTAGTTCATAAACAGTATTGCGTGTGTAAATTTTTAAGAGAAAATTTTAACAAACATGAAAAATTATATACTGTTATAATATCCAAGATCTTCAATAGTGAAGCTAAACAAGTGGATGGACAATTAGTCAATGTTTATGTCCAATCCCATTAATAATTTACCAAGTTCTTATCTTTGTATTATTACCATGTATGGGTTGATAGGTAAATTGTGTAGTATAAATACTACATCAAATGTAGAGATCAAATGCACCTCATAAAAATACTTGCATAAGTGTTATAATTCTCTCCACCTTGTTCTTGTATATAAACTTCAAGTATTTTGGTTAAGTGCTAATAGGGCCTTAATTAAAGTTAATTTATAACACGTTATCAGCACGAAAGTTCTTAATCAAGGAAGATCAACTCAATCACAAGTTATAAAATGTCAAACGTTGCGAAGATTGAGTTTAATGCGTTAGAAACATCTGGTAAAAATTACAACTCATGGATCACTGATATGAGAGTATATTTAGCATCAATGGGCATCTTAGATGCCTTAAATGAAAATAATAATTGCTCTTCCCAAGAAAAATGGAAAGCAGTTTTCAATCTTCGTAAACACGTTGATGCTAGTTTAAAAAATGAATACTTAAACATTGAAGATCCATATATTTTCTGGAAGTCTCTTAAAGAAAGATTTGATAATAAGAAAAGGGTTTTACTTCCCTTTGCTAGAGAAGAATGGAGATCACTAAGATTCCAGGATTTTAAACAAGTGTCTGATTATAGCTCAGCATTGTTCAGGATATGTTCACAACTTGAATTTTGTGGAGATCCTGTGACAGATGAAGAAAAGTTGGAGAAAACTTACTCCACATTCCATGCATCAAATGTTACTTTGCAAGAGAATTTACGATTGCAAAAATTCTCAAAATATTCTGATTTGCAAGAATATCTTCTGACGGCTGAGCAAAATAATATGCTCTTAATGAAAAACCATGAGTCCCGTCCCACAGGATCAGCAGCACTCCCTGAAATCAATGCTGCAGAAAACGTTGGTCCTCGAAATAACACCAGGGGACGTGGTCGTGGCCGTGGACGAGGTCGTTTTACTCAAAACTATACTAATAACCGAAACCAAAACTTTGGTCGAAGTCACCCTTATGGTCGTGGTCGTGGTCGTGGTCGTGGTTATGGTCATGGACGTGGACGTGGATATGGACGTGGTCCAAGAAATAATACTTATCATGCTCCACCAAGTAACAAAGTCCAGCCACAAAACAAGACCACAAAACATGATGCTGAAGCAAGTGCTTCTCAGAACAATCAAAATGTGTGTTATAGATGTGGTAGTACGGGCCACTGGCAAAGTACTTGTCGCACACCTTCTCACTTTTGCAAGCTATATCAAGCTTCACTTAAGCAAAAGGAGAAAGAAGTAAACTTTGTGGATCAATCTGAGAACACTGATCTAAATGCTTCTGATTTCTTGAATGACATGGAGTAATATGAAGCTTAATCACTCATGTCTAAATCATAATTATGTTTATGTTTTCATCTTTGTAATTCGTCTATGCATTTCGTTAAACTAGGATTTCCCTTGTTTTCATGTAATGAATTTCTAATCATCTGTATAATAACTTATGTTTTTCCATTTTTCAAGTTTGATATGAACTCTACTGGAGCAAAACAACAATCGATGGTTGGAGATCTGTGTATTCTAGATAGTGGTTCCACGCACACTATCCTTAAGTCTAAGAAATATTTTTCTGAACTAAAACCAACAAAGGCAAGCATAAACACCATATCAGGTCCAGCGGACTTGATAGAAGGTGTAGGAAAAGCTAAATTTATACTACCTAATGGTACACACGTTTTGGTAGATAATGCTTTATTTTCTCCTAAATCAAAGAGAAATTTATTAAGTTTTAAGGACATATATCATAATGGATATGACACTCAGAGTGTGACTGCACATAATGAGAAAATATTACATATTACTAATAAAAGTCATGTATTTGAAGAACTACCATTGCTTCAATGTGGTCTACACTACACACATATAAACATGGCAGAGTCACACATGGTAGTCAAAGTAAATAGTCATGATCCTAGTATATTTAGCTTATGGCATGACAGGTTAGGGCATCCAGGCTCAACAATGATGAGGAGAATAAATGAAAACACTCATGGGCATCCATTGAAAGATCATAAGATCCCTCATACAGGTAAAACAACTCAATGTGCATCATGCTCCCTTGGTAAGTTGATTATAAGACCTTCACCTATTAAAATTGAAATGGAAACCCCTGCATTTCTTGAAAGAATCCAGGGAGATATTTGTGGACTGATTCATCCACCATGTGGACCATTTAGATACTTTATGGTCTTAATAGATGCATCAAGTAGATGGTCTCATGTTTGTCTATTATCAACACGTAATGTTGCATTTGCAAAATTTCTTGCACAAATCATTAAACTAAGAGCACATTTTCCTGATCATACTATAAAAAGAGTAAGATTGGATAATGCTGGTGAATTTACGTCTCAGGCATTTAATGATTATTGTATGTCTGTAGGAATTGTTGTTGAACACCCAGTTGCTCATGTACACACACAAAATGGTTTAGCTGAATCTTTGATTAAACGTCTTCAGTTAATTGCTAGACCATTAATAATGAGAACAAAACTTCCTGTGTCTATTTGGGGTCATGCTATTTTACATGCTGCATCATTAATTCGTATAAGACCAAGTGCATATCATAAATACTCTCCTTTACAACTTGCGTTTGGCCAAGAGCCAAACATCTCCCACCTTAGAGTTTTTGGTTGTGCTGTATATGTTCCTATTGCTCCACCACAGCGTACAAAAATGGGACCTCAAAGGAGGTTGGGAATATATGTTGGGTATGAAACAAGTTCAATCATAAGATATCTTGAACCTTTAACAGGTGATGTTTTTACAGCACGTTTTGCAGATTGCCACTTCGATGAGGCAAACTTCCCAACATTGGGAGAAGAAAAGAAAAACAAAGAAAAAGATGTATCATGGTGTGAGCCATCACTATTATATCTTGATCCTCGAACTAACCAATGTGAAAAAGAGGTTCAAAAAATAATGCACTTGCATGAAATTGCAAATAAATTGCCTGATGCATTTACTGATGCCAAAAGAGTGACAAAATCACATATACCGGCTGTTAATGCTCCAGCCCGGATTGAAATACCAAATGAAAAGTCTGGTGATAAAGTCACTCAAGAGTCTAAAGCACGTTTAAAGCGTGGAAGACCAATTGGTTCCAAGGATAAGAATCCTAGAAAAAGAAAGAATGTAGAAAATACAAATGATCATAAGGAAAGTGTTTCTGAAGAAACACAAAATATTGAAAGTCCTCCACAAGAGGAAATGAATGATGTTAACAATGAGGTTTCCATAAATTATGGCCAAACAAATATATTATGGAATCGGGATGAAATAGGAAATATTGATGAAATATTTTCCTATGTCGTTGCATGTGAAATTATGAATGATGATCTCGAACCAAAGTCTGTCATTGAATCTCAAAATAGACATGACTGGGATAAATGAAAAGAAGCCATGCAAGCTGAATTAAATTCGTTGAATAAACGTAATGTTTTTGGACGCATTGCCCTCACACCAGAAAGTGTGAAACCTGTGGGTTATAAATGGGTTTTCATACGAAAACGAAATGAGAAAGATGAAATTATAAGATATAAAGCTAGACTTGTAGCTCAAGGTTTTTCTCAAAGACCGGGAATTGATTATGAGGAAACATATTCCCCGGTTATGGATGCAATAACGTTTAGATATCTAATCAGCCTGGTAGTTTCCAAAAATTTAGAAATGCGTCTAATGGATGTTGTCACAGCTTATTTGTATGGATCACTTGATAGTGATATTTACATGAAAGTTCCTGAAGGATTTAAAATGCCAAAAGCACTAAGTGAAAAACCCAAGGAAATGTATTTAATTAAGTTACAACGATCCTTGTATGGGTTGAAGCAATCTGGACGCATGTGGTATAAACGTTTAAGTGATTACTTAGTAAGTAAAGGTTATACCAACAATATTATCTGTCCATGTGTTTTTATTAAGAAAACAACATCCGGATTTGTAATCATAGCCGTCTATGTTGATGACTTGAACCTTATCGGAACACATAAGGAAATTCATGAAACAACTGTACTTTTAAAGAAAGAATTTGAAATGAAAGACCTTGGAAAAGCCAAATATTATCTTGGTTTACAAATTGAGCATATGAATAATGGAATACTTGTCCATCAGTCAAATTATACAGAAAAGATTTTGAAACGTTTCAATATGGAGAAGGCGAATTCATTAAGCACTGCAATGGTCGTTCGATCATTAAATGTTGATAATGATCCCTTTAGACCTCGTGAAGAAAATGAAGAGATTCTTGGTCAAGAAGTACCATATCTCAGTGCAATCGGAGCTTTAATGTATCTTACTAACTGTACTAGACCCGACATTTCTTTTGCAGTTAATTTGTTAGCAAGATTTAGTTCAGCTCCTACAAAAAGACATTGGAATGGTATCAAACATATTTTCCGATACCTTCGAGGAACTGTTGATTTAGGTCTATTTTATTCTAATGATTCAAAACAAGAGTTAGTCGGTTATACAGATGCATGTTATCTATCTGATCCTCATAAAGCTAGGTCTCAAACGGGATATGTTTTCATGAGTGGAGGCACTGCTATTTCACGGCGCTCCCAAAAGCAAACACTTGTCGCAACATCATCAAATCATGCCGAAGTCATCGCACTACATGAAGCCAGCAGACAATGTGTATGGCTAGGATCGATGACAAAACTCATTTTGACTTCGTGTGGACTGGAGGGGGAGAAAAATCCAACTGTGATTCATGAAGACAATGCAGCTTGTGTTACACAGATGAAAGAAGGATATATAAAGACTGATAGAACCAAGCATATACCCCCAAGATTTTTCTCATACACTCAAGACTTGATAAAGGAAAATCAGATCGAAATGAAATACGTCCAATCTAGTAATAATTCAGTAGATCTTTTCACAAAGTCACTCCCTACTGCAATGTTCAGAAAACATGTTCACAGTATTGGAATGCGACATGTTCATCAGATGTGATAGATGTCTACATGAGGGGGAGTCAACTATACACTGCACTCTTTTTCCCTTCGCTAAAGTTTTTTCCCACTGGGTTTTCTTTAGCAAAGGTTTTTAACGAGGCAGTACTTTAAAGTTGAACTCTAGTTTGAATAATTGTCATCCAAGGGGGAGTGTTATAATATCCAAGATCTTCAATATAAACAAGTGGATGGACAATTAGTCAATGTTCATGTCCAATCCCATTAATAATTTACCAAGTTCTTATCTTTGTATTATTACCATGTATGGGTTGATAGGTAAATTGTGTAGTATAAATACTACATCAAATGTAGAGATCAAATGCACCTCACAAAAATACTTGCATAAGTGTTATAATTCTCTCCACCTTGTTCTTGTATATAAACTTCAAGTATTTTGGTTAAGTGCTAATAGAGCCTTAATTAAAGTTAATTTATAACATATACTTTAAAAAATATTAAAAATAAATAAATTTTCAAAGTAAAAAACATAAGTAAAATTTGATATAGACCTAAGATTATCCTAGAAATTTGATTTATAGTGTTTACTCGAAAAAGTTTAACATTAATTGTTGTTTTATCTTTTACGGGATGAGAAAAGCAAGAACAGATTAACCAAACCCTAGAAATCTAAAAGAGTCTCAGTCGGCAGGATCCCAATTTTATATCACTCCAACTACATGCCATCGCATTTGCTTGGAATATTCTGTCGATCATCAGAGAGACTAATCTCAGCTTAATTTCTATACACTCGTCACTCGCTCATAACAACAAGGTTCGACTTTTCTAATTGCTTTCCTAATCTAGTTATCGTCACTTGTGATCATAATCGTGTGCTTCCGATTGCTTACCTTGATGCTCACTTTCATGCTGTAGTTACCGATAAACTTTTCTGCTATCGATGAGTGTTTAAGTTGTGATCTGATTGTTTTTTGTATTAACTGCTATTTCGAGACCGCGATTACTGATATTTTTGCAGTAAATTTTTTGGTGAAAGAATTCTATAAGTCATGTTAATCGAGTTCTGTGTGTGTAGCTGTTTTTCTCTTGTACGACTGAAGTTAAAATTCTAGAATATTAATGTTAAGGAGTTATGTGTGTGTGTTTGTTTTGATCTCCAGTCTCTAGTATGTTACCAACTGCTTAGGACTCAAACCTAAAAGCCATTTGGTCCAGCATTTGAGTTTGTTATTGTATTTAAAATTATCGAATCTTGAAGTGCAAGAATTGTGTGTTTTTTTATATAATCTGCCACCAAAATTTGATCATTTTTTGTAAGATTTGAGTAAATTTAGCAATCGCAAGTCAAGAATCTGACGAATTAATTGACCATTCACAAATAAAATTAAAGTTGTTATAAATGTTTAAAAGTTTAAAACCCTAATTCGAAAGATTGTGAACAAAAACACGTAGCATGAATGTAAGATCCGAAAAGAATTGTGTGTGTATTTTGGGCCAAAACGCGTAGATTATTAATATGGAAGAGTATATTGCTGCTACATCTAATTTAACGTACCTTAATAAGAAATTGTTGGATTTTTTTTTATTTAACGTACCTTAAGAAAAAAGAAAAAGAAATTGTTGGATTTTGAAGCTGTGTTAAAAATTCAAGTCATCTGCTTTATTCACCTAAATCTGAAATCTGTTTGATTAAGTTTGCATACTGCAGAACCAACTGTGTTAACAAGTTGGTGTTGTTTTAGGGAGATTTATAGTATAGTTATGTTTGTAGATTGTTGAAAATCTGACAAGCAGATTTTACAGGGGTGTTAACTGTTAAGATACTGTTACCTAGAGGGATATAAAATATAATAAACACACACGCAAATACCAAATATACACAATACAGAAACCGCAAACACCAACAGAATTCAAACTATAAACTGATATCCATTTTAGAGATATGAAACCAAATCCTAAATCAAAAGGTCGAAATCAAACCATTGATTCAGAAACATAAAACCAAAAGCTTGGATCTAAGAATATCTAAGAATTATATCAAAAACCCTAGATCGATAAACTATAATTCAAAATCCATCTCTAAAATGAAATAAAAAAACAGAATCAAGAAATAAAGATAGAAAAGAGTTGAGTGAAGTGAGCTGTTGCTGGTCTAGGAAGGAAATTAGGGCGAATGTTTTGTCGTTTAAAAAGTTAATTTTTTATTATTATATTTGTCGTCGGTGTCGTTTGAGAAGTATTTAAGATGCAAATTTAGTGACACGTCATATTTTATACCGTGACATCAAATTTAAAGAATAACCTATTTGAAACTATTGGCTTCAAAAACAGTTTATCTTCTTAAAGTGGATCATCATAATAATGCGTATTGAATGTATGTAATTTCACATTCGTTTGGTTCATTTTTTCAGGTACATAATTATCTAAACCGGTAGAAAAAAAAGGGAGCAAATGAGTGATCTACGAAGAAAGAAGTGTGCAAATAATGAGGTTTCACTTCTTCCTTACGACTTAATTTTCAAAATTCTTCTTTTACTTCCTGCTAAAGACCTCTTAAAGCTAAGTATCGTATGCAAAACATGGCATAAGTTAATTCACAGCCCTAATTTTGTTCAAGTTCACTTAAAACGTTGTGAAACAATTCTTACCTTTCTTAAACATTTTCCCGAATCGCGTCCAAATACATTCTCTATCGACACCAATAACAACAACAATAACCGGTTTACACTCTTCAAACCGGCATCTTCTTCCAAAACAAGAAACCGTCAAATGTATTTAATGGATTTTAATGATAAAAACAACGAGGTTGTTGACCCGAACATATGCGGGTTTGGTGAGATTCTTGCAACTTGTGACGGTTTGGTTTTAGCGACCAACAAAACAGGAACGTTATTAGTATTCAATCCGACCACACGGAAACTTCTTCCGGTCAAACCGGGAACCATGGTGAGTCATCACCATGATGAGTCGTACGGGTTCGTGTTTAGCCCTAATACACGTGAGTATAAAACCGTGCACGTGTTTCGTGACAAATCGGGTCATGTAGATAGTGAGATTTTGAGCTTGAAAACTATGGTTTGGAGAGGATGTGACGTGCCGTCTTTTGGACTTTTTAGAGATTTTGATCATAAACCGGTTGCGGCTTCCGGGGTGTTGTATTGGCTTCCGGGAAATCATAACGTTAATTATATCGTTTCAATGAATATAATCGACGAAAAGTTTGTTAGAAAGGCGTTACCGGTCAACGGTAGTGGCTTGAACGATAGGCTTGTGGAAAACGGCGGTTTGTTGACTTTTGTTGGTCAAATGACGGTTTATAGAATTCAGTTATGGACGTTGAAGAGAGACGAAAGCGAGGAGAATTGGGTCAAGACGTGTACGATTAATATGGATTATGATTTAACGGGGTTGACTCCCGTGATGATGACGAAGAACGGTAAATGTTTGATTTTTAAGAAGTTTAAAGAAGGGATTTATGAATATGATATGGAAGAAGAGGAAATGGAGGAAGTGTTGGTAGATGGACTTATTAATTTTAATTATAAAAGTTCGTTTACGCATATGAATACACTTGTTTCGTGGGCGAATTCTGAACAATTATGGTAGTAATCGGCTCGGGTCAGGTGATAGATATGTTAAACTGGTGTTATACTGTTATGTTATTAGTTAAATTATATGTATCGAGTGGTTTGCAACCTTATAAGTTTAATGATCTAGTAATGGTTGTGTTTATTGCTACTGTTTTTCTTAGATGTTCAGATTTTGAAAAATTGTAATGTAAGAATCAACTCAACTCCATTTTGATAACCTTGTTTTAAAACCTTAGAATTTTCAAATTCGGCCATGGTTTTGCTATTTGTGTCCGAATGACGTCGTGTTAAGTTGAAACGATTTCACCATTGTGATGGTCATGTAATGTTGGGAATATGCTCTCGGATTGGCTTTAGTTTGACCGTGCTCAGATATATGCACTTTTTGTTTTCTTATTCGGTCATATGCAAAGGCCAATGGTTAATTGTTTGACATACCATATGACCGAGAATTAATTTATTAGACATTTGTTAATGGTTAAATAAATTGATGAGACGTGTTTGGTTTGAGCTGTATACCGGTAGTTAAATGCTTGGAGAGATCAAAGAAGAGGTATTAAACTATTAATGGTAGATCTACTACATGTAGAATTACAGTAACAGTGATGAAAATGTAGAGCATGTCTTTCTCTAGTGTCCTTTTATAATGGATGTTTTATCATGGATTTTTAACTGGTGTGGTATTTCATTGCATTATTTCAACTTGACGATGGAACTTATAGAATTCGGAGAAGGATGGAGAAATTGTCCCGGGAAAAGAAGGTATTTATACCAATAATTCAGTGCTTGCTTTGGTGCGTTTGGAATGCGAAAAGTGAGCTGGTGTTCAACAACGTTCACAAGTCCTACTCAGTTATAGCAGCCAATATTATTTCAACTTCTTTCATGTGTTTAAAGCATATGAGTAAATTATCTTGTAATTGGATAACCAATTGGTCTAGATCAATTGGCCACCAATGATAGCCTTGGGGTTTTCCGTCAAAAGGTCTTCGGTTTAAGCCTTGTTGGAGGTAAAACTTGGAGATTAAAAGGTGGTGGGGTTTATTCCCCATATGTGGAGGGTTCGAGCGAAGGCATACTGCCCCTTGTGGATATCACTGTCTAAGCTCGAACCACTAACTTACTAACTTGTCGTTCAAAAAATTCTTGTAATTGGGTAGATTAGGAATTTCTCCTTTTTTGTCACTTTTGTAATTTTGTTTCTTTGGTCTCTTGCTAAGTTGCGTTTGTTAATATATTTACCGTTTCTAGAAATATGAGACTTGTTTAATTAATTAGTTAAATATTTAACTAGTAATTAACTAAATGTTGTGTGTTTATTTAATTAGTTAAGTCTTTACTTTGCAAATGTTGTGTGTTTATTTAATTAGTTAAGTCTTTACTTTGCAAATGTTGTGTGAGATATTGATGTGATTTGATTCTTGATACGTTGATACGTTGTATATAGAAATGTTAGCTTCCGTTACTCGTGTTTTCATCATATTCTTACATTTAATTCCTACAAACCTCTCACAACTCTCATAAACTCGCATGCATCCTTAAGCCTGCCAACTATGATTATTACAAGATAACTCTAATTACCCGGTAACAAAAGTAAATTCATCAACTGTCATTATTTTTGAGAAAAAATTAACAATTTATTAATATTAAATTATATGTGTACTAATACTTATGTAGGTATTATTTATGTTTTATGTTGATATTGTGGTGTTTAATATGGTTTATGTACTGTTAAAATCGTATTTTAATGTTAATTTTAACATCAGTGACACAAATGTGAAGATAACAAGGTATTGTTTATAATCTAGATTATGTTGTTGTGAACAAATTACAAAAAATGTGAGGGTAATTAATTGGAGTGGATAATAATTAGTTAATATAAATACAATAAATAGATCCAACTGGTCTCTCGCTCTCCACCAGCTCATTCTCATTCATTCTTTGCTTCTTCCTTTTCATTTTATATAATCACGAGATCCCCATCTTCTTCCTCTTTTCTTCTCTCTATCTGCTGTTACCGACTTTTTTCATCATATGTTCTTCCATCGATTTTTATAGCTTTTCTTCTTCTTCTTCTTCATATTCATACATACTACTTGCTATCTTTCTTGTCTCATACGCATACAAAGCGCGCAACCTTTTGCTTCAACTAATTACTCCAATTTTAAGCAATGGACTATGCCCGGAAGGTGTTTGACGAAATGCCTCTTTCCAATGTACTTGAAAAGGCATGCTCTCTTGAGCAGAACAAGCCTGATTTCAAAGAACTCGATCTGGGTTCCATCACTTCAAGCTCCGGCAGCGGTGGTGTTGAGAAAGAAAAAGACCCATTTCATACAAGATCTAATAGATCTCATTCTGGCGAGCTAAATGCTACTAGCATCCCCAATATCAATACGCCGGAAAAGCTTCGATCTGCTTCAGGTGAAATGAATCGGAAGATGGGTCACCGGAGATCGTATTCTACTGGAGCTCCGTTAATATATTCAGGCAGTGGAGCAACTTACTTCAACGGAAGTAGTACTTCCAGCACTAGCAGCACCACCAACAGCGGCGGCAGCGGTGGTGGTGTCGGTGGCAATGTAAGTTCGGTAAATTCTCCAAACACAAACTTATACCCAACTGGAAACATCTGTCCATCAGGTAAAATTCTTAAATCCAATATGAATTTCCGTAATTCCACAACCCGACCCGAGAAATTGGGTTTGGGAATGGGTACTGGAAATTACGGCCATGGAAGTATAATCAAAGGTGGGGGGAAATCAGCGGAATCAAATGGTGAAATTGGGATGATCGTCAAAAAGGCAATGATGAGTCACGATGTAGAAGATGTGAAAAATGCTGGCAATGAGTTGTACAGAAGAGGGAATTTTAACGAAGCTTTATCTTTATATGATCGGGCAATTTCAATATCGCCGGAAAATGCAGCTTGCCGGAGTAACAGGGCGGCGGCATTGACTATGTTAGGGCGGTTGGGGGAGGCTGTCAGGGAATCTGAGGAGGCTGTACGGTTGAACCCTGGATATCAAAGAGCTCATCAAAGATTAGCGTCTCTTTTTATCAGGTAACTTCATGAAACAATCATCCAATCAATCTTTTTAATTTCTTACTGCTTTCACTTAATCATGTGTTCAGACATTGTTGCTAATTACTCCCAATTTTGTAGGAATTGCTAAAACTCTCATATATTCTAAGTAGTTAGTGTAAGTAGCATTAGAATCAGGGGTAGTTTGGTAAAGTTTATATGTATATTAATAATCATATGATAATGATTTCAACAGGTTAGGACAGGTGGAACGTGCGTATCACCACTATTCTCATGGTCAACAGAAGGATTTGACCGAGTTGCAAAAGTTACAAACTTTAGAAAAACATATCAACAGATGTACGGATGCAAGAAAGATTGGAGATTGGAAAGGAGTAGTTAGGGAATGTGAAGCAGCCATGCTAACCGGAGCTGTTTCATCTCCTCAAGTATTTATTTTTTAATATTTATTATTTAAAAAAAAACAAAAAACTGATGATGATGTGAATCTATTACAGATAGTTGCTTGCAAAGCAGAGGCTTATTTGAAGCTTCACCAACTTGAAGATGCAGATTCTGTTCTTGTTGATTTACCAATAATAGAACCTTTTCCTGTTACATGTTCAAAAGTCAACTTTTTTGGGATGTATAGTGAAGCCTATGTGTTTTATGTCCGAGCTCATGTTGACATGGCATTTGGAAGGTTAGTTTTTTTTAAAAATGTTGTAAAAATCGATCAAGGTCAACAAAAGTCAAACTTAGTTTTAAAAAAATTTAAAATCAATTCTAGGGTTTTTATTTACTAATTACTAATTTAGTTATTTTATTATGGACTTATGGTTTTTATTCTGAACATTGTTAATTTTTTTGCATGACTAATTAGTTATTTTGTTAGGATATTACTAATATTTATATAAAAATAAATTCTTTTGTATCTACTGTTACCCGCCTAGAAACCGATTAATCACTGCTAAGAACGATTAATCGCTTAAGGTGGTCAGCCAACCGCCTAGGTACCGCCCATAGATTTTTACAACTTTGTTTTTTAAATTATATAATATTATTTATAATAATAAAAATCGTTAAGTAACATGTTTTATGCCCATTTCCAGTGCTAGGTCTCCCTCATATTTTAAAAAATCACAAACAATTATACTCCGTCCCAAAATTAATGTCACACACACACACACACAATTTATGATATGTACGATTAATTTTCGTTTTATAAAACATGTGAATAATAATGTTTACAAGTGGAATTATTGTAATTTTAAAAATAGGTATAATATGTTAGTAATTTGAATGGCAGGTTTGAAAGTGCAAGTGCATTTGCAGAAAAAGCTAGGTTGATTGATTTTGGAAATATGGAAGTTGCGACGTTAGTTAAACATGTGAAACTAATAAACGGCGCACGTGCTCAAGGCAGAGATCTTTTCAATTCGGGGAGGTTTTCAGAGGCGTGTAGTGCTTATGGTGAAGGCCTCAAATGCAATTTGTCAAACTCGGTTCTTCACTGTAACAGGGCGGTTTGTTGGTCAAAGCTCGGTTTGTGGGAGAAATCTGTTGAGGATTGTAATTTAGCCCTTAAAGTTCACCCAAATTACACAAAAGCCCTCATGAGGAGAGCTGTTTCAAATGCCAAGGTTTTACTTCTTCTACCGCTTTTTGTTGTGTTGTACGCATTAAAAATACACATTTTACATGTTTTGACATGTTTTTTTACTGAAAATGATAATGACACTCGTTGTCAGTAAGAAGACAAAATTAATACTACCTCCGTATCCAAAAAAGTGATACACTTTCTATTTAAAGGTGAAACAAAATAAATACTAATATACTTTTAAAATTTACATTATTTGGCAAAAAAGTGGGACCCTTTCTCCACTAACTATCTACTTTAATAAAATGAAATTACCCTTTTACCCTTACTTTTACTTTTAAACATCATTAATATCACTTTATTCAAAAGAAGTAGGATACATTCTCCACTAACTATTTACTTAAATCTATTTTAAACTACTTTCTAATCTTTTGCCTCGAAAACCGTATTTTCTTAAATGATATCACTTATTTTGATACGGAGGTAGTATAAAGTCAGCCCCTGAATTTTAGGATCGCTCCTTAATAAATGAATGTGCAAACTTTTTTATTAGCTAAATTTATTTGAGACCAAAAACAACATATTCTTAAACATGTAGATTTATTGATTATAATCGATGATTTAATAATGAAAAATATGGTTTGAATGGATTTGTAGCTTGAGCGATGGGGTGAAGCTGTGAGAGACTATGAAATATTGAGGAAAGAACTTCCGGGAGATAATAAGGTGGCGGAATCACTATTGCGTGCTCAAGAAGCATTAAGATTGACACGACCAACAATTGGTAACTTTTTCAAACCTTTTTTCTATTTCTTTTTTTCTTTTTTTAGTATTAATTTTATATTTGTATGAAACAGAGCTTCAGCCTCCTGCTAACAGTATTAAGAGTCGGAACCATTAAGACATTGCGATTTTCTATGTTTTCAAACACAAGTACAGTTTGATGACACGTGGCTTGTTTCCAGTTTCTATACCTGCTCTTGATACCAGAAAGGGAGAACAGCAGAATTTACTTTATATATAATAAGTTTTATTTATTTTTTATTTATTCTAGTACAAATGTTTTGGAAACATTTATGTTTTTTTCTTTTTAGTTTCCATTGATCCGATTTCATTGGAGCTATCTATTTGTTTCTCCCTATTGGGGAAGAAAATATTGAATTCTGTAAGATCCTTGTAAAATCAAAACTCTTTTTTTTTTCCCTCCTTTTTACTTCGGAATCATATTATTGTTGTATTTAGCTAAGACAAACGAAAATCAAAATGGACTGAAAACAAAACTATCGAGCTGAACCAAAATGTCTGTGTAAGCTCAAGAATAGTCACAATGATGGATTTAAGCAAACATTACATAAATTAGATTTCCAAATGTTAAAGATTTACAAACCAAAGTATTTAGTTACAAAATGAAATCTCCAAAAAGCGGTAAGCTTTTATGCACTTTGACCCACATTTTTCTTCATTGGCTAATGCACTGAGAAAACATACTTTAAAATTTCAAACACTAGGTTTGGTGAGTTTATATGTTTTATGACGCGATAAAATCGTTGATAAACATGAAAATTGTTGCAAGTACGATGCCATGTACAATACTTAAAAACGTTATACCGTTTCAAATCCATGCAATTTATGAAAAAAAATGAGTGCATTGCATAAAAGTATTATATCGTTTTAAAATCCACGAAAACAATGGATAAAAACATTATACCGTTTCAAATCCATGAAACTAATGATATAAGACTGCAATGCATGATCCCTAGTAAGCTAGATGCGCATACAAGTTGATATATAGTCGATGAGCCTATAAACAAATCAAAATCAATAGTTGTTTCCCAATGACCAAATCCACGGTACATTAACCGAATCCACAATATGTATACGCTAGCATATATCTCATTAACACGTTTGTTAGCGCGTACCAACGGCCATTATGCATCCTCCTGTCCGAGTTTGCCTACCTATGCATCTCAAGTTTCACCTACGAATGATGATAATTTAGTAAACGCTTTTCATGCACAATGTCACGTTACTACCAATTCCCCGGATTGGCATGTTGACTCGGGCGCTACGGATCACATGACATCTTCATGTGATGCTCTTCATCATACCGCCCCTTATAAAGGTAGCTCTCAAGTTGTTTTTGGCAATGGTAAAACTTTACCGATTACTCATAAAGGTTTCTCTTTTATTAATGATAATTTTTCGCTACGTGACGTGCTCGTTATTCCTAACCTTACAAAGAAATTACTATCCGTAAGCAAGCTAACTACTGATCATCTTGTTGATGTTTTGTTTTCCCAACCATTTTTTCATATTCAGGATCGGAAAACTCGAAAGGTGCTTGCGAGCGGTAAATGCGAAAATGGATTATATGTGCTCAAGGACAATCATCGGGCCCTTGTTGCCACTATCGCCCCTAAAAAGGCATCTTATGAGTTATGGCATACCCGTTTGGGTCATGCCTCTTTTGATGTAATTTCGTTTTTGAATAAGTTAGGAATTTTGTCTTTGTCATCTTTATTACCGAAACCTATTATTTGCACTTCGTGCCAATTAGCAAAGAGTAAACGTTTGCCATTTAAATCTAATGATTCTCGTGCCTTACAACCGCTTGATTTAATTCATTGTGATTTATGGGGACCATCCCCTATTTTGTCTACAGATGGATTTCGATACTATGTGATATTTATTGATGATCACTCGCGGTTTACGTGGTTTTATCCGCTAAAAACAAAAACCGAATTTTATGTGGTTTTACCAAGATTTATTAATCTTGTGCAAACCCTATGCTCACGCAAGATCAAGGTTTTTCAAAGTGACGGTGGCTCGGAATTTGTTAATCACACCGTTCGCAAAATTTTTGAAGACAATGGCACCCTCCACCGGTTTTCTTGTCCATACACGCCCCAACAAAATGGTCGTGTTGAAAGGAAACACCGTCATATTGTGGAAACGGGATTGGCCATGCTTTTTAATGCTCATGTTCCAGCACATTATTGGGTTGATGCTTTCTCTTCGGCCATATTTATTATCAACAGAGTTCCAACCCCGTTATTAGAGCAAAAGTCACCGTTTCAAGTTTTATTTAATCAACTTCCAAGTTATGATAATTTACGAGCTTATGGATGTCAAGTTTTTCCTTACTTACGAGACTATTCTCCTCACAAACTTGCTCCACGTAGTATTCCTTGTGTGTTTATTGGATATAGCATTCAACACAAAGGATATCGGTGCCTTGATCCAACGACTTCTCGTATTTTTATTACAAGGCATGCTCGATTTAATGAGACAATTTTTCCTTTTAGTGGCACTTCCTCCAACAGTAATATACGAAATCTGGAGTTAAGCACTTACTTTCACGATATACCCGATAATATTTTCTCAACTATGGCCCAAACCCCTCCTATCCAACCCACTGCTCCCACACCTACGTACCCCCCAAATTTTCAACCGTGTCACTTATGTCGGCCCAACACTACCCAATCGGACACTCATGTCCAGCCCACAACACATACCCACGCTCAGCCCACTATCACAAACCCTTTACCACCCGTAGCCCAACCGGATCTTGAGCCCATTCCAGCTCCCGATCCTCAGCCCGCTCCGCCTCAACCACAACCTGAGCCCAATCCAGACCCTAACCCGGCTCCCATACCCGATCCACCTCCACCGCAACCCGATAATACTCACCCGATGCAAACCCGTGCCAAATCGGGTGTATTTAAACCCAAACATATTGCCGATGTGGTCTCTCTTCAATCCTATCCACTTCATTGTGCTCTATCCGCCATAGTTGAACCCCGAACTTATAAAAGTGCCTCCAAAGACTCCAAATGGGTAGATGCCATGCATGAGGAACTTCATGCTCTTCATCAAAATAATACATGGACATTGGTTCCTCGTCCTCAAGCTACAAACATTGTTGGTTCTAAATGGGTGTATCGTGTTAAGTACAAATCCGATGGCTCGATTGAACGGTTTAAAGCTCGGTTAGTTGCTCAAGGATATACTCAAATCCCGGGACTTGATGTTTCACACACTTTTAGTCCCGTTGTCAAAGCAACTACCGTAAGGATTGTACTCTCTCTAGCTGTCTCAAATAACTGGACGTTACATCAACTTGATGTCAAGAATGCCTTTCTCAATGGCAACTTGAATGAAACGGTCTTTATGGAACAACCCCCGGGTTTTATAAACCCTAAATTCCCGACGCACGTGTGCAAGCTCTCTAAACCGCTCTACGGCTTGAAACAAGCTCCACGAGCTTGGTTTCAACAGTTAAGCACATTTCTCACCTTTTATGGTTTCACGTGCAGTCGCGCTGATACTTCGTTATTTATTTTCTCGGGCACTAACTGCATTATGTATTTGCTTGTTTATGTTGATGATCTCATCCTCACAGGAAATGACGAAGTAGCAATTAATTCGTTCATCTCTCGGCTCAATGATGAATTCGCCATCAAAGACTTAGGTGATTTGAATTATTTCTTAGGTCTTGAAGTGGCTCATACTAGTGATGGTTTATTTTTAACTCAAGCTAAATATGCGATGGATGTGCTTAAACGTGCTAATATGTTTGATGTCAAGCCTGCCACAACTCCATTATCTCCTCATATATCGTTCACTCTTGAAGGCACTCCATTTGACGACCCGACACTCTATCGGTCGTTAGTAGGTGCTCTTCAATATTTAACCATCACTCGTCCGGACATCTCTTATGCGGTTAATCAAGTCTCTCATTTTTTACAAAATCCGACTATTGATCATTTTCAGTCGGTCAAACGCATTTTACGATATGTCAAAGGCACTGTTTCTTATGGTATCACATTTCGGCATCCTTCAAAATATAATATCATTGGTTATTCGGATGCCGATTGGGCTCGATGTCCAGATACACGACGATCCACCTATGGTTATTCAGTTTATTTAGGTGGAAATCTAGTCTCCTGGAATGCGAAGAAGCAACCTACAGTCTCTCGCTCCAGCTGTGAGTCCGAATACAGAGCCATGGCCAACACTGCTGCAGAATTAGTTTAGATTACCCATCTTCTTCGAGAACTGCATGCTCTCCCTCCGGACCGGCCAACCTTACTTTGTGATAACAAAAGTGCCATCTTAATGACACAAAATCCAGTTTCACATAAAAGAGCCAAACACATTGACCTCGATTACCATTTTATTCGTGAGCTAGTCAACTCCAACAAACTCATCACCAAATTCGTTCCTACCAATCTTCAGGTGGCTGACATTTTTACAAAGAGTCTTCCGCAAGCTCAATTTGAAAATCTACGCTCGAAGCTACGTCTTGGTCCACCACCATTTCGATTGAAGGGGGATATTATGAGATAAACTATAGAATAGATAGTATATATCATTGTCAATATTATATTATTTGTTTCCTTTGTTATCTCCCTTATTTATGGAGATTATGTTGTACACTTCAATATATAATGGAACGTATCCCTCTAAACTAATTAGAGGTTTTGACCATAATTACTTACAAATCCAAGTAGTACTACCCATATATTCCTCAGCTATAACACCTCAAAATTTGCGTAAAATTTAAAAATTTTAAATTATAATAATTAAATAAACTCTTTTAATATCTAAAATTGTGTCTCATCTCAATAAATGCTCGATAATAAAAACTTAGTAAAATTTTAAATGCGGAAATAAAAATAGTTTAAAGATATAAATTCAAATTCAAGACGCGACAAGACTCGACTTGTCGACTACAGCAATGTCAACCGTCCACCTTCTCCTTGTCTTTGCTACTACCTGCACATGAGGGGGATTTTGGGTCATGTCAGGATCAAATAACTCAACAAGTTATTAAATCACATATCTACTAACAAAGAGGAGTTACAGCGGATTAACACTCTTGTTATTGATTAAGAACAATGTAAATTGTAAATCGAATAAGAATTAACAAGAACACAGTTTATCACAAAAAGCTTCAATGTATTAATATTAATCGATCAATACACGTATGTTTACAATTCATAAGGAACTATATATAATAGTCCTTGAAGCCTAAACTTTTACCCTAGTTATTCTAGGACTAGATTACAATCGAATTACAAAAGATATAAATTCTATAACTAACTATAATAGAATCTCGGATACGATCTGTTCATTTTATCGACATCAGTAGTAAACAGCATCGTCTGTAGTAAGTTGATCATCAGTAGTATATTGTAATTCTGCCCCATCAGTACTAAGTCTTGTAGCAGCACTAAGTCTTTGTCAGTACCAACTGCAGCATCAGAAATAAATCACTTATATCTCAACAATCTCCCCCTAAACTTGTTAATTCACTTTTAATTAATCAAGTTTCTTTTTCCTTCTCTTCTTTCTCTTTTCTCTTCTTCTCTTCTAAGAGTTTAGCTCTTCTTTCACCACCTTCTTTTATTTGCTGATTTCTCAATCTTCTTTGTTCAATGATATACTTGTTGTTCTTCTTAATAAAATAGTTATATTTTTTTGAGAACATTACAGCATCATGAGGTCTGATGAAGGAACAACAAATAGCTTGATACATTGTTTCTTCAGAATGATTGTACTCCTTTTCAAACAGAAACATTTCACATCTTTTGCTAGCCCTTTCAATGAAATACATATTAACAGTTGGGAGAACATTCCAAGCATAAACAACTTCTTTACTTTCAAATTTCTCAGGGTAATCATCTGGATAGAATGCAGCATCTATCATCTCAGTTAAATATCCAGTACCTGAGTTCTTCCATTTCCTTATGGTCATTCTTGGTTTTCAAATGATTAATACTTTGATTACATCACTTCTGGATAGTGACATAATCATTGGCTTCCAAGCACTAAATCTTGAGTTGTTTTATCTTCTCTGATCAATTCAATTACATTAATGACAACTCTCCAATTAATAATTGGATTATTTTGTAGAGGATCTTGAGGAAGATCAAGTATTGGGAAGTATTGTTTTGCTTTCTTCCTTACCTCTTCTTCAGCATCTAGCATTTTTCTCTTATTGGCAGACGGATTTGAGGATTCACCAGTCATTGGTTTTCTGGTAGTCACCAGTTTAGGATCAATGTCTATCAACTCGGTTAGTTTGACTTCTTCTTCTTCAGGTTCTGCCAATTCTTTCTTTCTTGCAGTGCAGTACTTGTCAACAATGTTTAACATCTTCATTCTTCCAAATGATTTAGCACTGTGACCTTTTGTTTTCAAGTATTCTACCATTTTGGTTTTCTGTTCAAGTACTTCTTCTGGTAGTTCAGCTTTTTCTCTCTTGCACTCTGCAACTAGATCTTCAAGACAGTTTAGATGTTCTTCTTCTATTTTTTTTGTTTGTCTAACTCTGCTTGTTGATCTTCCACCAGAAATTCTTCAATCTCTTGAATTGCTGCATTTTTCATTCTTTCTTCTTCAGCTTTTCTTTTATCTTCAAGAGCTTGAGTTTTAGCACACTTCCTTTGATATCTTATTCTTTTCACCTTCCATACATCTTGCTTTAAAGGTCTAACCAGATTTATCTTATTTACCATGTAATGACCTAAAGCTCTGTGTGGATAATCATCATCAAAATTATCTTTTCCTTTCCCACACATTTTGGAAATGGAGTGTACTTCCTATCAATTACTGGTACAAACTTTATTGTAGGAGAGAATGTATGTGCCTTCTTCTCTGGTAATATCTTTGGATGAGGAGGTAATGCACATTCATCAACCTCATCCCAGTTCACATCATCATCTATATATGGGATTATAAGAGGTTTTAATTCTGGTGTTGGAGGTCTTGGGATTACTACTGCTGGTTCAATGAGATCTGGTAATTCTTCAGACTCAGTAGTAACCAAGGTAGTTACTAACGGTATTAGAGACTCCAAGTTGAAAGGTTTGTAGATCACCATTTGCAAATTTGAGGAGTTTACTACTGATGTTTCTTCTTGTGTGTTTACTACTGATAGTTCATCAGTAGTGTCAGTATCAGTAGTAACTGGAGATAGTAATTCTTCTTCAATTTGGGCATTTACTACTGATGTTGCCTCTTGTACATCCTCTTCCATAAGATTAGTAGTATGAATTTCTTCAGTTTGTCCCACCATCTCAGTAGTATTTATGGGATCAGTAGCACCCATAGCATCAGTAGTATGAGAAAGTGTTTGTTCTGCTGCTGCTGGAGATTGAATTGCAGACACAAACACATCCTCATCCAAGCTTCTAACTCCTCTGTTCAGGTCTTCATCAATAAACGGACCTATTTCACCATGAGCTTCTTTCAAATTTAATAGGGAGGCTGATGCTTCTGCAATTGAATTGTCAATCATTTCCTGTATATGATCCTTCTCCCCCTTAGTGAACTCAACCTGTTGAGCCTCACTATCAACAATCTTCTTCTTTAATTTTCTGATAAGATTGGATTGTCTTTGAAGCTTGTAATCGAACCTCTTCTGTCTTCTGTTCATTACATTGATGTAGTGCTTCATATAACTCATGGTTCTCCCTTGATTGTTTAAAAGTTTCAGGCAATGTTGTACAGTGGTTTCAAGGTTTTCCTTCCTATCCGTCAATTGGGTTGGTTCCATACTGCCCTCACTCCATCTAGGTAGATTATCGGGCTTGTTTGGTACATTGGTTTGAAGGTAAAATAGGAGTTTTCTGACTTACCTCAGATTCAAACACTCTTAGTTCATTGTAGAGTTCATCCAGTTCCTTTTCTTTTAATGCATCTCCTTGTCTATATATAACAGTATACATAGACCACTCTTCTCCAAGAGATCTGAGAAACTTCCTGTTGATATCATTATTGTCTGGTTTCACTCCAACTTGATTGAGTTCACCAATAAGTTTGTTGAATCGATCAAAAACTTGTGACAATGATTCATTATTTTGTTCTTTGAAGTTTTCAAATTCTTGTTTTAGAACAGACTTCATGTTTCTTTTTGTACTCTTTGTACCCACAAACCTCTTCTCTAGTGCCTGCCACAACTTCTTAGCATCGTCATATTCAACAAAGAGATGTTGATAGTCAATAGGAATTGCTAGCAATAGAGTACTTAATGCTTTCAGTTCAATTCCTTTGTCTTTTTTCTCTTTGTCACACTTGAGTTTGTCTGATTCAGTTGATGAGCTTGTGAGTTGAGTCTGTAAGGTTTTATTGCCTTCTAGAACAATTTCCCACATGGAATAATCAGTAATAAGCATGTACTGCTTAATTCTGTTTTTCCACATCCCAAAGTTGTTGGGAGTGAGAATTGGGATCTTGTTTGCCTGCGTGCTTTCATTGTTATTAGACATGATTAACAAATTTGGTTTCGAAAGTATGAAACTTTTTGATGTTCTTAATTCGTAGATCTAGAACCTTATAACTCTGATACCACTTGTTAGGATCGAATAACTCAACAAGTTATTAATCAAAGATCTACTACCAAAGATGAGTTACAGCGGATTAACACTCTTGTTATTGATTAAGAACAATGTAAACTGTAAAATAAGAATTAACAAGAACACACTTTATCACAAAAAGCTTCAATGTATTAATATTAATCGATCAATACACGTATGTTTACAATTCATAAGGAACTATATATAATAGTGAAACACCCTGATTTTTTTTACCCAACTGACCTGTTGTTACAAAAGTAGTATTATGAGCAGGTTACTGCCCAGATATTCCCAGGATAATTTAATATTTTAAAAGTAGACCCCTTCACCTTTAAAACGACAGGCTGTACGCCCCAAACGGAGCTACGGTTGATTTTATATGAATTTTACAAGTTCAATAAAACTCTACAAAACTTGACTACGGATTTTAACACCAAAAACTCATGTGTTATCAAATAACAGCACTTTCATTATAAAGACTTCAAACATACTTTATACAACCATTTATATTCAAATCCTTCAACAACAAAAACTACTTAATATACCAATGCAATTTAACACCAATTGCATAACAAAAGTGGGTGTTTAAACTAACTATCATACATGGTTTAAAGTTGAAGTTTCTTTACCAACAGAATATGAAACTTCACTCCGTTAGCTCACCCTTGATTTCCGCCCGACTTTGACCCGCTTGGTTTACCTACAAAACAACCACACTTAAAGCGTAAGCTTTCGCTTAGTGAATAACGGCTAGTCACACAACATACAAATACATCCACTTAATATTTATGAATCAAAAGACTCATTTCGCCCTTATATGAATCAAAAGATTCATTTCGCCCTTATATGAATCAAAAGATTCATGTCATCTCTATATGGGCCAAACGACCCATTTCGCCCTCTTTATGAATCAAAAGATTCTTTTCACCTCTATATGGGTCAAACGACCCATTTCGCCATTTATATGAATCAAAGATTCATGTCACCTCTATATGGGCCAAACGACCCATTTCTCCTTCTTTACGAATCAAAAGATTCACTTCACCTCTATAATGAATTCATTTCGCCTCTTTATGAATCAAAAGATTCAATCACCTCTATATGAATCAAAAGGATTCATTTCGCCTTTATATGAATCATAAAGATCCATTCCGCCTTTATATGAATCAAAGAGGTCCATTCCGCCTTTATATGAATCAAAAGATTCATTTCGCCCACAACAATTAATATAATACTTAAACATCTTAATTGGTAATCTTCACACTTTTGCATCCAACAAAATGATACACAAAGTGTCAATTACCAATTTTTTTACGCGTACCCGTTACTCACCTGTTTTTTCGACCCGTTTGACAATTACACAATCAACAAGCAAGTCTTTACACCTTGGCACCTCCTTTTAGTTTTGATTCTGATTTTACTCTTAGGATCTCCTTCAATTTGTTGAATCTTTCTTCCTCTCTTTCAATTTCGTTTTCTTCCTTGAGCTCTCTAAGAGATATGTCGACTGACATATACACACACAATGATATCTGTGAAATGCCACACATCCTAGTTAACTTACACGTATACTTCTCACAATTCTATTTTAACACATTCCCCCCTTCAAGTTTCACCTTTTAAGTTCCTTCACCCATAAGTAAACTTAATTGAAACATTTAGTCCTTTACATATTAGTAAAGTTACTACTGATCATCAAATATTAATATTGCTCTTCAAGATTGATATTGATCAGTTACTAACGGAATCAGCACTAACTGACCAGCATTAACGGAATCAGCACTCTGATCAGCATTAACGGGATCAACACTAACTGATCAGCATTAACGGAAATCAGCAGTAACTGATCAGCACTAACGGGAATCAGCAGTAACTGATCAGCACTAACGGAAATCAGCAGTAACTGATCAGCACTAACGGAAATCAGTAGTAACTGATCAGCACTAACGGAAATCAGCAAACTGATCAGCACTAACGGAAATCAGCAGTAACTGATCAGCACTAACGAAAATCAGCAGTAACTGATCAGCACTAACGGAATCAGTACTAACTGAATCGTTACATCAGCCTTCCTTGAATGTCTTTTCCTTCTCGTTTACTATCCAGGTTCGACCCGTTTCGTCCATAACTTTCTCATACGATGTCCAAATGACACGAAACCAATTTCCACATTCTTTAAATGATTTATCTTTATTTATCATATTCAGCACTAACTGATCAGTTAATGTTGGTATATTTCTTCTTAAATTTTTGGGGTGTTACAACTCTCCCCCACTAATCTAGGATTGTGTCCTCACAATCCATTCTTGTAATAATGTCGGGTAATACTTAGCAAGTTCTTCTTCGGACTCCCAAGTATACTCGGACCCCCTTTTTATGCCTCCATTGAACTTTGAAGATTTTGATCTTCTTATTTCTCAATTTCTTGATCTTCTCATCTAGAATCACTATCGGTTCTTCAACATAGTTCAATTTGTTATCAATAACAATCTCTTCTATTGGCACATATGAAGCTTCATCCACCAAACACTTTCTTAGGTGCGACACATGAAAAGTGTTATGAATACTGCTAAGCTCTTCGGGTAGCTCTAATCGATATGCTACTTTTCCAACACGTGATAAAATTTTGAAAGGGCCAATGAAGCGAGGACTAAGTTTCCCACGTTTTCTAAATCTAATAATGCCCTTCCATGGAGATACCTTTAACATCACACAGTCTCCAACTTGGAATTCAATTGGCCATCTACGATTATCCGCATAAGACTTTTGTCTATCTTGAGCCATTTTCAATTTCTCACGAATTTGGTCTATCTTCTCTGTGGTTTTCTGGACCACCTCTGTACTTCCAAGTTCACACTAACCCACTTCACCCCAACAAATAGGAGTTCTACACTTTCTACCATAAAGCATTTCATATGGCGGCCTTTTGATACTCGTGTGATAACTATTATTATAAGAAAATTCAACCAAAGGTAAATGAGTATCCCAACTACCACCAAAGTCAATTGCACACGCTCTAAGCATATCCTCTGGAGTTTGAATTGTGCGCTCACTATGACCATCTGTCTGAGGATAATATGCTGTACTCAAATTGACACGAGTACCCATATCATTCTGAAACTTACCCCAGAATCTAGAAGTGAATCGACTATCTCTATCAGAGACAATAGAAACTGGAATACCATGACGTGCTACCACTTCTCGTATGTACAATTTCGCCATCACTTCTGAGGAAGATGCTTCTTTGATAGGTAAAAAGATAGCACTTTTCGTCAGCCTATCAACTATCACCCAGATTGCATCATTTTGACGCGGCGTTTTTGGCAATTTGGTGATAAGATCCATAGTAATGTGCTCCCATTTCCACACAGGGATTTCTAAGGGTTGGATTTTCCCGTATGGTTTTTGATGTTCCGCTTTCACTTGTAAGCATGTCAAACATTGTTCAACATACTTCACAATATCCCTCTTCATACCTGGCCACCAATAGTCACGTTTTAAATCATGATACATCTTCGTCGCACCAGGATGAATAGAATATTTAGATTTATGAGCTTCATCTAGTAATAACATTCGGAGTTCCTTAGAATTAGGAATCCAAATTCTACCGTGTCGGGTTCTTAAACCTCGAGAATCTTCAACTAAATTTTGAACCTGACCTTTCATACGTTCTTTATACACATCACCATTCTGCCATACTTTCTGTTGGACAACTTTGATTTGATCAAATAAACTGGGAGTAACTGTCATTCTTAAAGATCGCACCTGAAGAACATTATGCCTTGCCTTTCTGCTTAAAGCATCAGCTACAACATTGGCTTTTCCTGGATGATAAAGAATTTCACAATCATAATCTTTTACCAAGTCAAGCCAACGCCTTTGTCTCATATTTAAATCCCGCTGATCAAAGAAATATTTGAGACTCTTATGATCAGTATAAATTGTGCATTTAATACCATAAAGATAATGTCTCCAAATTTTTAAGGCAAAAACAACAGCTGCAAGCTCCAAATCATGAGTCGGGTATGTTTTCTCATGCTTCTTTAATTGTCAAGAGGCATAAGCAATAACTCGATCACGCTGCATTAGAACACAACCCAAACCATAGTATGATGCATCACAATAAACAGTCATATCTTCATTTCCTTCGGGTAGTACTAAAACAGGTGCTTGACTCAACTTCTCTTTCAAGAATTGGAATGCCTCTTCTTGTTTTGGCCCCCAATCAAACTTAACATTCTTTTGGGTTAACTTCGTGAGAGGGGTAGCAATTTTAGAAAAATCTTGAATGAATCTGCGATAATATCCTGCTAACCCAAGAAATGATCGAACTTCAGTGGAATTTTGTGGTTGATCCCACTTAATTACCGCCTCAATCTTCGACGGGTCGACTTTAATACCTTGATCATTGATCACGTGCCCCAGAAATTGGACTTCACGTAACCAAAATTCACATTTTGAAAATTTAGCATATAACTTTTCAATTCTGAGCATCTCTAAAACTTGTCTCAAATGAAGTTCATGCTCCTTGCTAGACTTAGAATACACCAAAATATCATCAATGAACACAATAACGGATTTGTCAAGCATCGGCCGACATACGCGGTTCATTAAATCCATAAAAGCTGCTGGTGCATTCGTCAACCCAAATGGCATAACCACAAACTCATAATGACCATACCTTGTACGAAATGCCGTCTTTGGTATATCTCCTTCCTGAACCTTCAATTGATGGTAACCAGATCTCAAATCTATCTTTGAAAAGTAGCTAGCACCTTGAAGTTGATCAAATAAATCATCGATTCTAGGTAAAGGATACCTATTCTTGATGGTTAATTTGTTAAGTTCACGGTAATCTATGCACATTCTCATACTACCGTCCTTTTGCTTGACAAATAACACCGGAGCACCCCAAGGAGAACTGCTGGGGCGAATGAAACCCTTATCAAGTAATTCTTGTATTTGTTTCATCAACTCTTGCATTTCAGATGGTGCAAGTCTATAAGGAGTTTTAGCTATTGGAGTAGCTCCTGGTACAAGATCAATACGAAACTCCACCTGTCTATCGGGTGGAATACCCGGTAATTCATCTGGAAACACATCAGGGAATTCACGCACTATGGGTATTTCATCTAAACGGGGAATTGATTTATTAGTATCGACAACATGAGCTAAATATGATTGACATCCATGTGACATATGCCTCCTCGCACGAGCAAAAGTGCAAATCGACAAATGAGGTCTTTTCTTGTCACCATAAATATAAATAACTCCCCCACTAGGAGCATTAACACGAATGATCTTTTTCTGACATGTAATGATAGCCCCATTAAAGCTAAGCCAATCCATACCAACGACAACATCAAACTCACCCATAATCATAGGGATTATATTGATAGAAAACAATTGACTGTCAATTTCTATTTGACAATTCTGGAAAACATCCGACACATAAATAATTTTACTATTTGCTATTTCAACATCAAGAGGAATACCTAATTTATGTTGGAAAAAGGTGTGATAAAATAATTTTTCACCAACTTTGGACCTATATAATTATATATATATGTGTTATATATAGTTATTGGTTGGTAACTTTGTGTTCTCCTTCGTGAGAGCTACACAATGGTATATAGCGTGTCCAAAGTCGAGTTGTGGTGAATGAGATATCGACTCTCAAAGTAGGGTGTTTGATACAAAAAATCTTGGAAGTGGGGGAAGTGGGAGAGTATCCCACATTGGAAAAATTACAAACCATTTGTTGGTTTATAAGGTTGAGTTGCCAGAAATAATTTGGATTGAGTTGCCCGAAATGGCTTGAACACGACTTGTATAATTATCTAGTTATAATTAACTTATAACTTTATACATCTTTATATATATATATATATATATATATATTATATATATATATATATATATATATATATATATATATATATATATATATATATATATATATAACTTTGTATATTTCTAGTTAATCATATAATTTCAACTTGTACAATTTCTAGTTATAATGAAATCATAACTTTGTATTTTCTAGTTTTAATTATATTATAACTTATACAATAACTAACTTATAATATTATTCTTAAATATCAAAATAACATTACCCTTTTTAATTATTCCATTTCATCTTGTATTTAATATATAAAATTCGTATATATGTATATTTCTTATAATAAACTTGTAACATTTTAATAAGAATATTACATCTAACTTATACATGTGTATTTTAACTTAATCTAATTAAAATACGTATAAACTTATTATGTCTTTTTAAAATTCAATTTTACCTAATAAATAAAAATTCCGAAAATTTTAATACATATATATAAATAATTAAATACAACTTGTTAATTTTAGAACTTAAAAATTAACATCCTCTTTATCAATTCCCCAAATTAATTAGATGAACCCTAATCTTGTTTTTGACCAATCAAAACTAGGGTTTTGACTTTCTTGATCAAAGACGTTATTTTTAATTAAAAGACTAATTTTAATCAATCATTTTAAACAATAAACTTTGTTTAAATTCTAAGATAGATTATAACTTTTAATAAATTCATTTAAACTTTTTAATTTAAACCTTATAGACAATAAAACTGTCTAAATTACTAGGTTTAAAGAACTAGCTTTAATAAATCTATCAAAATAATAATTAAACCTATTAGACATAAACTTGTCTAATTAACTAGGTTTTAGATTATTATCCTAATTAACACTTTTAAACTATTAAACTTAAACTAGTTTAATTTTCCAGGGTTCTTTAGGGTTTCGAAATTCTTAAGCCGATGAAACTTTTCCACCAATTAAACTAGGCTAGTTTAATAAACTTGGTGTCCAAGTAACTTCTAGATTTTCGAAATCTCTAAGGGATTAGGAAAGAATCCTTTTGATCAATTAAACAAATCTTGTTTAACATACTTGATCCTAGGGATCTTTCTTGGTCACGAAAAATTCAAGGAAGTAAGGAAAGAATCCTTTTGATCAAATAAACATATCTTGTTTAACATACTTGATCCTAGGGTTCTTCCTAGGGTTTTCGAAAATTGCTAGGGTTTCTAGAAACCTTCTTGACCAATTAAACTTAGACTAGTTTAATGTTCTTGGTCCTAGGGTTATTCCCTTTTTCGAAAATTATGAAGAAGAAGAAGAAAACTTGAAACAAAAAAAAACTTAAATTAAAGTAAACAAACAATCTTTGTTAATCTAGTCTAGATCTCTAAACCAACGCTCTGATACCCACTGTAGGGTTTCACATGACACTGATCGACCACTTGGGTCAACCTCCTAGTAAACTTGGTTCGACCATACTGACCAAGAACATGAACTTGTTCTTGACCGGTTAAAACCAACTAGCTGATTTAATCCCTAAATGCGGAACTGGGATCCTTAAACCCTTAAAGGATTGGGATGTTGGAGAACCAGATTAGGTTAACAAGAAAGAAACCTTGTACGAAGAACTCGAACACACACATACTTGTGTGTTCGTCGACCATCAACCAAAGAACCCTAGGGTTCTTTGGCCGAAATTCGTCCAAGAGGGAGAAGGGAGAAAAGGGTTTCCCAAAACATACCTTGTTGATTTACACAATAATATTATCCAATTACTATATGATTTAATAGCTTTAAATCATATCATGGATAACCTTTAATTAACACATTGTATATTTACTCAACTAGTAAATGTACAACTACTTGTATTAATTAGTTAGTTAAACTAATCTAGTAATAAGTTAAACTTAACTTAATACTAAACTGATTCATAATGACTATTATGAATCATTCCTCTTCGTAGTACCATTGATTATCTTGCTCGTATTACATGTACTCACCGGTGTGACCCTTAAGTGTTTCGTAGGTATGGATGTATCATCATAGGTTGACTGACTGTGCACATAATTCCTTCAGACTCCCACTTGTGTAAGTCTGTAACCTTTGTCTTAATGATACGAGCTACAGTGGCCTTCTAGATGGGCATGTAGGTAACCAACCCCATAAAAATAGCTTACGTAACCCAGGTATAGTTTATGAAAAACTCTTTAATAGCGTCTCCTAGTAAAGAACACTCTGTCTTTACTTCTTGGGCAAACTATGTTAGGCTTATCCCTTGCAGCACGATATTTGTGATAACGAATACGAGCATGGTAGAAATTATCAACTCCTGTATTCGAAATCATTTTATGACTTCTTGATTCAAACTGTTGTGATAAACGACAAAGAACAGATCAGTTCGTTTGGGCACGGCCGTGCACTTGCCAGTTTCTTGTCAAGTCAAAGGACCTTTAAATATCTCTCCTAAAGAGGAGGTGCAATTACCATCTTGTATATTTCGATTTAAAATACAACTTCCTTTGTACCCAGTATCGCCTCGTATGACAAACGTATTTCAGAATTGTCTAAGTTGAACCAAAGCACATTAGTCATTGTATCCTAAACCAAATACCTCAGGCTTAAGGAAAATCCTAGTGAACAATACTTTTGAACTTTTCAACCACGAAGTATTGTCACGGTGGTCAATCCAATATTCGTTGAGCCTCCAACAGAATATCACCGATATTTGGTTTACACAAAACTTGTGTAGTTATCTTCGAAAAACTTTCGAATCTACCACCAAATACCGCGATGACGTTAACGTCCCATCGAGGTTCCCACCAAGACGAGTAGTCACGGATTTTGTGTCTTCTTTAATAAATAGACTTTTATTCATGGATCTTGTAAAACATACAAAGTCTGAATAAAAATGATGCTAACTCATGTACTATTCCTCACTGGACATAGATACTGAATTATTACTGGATCATTACTTATTCCTTTCATTTGTGTTAATTACTTAATGATTCTTACAACCTTAATTGTAACTTTATCACTAAACCAATCATTTCTATTAAACTAAAGATATAAGACGAGTATTTAGGAATACTATTACTTTTGTCTTTGCTAGATATTGTTCTTGCAACAATCTAGAACATATTCTAGTCTTGCCTTTTATGTAATTCGGTAAACATAGGAGGATTGGAAATTAACTCCTTAGTTTCTTGAATTCATAAAATTTTCCTTGTAACTAAAGCCTCTTTTAGTTACTTGATTTGTAGATATTCTTACTAGTTAAAGAAATTTCCTTAAATGATTGTGTTATCCACTGAAGTGTTTAACAACCTATTAGATATGCAATAATTAATCACAAGACTTGTGATCACGCTATTAGGTTTGCAATAATCTAATTAACGATCATTTATTATTTCTCTTAACTCTTTGGCTTAACGACTTGGTAAAACCTTGTTGTTAATGTCTTACTAACTTACTGAATTCACTAACGTCTTTAATGAATTACGTTAGTCTTAGCTCCCACTTACTTTTATGGAACTTAAGCATCTCTTAAAACCATGGATTCGAAATAAAATAAGAATTATTCAAACAATAAAAAATTGTTTTTACTGAATCCATAAAATACTGAATTATAAAACTTGGTGCTCGTGGGATCATCATCATCTCATGCCGGTCATCTCACTTATCATCTTATGCAATAAACGATTGCTAAAGTTGAGTTACTTGTAATAAAAAGTTGAGTTACTTGTAATAAACTTTTACAAGTGGGAAGCGAGTATCTAGAAGTTGGTCAAGTCAACTAAGGAGGAAGCATTGCCTCCTACCCTTTGACCCTTGCCACAACCAAGACACCGTTTCTCGGTCCTTGTTTGGCTTTACCTTCTTGACCTTTTTGTTTGACTCCATTACCCTTTAGGCACGCTGTGGCTGGGATCGGTTTTATCCTTTCCCTTTCCACTGCGCCTCTTTCTCTGATCACTACCATCATCGGTTACTACGAGATCATTCTTAAACTTGGTCCCCAAATCAACTCAGTAGTCATGAGCATGGAATGTAGCTCATCAATGGATTCCTCCATGTTGACTATATAATGCTTATAGTCATCTGACAACGAGTTTAATATCATTACTGTTGCTAACTGCAATGGTACTGGGTATCCTATTCATTCAAGATGATCCATGTGCTCTTTCATTTCCATGACGTGAGCACTCACCGATGATCCTTTAACCACCTTGCGAGATTTGAACACCCTATAAGCGTAATATGCTTATCCTGGTTCACTTCTAGCATTCGCGGTAGGAGCATTTGGTATTGCTTTTTCTAGGACATTTCCTTTTCTCTCATGCGTAATCATAATCCGAAGATCACACTTCCAATAGAGAAACATTGACCCAGTCAATTCGTCCTTTTCTAGAAACAAGCGTAGTGAGAGATTGTTGGTACGTGTCGTTAAGGTTGTTGTTGCCATCTACAAATCAAACCCAGTTTAATTAGTACTCATAAACAAACATTCTCTAAAATATATTATAAACACATAATTAATATTTTAGGCCTAGGATCCATATACCACATTCTCGCAGCAAGGTTTGGGCACTTCCCGACGAGACATGCTATTTCTGGTAGGTAACTTCCTTACCGATCGTATCAAGACTTGACACGATTCCTAGGGGTCGTAGAATCTTTAGACTTGTAACTTATTACAACTTTGTACAATCTAATCGTACATTTCTAAGTTAGTAATAAAGTCTAGTATGTTTATTCTACTCAAGTACTTTTTGGTCTGGGACTCCCGATTATCACCAAAGTAGATCAGACCATCTAAGATAGTGCGATGCTCTGCGCCGGGACTCCCGATTATCACAGAACCTTACGCACCCTAACACTCGCAATGATTTGAATCCATATCTAAGGTTCTTTATCCTTACAATATGAATATCGTTTAACAAGTGAGGTGTTCCATTAGGTGGATAGTACTTCGATCTAAGATTTTCTTGGGTTTGTTTAAGTCTTAAACTAAACTTAAACATTTATTCCAATCTTAATCCTTGTTTAAAATGTGTGACTTGTGAATTGAAGAATTTACACGATTTTACATGTATACCTTAAACGAGGTGTACAAAACGTTTTACGCAAAACCTTATTTCTAATAAAAACTTACTTGTTTTATATTACTTGAAAAACTTATAAAACTTATGTTAAACTTTTAAAAACTTTTATGATTCATGAACTTGAAACATAAACCTAGTTTAACACATCTAGTTTTCCATATGTCTAATAATGAAATTAAACATTTGTTTTGACTTATTAGATTCGACCAAAACTTATGTCTTAACGACACACTTACAAACTTTGTGATTTTCTTGTGTAGCTCCCACTAGCTTCAACAACTATGATGAAACTTAAGCTAATACAATCACCGGTTTATACTAGGTGAAACTAATAAACTTATTATATAAAGACTATATATATTAATTCTTAGTTTGTTTAAACCTTTCTTATATTTAACTTGAACTAGTTAAATATAGGTTCTTGTTATTTATACTTGATCATTAATCTAGTATATTACATGACTTGTAAAATACTTATATTATACTTGTATAATTATCTAGTTATAATTAACATATAACTTTATATATATATATATATATATATATATATATATATATATATATATATATATATATATATATATATATATATATATATAACTTTGTATATTTCTAGTTAATCATATAATTTCAACTTGTACAATTTCTAGTTATAATGAAATCATAACTTTGTATTTTCTAGTTTTAATTATATTATAACTTATACTATAACTAACTTATAATATTATTCTTAAATATCAAAATAACATTACCCTTTTTAATTATTCCATTTCATCTTGTATTTAATATATAAAATTCATATATATGTATATTTCTTATAATAAACTTGTAACATTTTAATAAGAATATTACATCTAACTTATACATGTGTATTTTAACTTAATCTAATTAAAATACGTATAAACTTATTATGTCTTTTTAAAATTCAATTTTACCTAATAAATAAAAATTCCAAAAATTTTAATACATATATATAAATAATTAAATACAACTTGTTAATTTTAGAACTTAAAAATTAACATCCTCTTTATCAATTCCCCAAATTAATTAGATGAACCCTAATCTTGTTTTTGACCAATCAAAACTAGGGTTTTGACTTTCTTGATCAAAGACGTTATTTTTAATTAAAAGACTAATTTTAATCAATCATTTTAAACAATAAACTTTGTTTAAATTCTAAGATAGATTATAACTTTTAATAAATTCATTTAAACTTTTTAATTTAAACCTTATAGACAATAAAACTGTCTAAATTACTAGGTTTAAAGAACTAGCTTTAATAAATCTATCAAAATAATAATTAAACCTATTAGACATAAACTTGTCTAATTAACTAGGTTTTAGATTATTATCCTAATTAACACTTTTAAACTATTAAACTTAAACTAGTTTAATGTTCTAGGGTTCTTTAGGGTTTCGAAATTCTTAAGCCTAGGAAACTTTTCCACCAATTAAACTAGGCTAGTTTAATAAACTTGGTGTCCAAGTAACCTCTAGATTTTCGAAATCTCTAAGGGATTAGGAAAGAATCATTTTGAACAATTAAAAAAATCTTGTTTAACATACTTGATCCTAGGGATCTTTCTTGGTCACGAAAAATTCAAGGAAGTAAGGAAAGAATCCTTTTGATCAAATAAACATATCTTGTTTAACATACTTGATCCTAGGGTTCTTCCTAGGGTTTTCGAAAATTGCTAGGGTTTCTAGAAACCTTCTTGACCAATTAAACTTAGACTAGTTTAATGTTCTTGGTCCTAGGGTTATTCCCTTTTTCGAAAATTATGAAGAAGAAGAAGAAGAAAACTTGAAACAAAAAAAACTTAAATTAAAGTAAACAAACAATCTTTGTTAATCTAGTCTAGATCTCTAAACCAACGCTCTGATACCCACTGTAGGGTTTCACATGACACTGATCGACCACTTGGCTCAACCTCCTAGTAAACTTGGTTCGACCATACTGACCAAGAACATGAACTTGTTCTTGACCGGTTAAAACCAACTAGCTGATTTAATCCCTAAATGCGGAACTGGGATTAAACCTAATCCTTAAACCCTTAAAGGATTGGGATGTTGGAGAACTAGATTAGGTTAACAAGAAAGAAACCTTGTACGAAGAACTCGAACACACACATACTTGTGTGTTCGTCGACCATCAACCAAAGAACCCTAGGGTTCTTTGGCCGAAATTCGTCCAAGAGGGAGAAGGGAGAAAAGGGTTTCCCAAAACATACCTTGTTGATTGCTTAAGATAGATCCACTGATGATGAACAAGTCGAGCGATCTTCTAGTTGATCTAAGAAATGAACTTGGATATTCAAGACTTGAAGAACACGAAGAACGAAGAACACCAAACTTGGTGTTCTTGGGTGTGTTTCGGCCGAAGCCAATGAGAGGGAAGGAGGAAGTATTTCGTGTGATTGATCAAGCGGTTTTAGGGTTACCCTAAGCCTCTTATTTATATACAAATAAGTTACGCTTAGAACCCTTCTAGTTTAATTAATATTAGAACTTTAATTAAACTTTCTTTTAACACTTCCATCCCTTATAGTTCAACTAGTTTATTATTGTTGCGCTTAACTATCAAATGTCTAGTATTAACACACTATAATTTCGGTACCCATATACACGAAATATATAGACTTGTATTTATACTTTTAATAGTTAATTATATAATAACCTTTATATAATTACACAATAATATTATCCAATTACTATATGATTTAATAGCTTTAAATCATATCATGGATAACCTTTAATTAACACATTGTATATTTACTCAACTAGTAAATGTACAACTACTTGTATTAATTAGTTAGTTAAACTAATCTAGTAATAAGTTAAACTTAACTTAATACTTAACTGATTCATAATGACTATTATGAATCATTCCTCTTCGTAGTACCATTGATTATCTTGCTCGTATTACATGTACTCACCGGTGTGACCCTTAAGTGTTTCGTAGGCATGGATGTATCATCATAGGTTGACTGACTGTGCACATAATTCCTTCAAAGGACTGACTTGAGCAGTCAGTTATGAAAAATCTGCAGTAAATGTAGTTTACAGTTTTGATTTCTTGTTTAATAGAATTGAATGCATTTAATGTTTTGTTAAACATTACTTGGCATTCTACACTATAAATAGAGACCTTGGGTCTCATTTGTAGACACGCCATCACCTACTTCTCTTGTAAATCACAGTTTCTCTCCAAGAAAACACTCTCAATTGTGGTATTGTTCTGGCTTGGATTATATCCGGTAGTGTAAAACTACTCGGTTGTTTTACCCTGGGAAATAGACAACGAATCTATTTTAAGGGGATCGTGAATTTCACGAGACTCAACCAAAACTTTGTAACTTGTTTGTTCTATTTTATTTGTTTCAATCTTTTGTAAACGTTTTAGTCAATTTCCCTTATTGTATTGTATTTTATATAATGAAAATTGGTATTAGCTCCTACAAATTAAAATAGATTTTCCTCTCTAGCTAATACCGGTTGGAAAATACAAATTTTTTTTCGGATTTTGCTCGTTAATAGCATAGATTCGGAAAAGTGGTGATTGAAACGTTTTATAGAACAAAAAGGTTCAATTGAGTTTTTTTCGAAAATTTCCAATTTTGTTTTGTTTAAATTTGTTAAATCAAATTTTTGGATTAAAGTTCATTATATCAAGTTTTTAAAGTTTGATTTTAAATAACTTGATATATTATTTAAAACAATTTTGGATTTAAAAATTTATATTTGTGGACATTGATTGTAAGATACAAGATAGTCATAGACTTCTTGAGTTGATACTTGAAATATATCTTACTTCTAATCGAAATAAGTATAATTGTTGAGGCTTATTGGTCAAACATTTGCATTTTTTATTTGATAAAAATGACAAATGTTGTGACAGTGCCTAATATGGAAATGCATATGAAGGAAGATGTGCATATTGTGGCTATGATTTCCGAATTGTCGAAGGTTAATTTGGTGGGAAACGATTCAAGTGGATGTGATGTTGATACGGGTGCAACCCGTCATGTGTGTTTCAATAAAATTTTGTTTAGCACTTTTGAAGACGTTGAAAATGGACAAAAACTTTTTATGGGAAACTCGGCTACTGCGGATATCAAAGGTGAAGGAAATGTCATCTTAAGGATGATTTCTGGAAATGATGTCACATTAATCAATGTGTTGTATGTTCCGGCGATTCGTAAGAATCTTGTGTCCGGATGGTTGCTTACTAAGTTTGGATTTCGAGTTGTGATTGAATCCGATAAAATTGTGTTATCAAAATGTGGAATGGATGTTGGTAAGGGTTATGCCCTTAATGGTATGTTCAAATTAAATTTGAGAAATTTTAAATGAAATTTTAATAAAAATGTTACTAATGTCGTTCATTTACTTGAAACGTCAAATGTTTGGCATGGTCGTTTAGGCCATGTAAATTTTAATTCAATTCATCGTTTAATTAAATTAAATAGCATACCAACATTCCACATTGATTCGAATCACAAATGCAACACGTGTGTTGAAGCCAAACTTACGAGAACATCATTTCGATCGGTTGAAAGGAAAACCGAACCACTTGATATAATTCATACGGATGCGTGTGATTTGAAATCAATTCCAACCATGGGTGGTAACAAGTACTTCATTACGTTCATTGATGATTGTACTAAATATTGCTACGTATACTTACTTAAGAGTAAGGATGAAGCAATTGAGAAATTCATTTTGTATAAAAATGAGGTTGAAAACCAACTTAATAAGAAAATCAAGGTTTTACGAAGTGATCGAGGAGGTGAATATGTTTATCCTTTTGCGGAATTATGTTCTCAAAATGGAATAAGACATGAATTCACTACTCCTTATTCGCCACAGCAAAATGGTATTGCCGAGCGAAAGAATCGTACCTTGAAAGAGATGGTTAATGCCATGCTTATAAGTTCGGGCCTAAACCATGAAATGTGGGGGGAAGCCGTGTTGTCGGCTAATTATCTTTTAAATAAGATACCACGTAAGGATAAGGATGAAACACCGTATGAACTTTGGTTTGGAAGAAAACCTTCGTATAAGTACTTACGAGTGTGGGGGTGCCTTGCTAAGGTAGCCATTCCTCTTCCCAAGACTCAAAAGATTGGGTCTAAAACGGTTGATTGCATATTTATTGGTTATGCACATCATAGTAGTGCCTATCGTTTTCTTGTGCATGAATCTAAGATTCCCGACATACACAAAAATACGATTATGGAATCAAGGAATGTGTCATTCTTTGAAAATGTGTTTCCTTGTTTAGACAAAGAACAAGGAAGTTCGTCTACACGTGTTGACGAAGTTGACCATGATGAGAGACAACAACAACCTCAATTAGAAGAGGTTGAGCCTAGAAGAAGTAAAAGGGCAAGGATTGAAAAATCCTTTGGTTCGGACTTTGTCACCTATATGGTAGAAAGTGAACCACGAACATACCGTGAAGCGGTAACTTCTTCGGAAGGACCTCAATGGAAAGAAGCCATTAAAAGCGAGATAGATTCTATCTTACAAAACCATACGTGGGAGCTAGTTGATCTTCCTCCGGGTTGTAAAACTTTAGGCTACCGATGGATTTTTAAGAAAAAGATGAAAGCGGATGGTTCCATTGATAAATACAAAGCGAGGCTGGTGATCAAAGGATATAGAAAACGAGAAGGTCTTGATTACTTTGATACCTACTCACCAGTAACGCGAATAACATCAATTCGGATGATACTTGCGATTGCTTCCATAAGAAATCTAGAGGTTCATCAAATGGATGTGAAAAACGCCTTTCTAAATGGTGATTTAGAAGAGGAGATTTATATGGAACAACCGGAAGGCTTTATTGCTCCCGGTCAAGAGGCAAAAGTGTGTAAACTCGTTAAATCATTGTATGGATTGAAACAAGCTCCTAAACAATGGCACCAAAAGTTTGACAATGTCATGCTAGAAAGTGGCTTTAAAATTAACGAGTGTGACAAATGTGTTTATGTGAAAAACACAAGTCATGGATATGTCATCTTATGTCTTTATGTAGATGATATGCTTATCATTGGAAGCAATGATAAGATGACTCAATCTACAAAAGATATGTTGAAGTCAAGGTTTGACATGAAAGACATGGGCTTGGCGGATGTCATTCTTGGAATCAAGATTGTACGCACCCATGATGGACTTGTGTTAACTCAAAAACACTATGTTGATAAAATTCTTGAGAATTTTAGTGTGGGAGACACTAATAAAGTTAGTACTCCAATTGACACCTCTCACCATCTACATAAAAATAGAGGTGAAAGTGTGAATCAATTAGAATACTCAAGGATTATTGGTAGTCTAATGAGTTGTACAAGACCGGATTTAGCTTATGCGGTGAGTAGGCTAAGTCGGTACACTAGTAATCCAAGTGTCGAACATTGGAAAAGTATTACTAGAGTACTTCGGTACTTGAGGTACACTAGAAATTATGGATTGCATTATACTAGATATCCCGCTGTGATCGAAGGATACAGTGATGCGAATTGGATATCGGATATAAAGGATTCCAAATCTACAAGTGGTTATGTGTTTACCCTTGGAGGTGCGGCTATATCTTGGAAATCGTCCAAGCAAACGGTTATAGCTAGATCCACAGTGGAATCCGAGTTTATCGCCTTGGATAAAAGTGGTGAAGAGGCGGAATGGCTACGCCAATTTGTGGAATGTATTCCAAATTGGTCTATGCCTTTGTCTTCCATTTGTATACATTGTGATAGCCAATCGGCTATTGGTAGAACCAAGAGTGCAATGTATAATGGTAAGTCAAGGCATATTCGACGTAGACATAACTCGATACGACAACTACTCTTAACTGGAGTTATCACGATTGACTATGTAAAGTCAAAAGATAACATCGCGGATCCGGTTACGAAAGGCTTAAGCAAAGAGTTAGATAATAAGTCGTCGAATGGAATGGGACTAAAGCCCTTGGAATAAAAGTTTATGCGAAGGAAACCTAACCTAGTTGACTGTAGATCCCAAGATCTAGGTTCAATAGGACAACCTAATTGTATAAACGAAGGGATGTCACTGTGGGGGTAACGGAATTCCTCCAAACATTCTTAAAGGGAGTACATTGTACTACTTCCTAGTCCATTCCTAGTGCAGTGACAATGAAGATAAGCACTATGGCTTTTAATGATTCGCGGTAGAGAATCACCTATGTGAGAGATAAGTGGGGTCGCTTCGAATGGAATTGTTGGGCACAATTCTTAGTAGCTCTCGCAGAACCAGGCAGTGTCCATGATCAAGACGGGCATGATAAGAGGATATGAACAAGTTAGGGAGAGTCTTGTGAGAATGTATACTGTCGTCTACACAAAAGGCGGACTCAGTTCAAGGACATCGCGTCTACTGACTGCTAGGAGACTAAGTGTGCTTCTCAAGGGAGGGTTCAAAGGATAACACCTACCTATCCTTTGCAAGACTTAACTGTTGAACATTTATCGATGTTTTGTGGTGTTTTCAATCGATCTCTATTCATGTGGGGGATTGTTGGAAAAAGTTGTGATAAAATGATTTTTCACCAACTTTGGACCTATATAATTATATATATATATATATATATATATATATATATATATATATATATATATATATATATATATATATATATATATATATATATGTGTGTGTGTGTGTGTGTGTGTGTGTGTGTGTGTGTTATATATAGTATTTGGTTGGTAGCTTTGTGTTCTCCTTCGTTAGAGCTACGCAACGGTATATAGCATGTCCAAAGTCGAGTTGTGGTGAATGAGATATTAACTCTCAAAGTAGGGTGTTTGATACAAGAAATCTTGGAAGTGGGGGAAGTGGGAGAGTATCCCACATTGGAAAAATTACAAACCATTTGTTGGTTTATAAGGTTGGAAGTTGTATGGAAGATTAAATCCTTATACATGGGTTTTACCCGCACGCCTACGCGCAGGGGGGGGGGGGTGCAAATAATTTGGACTGAGTTGCCCGAAATGGCTTGAACTCGTGTACGCCCGAGCGACCTGCGGACACGAATGCAGCTCCGAAATTCCGGGCTCGTGCGGGTCAATTTTTTGCATCAAGTCGACACTGCACTATGCTCGTACTGATCAGTCTCATACTGACTGGTCAATACCGACCACCTCGGTACTGAGTTTTTCGACATGTACTGCGCTGCAGTCCAATACTGAGTGTTCAACATGTACTGTGCAGCAGTACTGAGTTGCAGTCTCATACTGACCTGCGCAGCAGACTTCCAATACTGACCTGCAGTCCAATACTGAGTTCCTGCGCTGACCTGCAGTCCAATACTGAGCTGCAGTACTGAACTACGCAGCAGACTTCCAATACTGAGTTCTCGTACTGAGTTGCAGCGCTGAGTTCTCGGACTAACCTCTAATACTGACCAGAAGGACTGACTTGAGCAGTCAGTTATGAAAAATCTGCAGTAAATGCAGTTTACAGTTTTGATTTCTTGTTTAATAGAATTGAATGCATTTAATCTTTTGTTAAACATTACTTGGCAATATACACTATAAATAGAGACCTTGGGTCTCATTTGTAGACACACCATCACCTACTTCTCTTCTAAATCACAGTTTCTCTCCAAGAAAACACTCTCAATTGTGGTATTGTTCTGGCTTGGATTATATCCGGTAGTGTAAAACTACTCGGTTGTTTTACCCTGGGAAATAGACAACGAATCTATTTTAAGGGGATCGTGAATTTCACGAGACTCAACCAAAACTTTGTAACTTGTTTGTTCTATTTTATTTGTTTCAATCTTTTGTAAACGTTTTAGTCAATTTCCCTTATAGTATTGTATTTTATTTAATGAAAATTGGTATTAGCTCCTACAATTTACTCATAGGAGTAATAAAATTCCGACTTAATCTTTCCGAAACAAAAGATCGAGTAGCCCCTGAATCAAATAAAACGTGTGCAGGTATTGAATTCACAAGAAATGTACCTGTCAGAACATCAGGAGCATCTCGAGCCTCCTCCGCAGTCATCTGAAAGGAACACCCCTTGGGTTTTGATGTATTTGCTACTTGCTTTCCCAAATCTCGATTCATATCCCAGCCTCCTCCCGACCTTTTCAGTTCTGGACAATCTTCCTTATAGTGCCCAGGTTTTGAACAATTGTAACAAAGATTTATTGGGCTCGTACATTCACGGCTCATATGACCTGATTTCCCACAACGATAACAAACTTTCTCCCATGCTCTACAAACTCCTCCATGTTTCCTTCCACACGTTTTACATGCCGGAACGTCTTTCTGGTCATACCGATTCACCGAGACACTAGAACCACCAAAACTTTTGGAGGTTCCTGTTTTCTGCTTTTTAAATGACATATTTGATTGTTCAGCTTTTCGTTTAGGAGAACCACCATCATGTCTCCTAGTTTCCTGCTCTTTTTCACGTGCCTCGTTCACCAATTGATCAAACTTTTGCCAACGACTAGGATTTGTAAACTCACGAATTTCTTTCTTCAACATTTCATGATAATGTTCCATGAGTAACCTTGGATTCTGCATATATTCTGGACAGAATCGGGCTCTAGCCAAATATATCCCTGTAAACTCATTTATTGATTGTGTTGTTTGTTTTGTAGTGAGAAAGTCGCGACGTATCTTTTTCAACTCTGAGTCCGGTGAGAAATTTCTAGTGAACTCCACCCGGAACTCACCCCAAGACCAATTATAAACCGCATCAAATCCTTTAGTACTGACCAAAAGATCCCACCATTCTTTGCCTCGTTTGCGAAGCAAGTTTGAAGCAAAAGTGACTTTCAAAAATTTGGGGCATCCACACGTCTTGAACGCCCCTTCCACCTCAGATAACCATCTTACACTCACAATAGGATCTGCCTCACCATCAAATTTTGGCGGACAACAAGCTGAGAATTCTTTGTAGCTAAATCGATCTTTACCCACACCAACATCTTTTACAAAATTTTCCACTTGTACAGCTCCTCCAGCGGGAGGTTGTGTCGTCTTCAGTTCAACTTGTTTCACAAACTCATCAGAAATTGCATTATGAATTTCTTCAGTAATTCGAGCTAAAATGAGGGGAATGATGGCCTCTTGAGCTCGTGTCATCTCTTTTCTTACCAAGCGTTTCAGTTCCGCCTTCAATGCATTTGATATTTCTTTGTCACTGCCACTAGAAGACTTTGAATGTTCAGAACTATCCTCCCTATTTTCATTATGAGGATCTGCCTCCAATTCCTCATGATGACTCGACCCACCAGTCGATTCAACCCTTTTATCAGCCATCACTACTGATTGTAATATTATAAAAGTACGCGTCTATATGTTAGTTTAATAACACCTAAACTAGCATATAATCAACTTACTAGCACACAACGTTAAGGATTACTTTAACCTAATCCTCTTGATGCATTATGACTTATATAACTACTTACCTTATTATATAATCATGATCATGTTGGCCAAGCATGATTATGATAATATAATACAACTAAGTACTTATATTTACCATAAGACATGTCAATTCATAAGTTAAAACCATCCTTAACTACAACAAACAAACCATTTAAGTTAGTTTAAGTCTAAGTACCCTACTAACGGAGGATACTTAAATCCCTTAAACCAATGCTCTAATACCAACTTGAAACACACTGATTTTTTTTTACCCAACTGACATGTTGTTACAAAAGTAGTATTATGAGCAGGTTAATGCCCAGATATTCCCAGGATAATTTAATATTTTAAAAGTAGACCCCTTCACCTTTAAAACGACAGGTTGTACGCCCCAAACGGAGCTACGGTTGATTTTATATGAATTTTACAAGTTCAACAGAACTCTACAAAACTTGACTACGGATTTTAACACCAAAAACTAATGTGTTATCAAATAACAACACTTTCATTATAAAGACTTCAAACATACTTTATACAACCATTTATATTCAAATCCTTCAACAACAAAAACTACTTAATATTCACCTATGCAATTTAACACCAATTGCATAACAAAAGTGGGTGTTTAAGCTAACTATCATACATGGTTTAAAGTTGAAGTTTCTTTACCAACAAAATATGAAACTTCACTCCGTTAGCTCACCCTTGATTTCCGTCCGACTTTGACCCGCTTGGTTTACCTACAAAACAACCACACACTTAAAGCGTAAGCTTTCGCTTAGTGAATAACGGCTAGTCACACAACATACAAATACATCCACTTAATATTTATGAATCAAAAGACTCATTTCGCCCTTATATGAATCAAAAGATTCATTTCGCCCATATATGAATCAAAAGATTCATGTCATCTCTATATGGGCTGTAACACCGCAAATTTAAACCCGATTTTTTTTTTAATAACTAGCGGAAGCGTAATATTCAAACCATATAAAGTTAAGTCATTTTAGAAAATACAACTTCAAATATAATATTAATCAAAACATCAAAACGGTTTAATGTGTTACTACAAAAACGACTCGATTACAAAATACTATCAGAGCAACCATTGGTCAACCATTCCTAACAAGCACCCGTTGACCCGCCCAACAATCGAACCTGCAAAAGAGTCAACGAAGGAGGGATTAGCTAACAGCTAAGTGAATGAACTTAAACAAACAATATATAATAGAACAACCGATACAAATTCACACTTTCCCGATTAGTTAATTTTGAAGAGTAACGGCGGTTCGGCCGAACCTTAAATCATTGTCGGCCTAACAATGATAACCGATGGCCCTTTACTCAAAGACAGTGTGTACCCCCTTAGAACAACCAGTGCTTCTAAGGGCGATACACCTTGTCAATAGTAAACTTCTGCCCAGTAGAATGTTCCGATTACTGACCTCTTCCCCAAATGTGCACATAATTAATTACCGAATTATTTATACTGAAGTGTGGGTTTGCAATAAACATTGCAACTAAAAACCAAAACCCGAGAAAGTTCTCATCGAAAACATCGCACGAAGAAATTTTCACTGCGATCCCTAAAGTTCGTGCTGCACGAAGAATGCTCGTGCTGCACGAACCCTCTTCGTGCGGCACGAAAAACTTCGTGGACACGAAAACGAGTTTCTGTCCAAGCTCGTGGCACGAAAACTCAGGTTCGTGCCACGAAAACCGAAATCCTGCATTTTACCAAAGTATCCAATTTCTACCCAAATTGTACACATATAGATTGAAGGCTAAATCCACTCACCTTACAACCGCAATCCTTCCAAACTCAGTTGTCTTATATCACTGAGTTTGCTTCCCAATTCCTGTACATAAAATGAATACCGAATTAGTAATCCGAATTTATCAATTGCTCGCAAAAGCAATACAAATCTAATACCAACATTTAGCATAAATGTAATGACTACCTTACTTGCATATTACCAAAGTTGCAATTACAAACTCTTAAGACATTCCAAGTCAAAACCCACAACAATTGCATTTAGTCACTTTTACATATTTTGCAACCAAACAGGTCAAAATCCGTAAACTAACTTTGACACTACCTAATTCATGTCTTGTAAATCTACAATTTCCCAACTTATCATATTTAGACTTCTAAAGTCAAGAATGTACCAAACAATGCATTTTCAATCCAAATTTAACATATTAGGCCCAAACGGGTTAAAACCGAACAATTTATCATAACACTTTCCAAATCCAAGACCAACATATCAACTAACATTTACATACCATTTTATGACTAACTTGACATCTTAAAATAAAGTCAAACTTTAGATTTGACCAAAACCAAGAATCCATAAAATTGACTAGTTTTTGTGTCTAAAAATCCAATTAGCCAAACACTACTAACTTTTTACCAAAAATCATGTTTCCAAGCTATAATCAATTTCAATTAACACAAATTGATCAACACATAATAATTTAACCTAGCATACACATCTTGTACACAAAATCATCATTTCATAATTTAAACGGTTCAAGTCATCTTCTCTAACTAGCCATTTATGGAGGATTCCATGAACTTGACAATTCAAGACATTATTAAGCATACACAACCTTTGACATTTCTAACATGTTTCTTTAACCTAAGAACACAACAATTATACACAAAACTTTAATTTCAAGAATTAGACCAAACACCCATCTTCTTCCTCAAGAACCCTTTAATGGTGAAATCATACACTCTAATCAATTCAAGTTTCTATAAGTTAAATTCACTTCTAAAACACTTTATAACCACAAGAAAACCATAAAGGTTCATCAATTTCATCATTCATCAAGAATCCCTAAAACAACAATGGAACCCTAGTTCATCTTTTTAACAAGAACTATAAACCCTAGAATAGTTGGGGTTTCCTTACCTAAAGCTTGCTTCAATTCGAGATTTAGAGAAGAAGAATGAGAGATTCAAGCATACATCTTCCATTTTAGAACAAGAACACCAAAATTTCAATGTGTGTGTGTGTGTGTCGTTATGAACCAGGGAAGAAAAAGAGGTTTTGTGACACCTCTTGGAAACGTGGCACACAAAAGAAGAAGTCCCAATTTCATTTAAACACAGTATAAAATACATGTTATCTAATTATACACTGATAAATTTTAAGGCCTAAACGACCTCTGATTTACACAACGAAAATATATTTGGAACTCTGGTTTAAAAAGGAATCTAGATATATAAATATCACTAATTAAACAAAACATTTCAATTTTCACTAATTTTAACCCCTTGGTTAAAATACAATTAAATCAAATTAAAATTAAATAAGATATTAAATAATAGAATATTATTTACCAAAAGTAATAAAATAATAGGCCGGGTTTCGGGATGTTACATGGGCCAAACGACCCATTTCGCCCTCTTTATGAATCAAAAGATTCTTTTCACCTCTATATGGGTCAAACGACCCATTTCGCCATTTATATGAATCAAAGATTCATGTCACCTCTATATGGGCCAAACGACCCATTTCTCCTTCTTTATGAATCAAAAGATTCACTTCACCTCTATAATGAATTCATTTCGCCTCTTTATGAATCAAAAGATTCAATCACCTCTATATGAATCAAAAGGATTCATTTCGCCTTTATATGAATCATAAAGATCCATTCCGCCTTTATATGAATCAAAGAGATCCATTCCGCCTTTATATGAATCAAAAGATTCATTTCGCCCACAACAATTAATATAATACTTAAACATCTTAATTGGTAATCTTCACATGCATCCAACAAAATGATACACAAAGTGTCAATTACCAAATTTTTTACGCCTACCCGTTACTCACCTGTTTTTCCGACCCGTTTGACAATTACACAATCAACAAGCAAGTCTTTACACCTTGGCACCTCCTTTTAGTTTTGATTCTGATTTTACTCTTAGGATCTCCTTCAATTTGTTGAATCTTTCTTACTCTCTTTCAATTTCGTTTTCTTCCTTGAGCTCTCTAAGAGATATGTCGACTGACATATACACACACAATGATATCTGTGAAATGCCACACATCCTAGTTAACTTACACGTATACTTCTCACAATTCTATTTTAACACATTTCCCCCTTCAAGTTTCACCTTTTAAGTTCCTTCACCCATAAGTAAACTTAATTGAAACATTTAGTCCTTTACATATTAGTAAAGTTACTACTGATCATCAAATATTAATATTGCTCTTCAAGATTGATATTGATCAGTTACTAACGGAATCAGCACTAACTGACCAGCATTAACGGAATCAGCACTAACTGATCAGCATTAACGGGATCAACACTAACTGATCAGCATTAACGGAAATCAGCAGTAACTGATCAGCACTAACGGGAATCAGCAGTAACTGATCAGCACTAACGGAAATCAGCAGTAACTGATCAGCACTAACGGAAATCAGCAGTAACTGATCAGCATTAACGGAAATCAGCAGTAACTGATCAGCACTAACGGAAATCAGCAGTAACTGATCAGCACTAACGGAAATCAGCAGTAACTGATCAGCACTAACGGAATCAGTACTAACTGAATCGTTACATCAACCTTCCTTGAATTTCTTTTCCTTTTCGTTTACTATCCGGGTTCGACCCTTTCGTCCATAACTTTCTCATACGATGTCCAAATGACACGAAACCAATTTCCACATTCTTTAAATGATTTATATTTATTTATCATATTCAGCACTAACTGATCAGTTAATGTTGGTATATTTCTTCTTAAATTTTTGGGGTGTTACAAATAGTCCTTGAAGCCTAAACTTTTACCCTAGTTATTCTAGGACTAGATTACAATCGAATTACAAAAGATATAAATTCTATAACTAACTATACTAGAATCTCGGATACAATCTGTTCCTTTTATCGACATCAGTAGTAAATAGCATCGTCAGTAATAAATTGATCATCAGTAGTTGATGTGCTAAATCTAGTTATAAATTAAATGTCCTAAATACGCCTATTCTAGATTACCACACTCGTAGGCAAGTATGACCTAATCGTGAGTAATATAGTTCAGGCAAGTATTTTCGGGTGTTCGTTTCCGCAGGGAACAGTTAAGCTGACCCGTAGGCTAAAACTAAGTTAATTAATCTAAAACTGACAATTATGAAAGGGGTTTGTTTTTATTTATTGAACTACAAATTTAAGAAACTAAATTAAATTAAATATAAATAATTTTTAAAATGATAAATGACTAAGAAACTCAAACTAGTTGGAGAAAACATTTACTATGACTGAATCCCTCTAGACTTAGGTTTGGTTGGTTAAGACCCGATTGGTATAATATTCTAGAAGCTAGGCAGCTAGATTTCTCTCAACTTCATACAATGTCCGTAATATGGATCCTAGGAATTTCTTCTCTTAAGAAATATATATTATGGTCACACTTCGGTTTACTAATTATAACTAAGGCTCGGATTTCCGCCACCTTCTAATCCTAGGAATTTCTTCTCTAAGGGTTAGTCTTTTAGTCTCGCCTAGGTTATCGGTATCTGGTCTCGGACCCCTATTTCTAGTGAGTCGCCTACTACGTCACCGAGGTGAAAAGCAGAGGGAATTACTAAGTAGTTAAGATGTTGTCAATATCTTACAGTTCAATAACGAACAGATCAAATACGCGAAGGTTAAAGGTTCAACTAAAAGGTTCTTCGTTATAAATAATAAATGTTCAAATATTCAAACTAATCCTAAAAATAAACCAAACCTAAATCTCAAGTTCATACAATCATAGTGAATAAAGGTTTCTAGCACATAGACATACTAGAACAAACAAACATCAAACAATAATAAAAAGTCAAAAACATTGTTAATAAGAACAAGGAATTGAACCAAATAATTATTGATATAGAATGCTTTTGAATCTCCTCCTCCAAATTGTGTTTCGTTCCTTTCTCTGTTCCGTTCGTGCGTGGGATTCTTTTTCTGAATTCGCAGCCTTGCGGCTGCTCTCCTCTGCTGCCCCAAAAACCCCAAAACGTGAATTCCTTTGTGACCAAAATGTCTCTTTTAATTAGTTCCATGTGCACATGGGCTTTTGTCCAAATTGTGGGTCGTGAGTTAGCTTTGTGTTTGCACGTGAGCCTTCAAATTGAGATGACAAATTGTGACCTCCTTCTCAAAAACTCACGTGGTCTAGTGACTTCCAAAACAAATGTCATTGGGCTCCTTTTTAATTGATTTCGAGCCCGTCATCAAAATAAACTCAGGCTTTGATTAATTGCATTAATTCTCGATTGGCCTCCTTAAAATTGTGTGTGACAGTGTGTATCTAGAATGCATCGTGTCTAAGTCTCAGTCCAATTACCACATTAATTCTCCTCTATTTGATTCACCTTTTGATATGTAATTGGCTCATTTATTTTCTTCTCTCAAAGTATGAACTTTTAACACCTAATTGGCTCATTTATTGTCTTCTTTTGAGTTATGACCTGCAATTTACAAACATATAAGAATTAGGCACGAAAAGTATTATTTTCCTTATAAAACAAGCCTAAATTATATAATATTGGCGGATTTAAATATGTATAAATTCGTCAATATCAAGATGCCCACACTTGAACTTTGCTTGTCCTCAAGCAAATCATCGTAAAAATAATTCAATCAGTTAGATAACAATATAGTATAGTGACACTTTATCTTAATTTCATTCATAGAAACACAAAAAATTTCAGACCCTAGCCCATTTTAACAGTTAAAATTTTTACTATATTTTATGTCCAAGTTTGTGTAAGACATTAGCTAACTTCTCACAAATCTAATCAAATCTTTAACTATGCTAATTATACTACTTTTAACTTAGATACTAATCAATCCTTGCATAACCTATAAAAGCCATCTTTATGAAAATTACTCAACTAATAAGGTTAATTAAGAAAATTTAGTTTAATTATTCATTTCATAGCTTATTTGCTTTATTTATTACATGCTTATTTATTTCTTTACTTTCATACATGCTTTGCATGTTTATTAATTTTTATTTATTTATTTTGTTTGGAAGAGAGAACCGCAACTTTCTTTGAGCACCCGCGTAAAAGACTTTCAGCCAACATATCCAGATCAGTTGACCTTAGTATGCTAGGTTTAAAGGACCCCGCGAGCTTACTTGTCGGGAACCTAAGGCCGGTTAATTGTTCTCCCTAAGTATTTAATTAGGTATTTATTCAAGAATCGATTCGAACCTCAGCTTACATTGTGAACCCGCGTAAAAGACTTTCGACCAACATGTCCAGATCAGTTGACCTTAGAATGCTAGGTTTGAAGGACCCCTCGGGCGTACTTGTCGGGAGCACAAGGCCGGATGAATACTCTCACCGATTCACAAATTTTTCTTTTTATATTTATTATTTAGCAATTTATTCACGTAAACTAAAAGCTCCTAATCCAACCTAATGTCATCGGGAGCTAGCTTTGCTAATCTTAATTTTCTAAAAGACAATTCTTATAGATTTTACAAGACATTTCAAATTTTCCAAGTTAGAAAGTTGTTTAATTAACGAGTTAAAAAGATCATTAGATCGATGAAAAACCACAAAAATTGACACATAAAAGCTAGGTAAATTTTTGCCCTTTAAATTGAACTTTATTTTCCAAAATTGTTTCTAAAGCATTGAGATATGTCATAAAAAAAATTTGCTAATTAAAATGGTTTTGTGTAGTTAGATGATTTTCTAGAGAACTTCAACAAGTGGTGGAACTCACCCCCATGCCCACACTTAAAGATTTGCATTGTCCTCAATGCAATAAAATTTTAAACTAACCGGTAAAAGTAAATAGGCAAAAGGAAGGGTACTCCCTGGGGGTGCCTTGTGCAGATTCCACACTGCAAGCATCATCATCCAAGCATCCTTATCTAGCAGTCATTCAGCTCGATCCAAGTTCCAACCACAAAAAGAAAAACACACAAAACAAAATAAAAGCAAATAAAATAAAATAAAATAAAAGTAAAAACATGGGTTGCCTCCCGAGAAGCGCTTCGTTTATTTCCGAGTCCTGAGCTTGACTCGTCCCCAAGTTATATTACTTGGGGTAGATTACCGGACGGCCCTTATCAACGATGTCACTCGGGCCAAAATAGTTGCAACTCATCCCTTCGTGACTTTTAAGTAAAAACCTTATGGCCTCAGTACCAGATTCACAGTTAGTTTCAGCTTTTAGTCTCAACTCTACTATATGTAAGAACTCATCGGTAATTGTGTCATCGAAGATGTGATCGTGGAGTTCTTTAAGACTTGGGTTTTCAAATCGAGAGATGTGATTTGTGGGTTTGTTTTCTGTGGCATTTTTGTAGCAATCTTCGATGTCGAACTCTTGTAGAAAGGCATACTCAAGATGAGTAGGTGGCGGTTTAAACTCAAGATTCGGGTGGTTTTCAACAGATGGTATTTGTGAGAAAACATTTCTAAGATGACATGGAGGTAGTGTTGGTTCATGAATTTGCTCCTTTATAGCATGGGTATGAGTATGATAAGGATGTTTAAGTTCAAAAGGTGTGTCATTTTGAATCTTCTCATCTAGAGAAAATTGCTCGGGAACTCTGTCGGGCTTTTGGGCATCTGAGGCGTCAGCATATAGGAGTTCTTCCAACTCTCTTATCACATCATCAGGGCTCATGTCATCATCACCAAGTAAGGTATCATCAAGGTCATCGGTTATTGAGAAATTCTCTAACTCGGCGGTAAGGTCATCATCAGTGGAATCATCATGAATGAGAGAATTATCAACAATATGTGCATGTGTTAAATCTTTATTCTCTAGCTCTACTTCGGTTTTGATCTCCTCGAGTTCCACCTCTTCTTCTTTCGATCCGCTCTCGTAAGCACACCACCACTCTAGAAGCTCTTGGATGGCTTCCTCCTCGTCATCCTGTTCATCAACGAAATCATAAGTTACCAAAGGAGGTGAGCTTACATGATTACCACTTTGGGTGGTTATAGCTTCAACATGAACAACATCTTCAAAGCCCTTATAAGAAATTGTTGTGCATCTTCATGTATCTTTGACTCTTGTTCCGTGAATTTTTCCAAAAGATTTTCTAACGATGCTAATCTCGAATCGAGTTTTGTTCCTTGATCGGGGATGTTTTCTCTAGGAGGATTTACTTGATCGTGCTAGTAGAAACCAAGTGGGTTTGATTGTCTAAGGGGATACTTGTAATTCCTCTCGTAGTTGCACCCCTGATATCCAGTTCGATAATTACCTTCAAATCCCTGGTTCATGTAGTGCACCTCCTCTTCATTCATCATAGGATTATGTTGCTCAAAATCTTTTGTAAGTTATGACCTTCGACAATTGTCGCGTCCAACCTGAAAAACATGTAAGGAAGAAGTTAGTTTATCTAATCTGTGTTCTAGTACCTTTTGGTTGTTTAGAAGAGCCGCCAATTCTTCATTCGAGTTATCATCAATTGCGTTAATCGCTCTAGGAGGATATGTTTGATTGAATAAGATCCATTCCTCCTCAGTCATCATAGGTTGTTCAACGTCCCCCATTGAATAATAGGCTGTTAAAAATTTAAGTGCAAGGGAGCAAAACAAACCGTAAAATGCAACTGTTGAAAGTAATTAAAAAATAAAAATAAAATAAAAATAAAAATAAATAAAACAAATAACTCGTCCAAGAACAAGTTCTCAAACGAGGATCGATTAACAAACTAAGTTCTAAGCTACTAAATCAAGCAATTGTTCCCCGGCAGCGGCGCCAAAAACTTGATGTGATGAAACTAGTTATAAATGAAATGTCCTAAATACGCGTATTCTAGATTACCACACTCGTAGGCAAGTATGACCTAATCGCGGACAATATAGTCAAGGTAAGTATTTTCAGATATTCGTCTCCACAGGGAACAGTTAAGCTGACTATGTAAATTAAAATTAAGTAAATTAACCTAAACAAGTAATTGCAAAAAGGGTTTTTGTTTTATTTATAAACTACTAATTAAAATAATTAAACTTAATAAAAAGTAGACAAATGAAATATGGGAAAAACTTTAATCTGTCGGAGACGACATTCACTATGACCGAATCCCTCTAAACTTAGGTTTGGTTGGTTAAGACCCGATTGATATAATATTCTAGAAGTTAGGCAGCTAGATTTCTCTCAACTTCCTACAATGTCCGTAATATGGTTCCTAGGAATTTCTTCTCTCAAGAAATATATTATGGTCACACTTCAGTTTACTAATTATAACTAAGGCTCGGATTTCCGCCACCTTCTAATCCTAGGAATTTCTTCTCTAAAGAGTAGTCTTTTAGCCTCGCCTAGGTTATCGGTATCTGGTCTCGGACCCCTATTTCTAGTGAGTCGCCTACTACGTCACCGAAGTGAAAAGTTGGGGGAATTACTAAAGAGTTATGGTGTTGTCAATACCTAACAATTCAACAACAAACAGATCAAATATGCGAAGATTAAAAGTTTAACTAAAAGGTTCTCCGTTATAAATAATAAGTGTTCAAATATAAATAAGACAATCCTAATAAAAAAACCAAACCTAAAACATAGAGTTCATCAATTCATAGTGAATACAAGGATTTAGCTCATGAACATACTAGACAAATCAACCATAAAATCACAAGAAAACATAATAATAAAAGGATAAACCGTCCGTTCTTGCGTCTGCTTGATAGTTTCGTCCGTCCGACACTTTTCTTGTTCGTTCGTAACCTGCTTCTTGCGTAAAGGGTTCTTCAATTTGGCAGCCTTGCGGCTGCTCCTAAATCGTGCGTCCAAAAACCCCAAAACGTGAATTCCTTTGTGACCAAAATGTCTCTTTTAATTAGTTCCATGTGCACATGGGCTTTTGTCCAAATTGTGGGTCATGAGTTAGCTTTGTGTTTGCACGTGAGCCTTCAAATTGAGATGACAAATTGTGACCTCCTTCTCAAAAACTCACGTGGTCTAGTGACTTCCAAAACAAATGTCATTGGGCTCCTTTTTAATTGATTTCGAGCCCGTCATCAAAATAAACTCAGGCTTTGATTAATTGCATTAATTCTCGATTGGCCTCCTTAAAATTGTGTGTGACAGTGTGTATCTAGAATGCATCGTGTCTAAGTCTCAGTCCAATTACCACATTAATTCTCCTCTATTTGATTCACCTTTTGATATGTAATTGGCTCATTTATTTTCTTCTCTCAAAGTATGAACTTTTAACACCTAATTGGCTCATTTATTGTCTTCTTTTGAGTTATGACCTGCAATTTACAAACATATAAGAATTAGGCACGAAAAGTATTATTTTCCTTATAAAACAAGCCTAAATTATATAAATGTTGACTCAACAAGAATTATAGAAGATAAAAACTAACTCATGTACTCATACTCAATTATGCACAAAATGATACTGTACCGAGTTCAGATACTCAAGCACAAATATCTCAGATCATATGACAATAGATTAAACTCATCAACTCAGTCATCATACTCAAATAGTTTATACACACAACATACTCAACAAGTTAACTCACGATAATCATATTGCACATAATCACACGAGACATATGTAAATAAGTGTATATACGGTGACAAAACTCACTTCGATTAGCTAGCTTCCAAAAAGATCCACAAATACTCCACACCTCATATTTAACTCTAGACGATCCTACGTCATACAAGAAAGGCTCGTATCTATAACGACTCAAAAACTCGAACCGTACAAATTTGGCAGCATGCGTTGCTCTCCCCGAAACAACCATATCTCCCAAACCGTAAGGCTGGTAGACTCCAAATTTTTCATAGAATGTAAATAACATATTGTAACACCTCAAATTTTATAACAAAATATTTGACCAAAATATATCATTTTATAATAGAAGAACGGTTTCAAATTACGGATTTACAATAACCTTTGGTATGAAAATCAGAGTATAATGTTTGGTGTTACAAAATATATTAAAACCAAAGCTAAGTATAATTCCGCTCTAGTGTTCTTCTATCCTAGGCCCCGCACGTCTCCAATCGTACGCACCTATATCTTCGATCCAGAACCTGAGTACATAGCAAAACAAACAAGGAGTACGTGAGACAAGAAAGTTTCGTGAGTTACATGGGTTTTAGACCCGATAATAACAAGTATCACATTATAAAAAAAACACACACACACACGCGCGCACGCGCGCGCACACACACACACACACACACACACACACACACACACACACACACACACACATATATATATATATATATATATATATATATATATATATATATATATATATATATATATATATATAATCCATCACTACGGTCTAGTCACTCTATTGTGACCCTATCGATCATGCTCTCCTACACGCGTTTCTCGCGTTTGACTTCGCGTCGCGAACTCCACGTGAACTTTATTCGCGCCCCCTAAAAACTTCGCACCCGCGAAAACAAATTTATGTTTGAAACTTCGCGAACGCGAACCTAAGTTCGCGTCGCGAACTTTGCCTAGCAGCTATGCCTGCACATTTTGTTGTCCTTTTCGACCCGGTTTCAACTTTATCAACATAATACACATATCAAACGATGTCCAAATGACACGAAACCAATTCCACGTCTTTTAAATGATTTATCCTTATTTATAATGTTTTTTAATAATTTATTCGATATAAAATTTCGGGTCGTTACACACAAGGTCCGCATACTTTTTATGGTTTTTACACCCTTCATCAACAATCTTAAACAAGATTTATGGTAGGTTTCCCCTACAACCACTTTCTCCCAAATCTAACTCATAAAGTGTTTAAGAGTTGAAAAATACATTAGATCTTCAACTAGGAACAACAATCTTTAAATTCTAGGAAGGATTTTGCACCAAGACACCAAAATCTCCCTCTTCCTTTTCAAAATAGAAGCACAAGAACAATGGTGGAAATGGAGTGAAAACCCTAGTTTTTCCCGTTTTATGCCAGTCAGACACAACTCATGCCGCGAGCCAAAACCTTCGCGCAACGAATAAATGCGGGCACCCAACTTCGTGACTAATCTTCGCAACTCGACTCTCCGGCTTCACCAACTCTTCGCGTCACGAGACCCAATACTCGCGTTGTTCTATCATTTTTTCAACTTGATATTTACCAAGTTTTTTACCCGATTCCAAATAACGCAAGTCACAAACGTTAAATCGTAAAACACATTAATAAATAAATTGCAACATTAATAACACAAAACACATGATTCATGATATTTTCTAATTTAAATATGACTACAAATTTATGGTCGTTACATATAACCTTTTGTGAGTTTTGTGTATAATGATTACACGTGGTATTTAAGTAATGGATGCTCAAAACACATGAAAGAGTATCACTTACTTTTAGGTGGCGTTGTTTTTTTTTTTTTTTTTTTTTTTTTTTGAAAAATAGTCTTTTTGTTGTCTTAGTATGCAGGCGGGGAAACATTTTGAAAAAAGACACTTCGTTTTTTTGGAAGTCAGAGAGAGCAGGACAAGTCTTAGGGGTTTGCTTGGAGAAGACTTTGATCATACTGTTCTAAGTTTGGAAGACATTTTATTTAACGAGTCGAGCTTTTAACGAGCTACTCGAGCTCGTTTATATCGAGCTCGAGCCTATACAAATTCGATCTCGAGTCGAGCTCGAACAAAAAACAAGACTCGATTAATCTCACGAGCCGAGCCTAATAATTTAATACTCGACTCGACTCGTTCAATAGCTCGTTTAATCTCGAGCCTAACGAGCCAAAACGATCTTAACGAGTCGATCCTAACAAGTCGAACAAGTGTTCTATACAATAAGTACAAGTGTTGATATAATAAGTACAAGAATATATGTATATTAATATGGATGTTAACGAGTCGAGTAATTAACGAGCTATTTCGAGTTTGTAAATTAGTTATTTTCAAAAAACATGGAATCATAAACGAGTATCGAGCTCGAGCTCGAACACTATATAAATATTCGAGCTCGAGCTCGAGCTTAATTTTAAAACCTTATTCGAGCTCGAGTCGAGCTCGAGCCGGGTAATTACTTAACGAGCCGAGCCCAAATTTCCTGATATTCGACTCGACTCGAATCGTTAACACCCCTAACCATCACTACCACCTACCTCCATCACCACCACATACCACTACCACCTACCGCTACCACCATCACCGCAACCACCCACTACTACCGCCACCCCCACCACCTACGGCCTCCACCACCACCACCACCCATCATCCACCACCTTCGTAGTCATCGCCACCACCACCCATCATCCACCACTTCCACCACCATCAACCACCGTCTACCGCCACCACCAACCGCCACCTGCCACTATCACCTACCACCACCAACACTACCACTACCATGACCACCACCCGCCTCACCCACCATCACCAATACAAACACTAAAAAGTCTATCGCTATAGATATTAAAAAACAAAAACAACTCTATAGACTGCAGACCTTTAATACACATCTTCTCTACATATATAACCTACAGACTACAAATATTTTGCCTCTTAAAAAAACAAACTATAACCCTAGTTGCAATATACTCGTAAAATAAAGGGCTATGAAGTGATTACACAAAGTAAACATTTTATTAACGAAAAATAAAATAAATATTGAATCCATCACCCGCCTCTCTCTCTCTCTCTCTCTCTCTCTCTCTCTCTCTCTCCTCATCGTTTGAATCTCTACGTTTTCTCTCTCATCATTGTCACGAGACGTTCATCACGCGCACACAAATCAAATCGTTGTGCAATTTTATTCTCTCCCCGGAATTGGTGGATTCAAATCTCACTTTTAGGTATCAATGGAACTGTTTCTTCCTTAGATTCAATTTCTCATCACCCGTTAATTGCTCGGATCCAACTGGTGGTTACTTCACTTGTGTCGGCATCTGGCTTTAATTCAGGATTTGCTAGGGTTTATGTGAGTCTTGAGTATTTCTATTGATAAGTTCAAGATTGAGATTTGTTGCTGCTAGATTTCTGCAAATTAATTTCAGCCTGAATGATCGAATTTGCGTTTAATATATGTTATATTGTCATTTGTTGTCGGTGAATTACTGATTTCTCATATCGGAAGATCTAATCATATTTTGCATTCTTGATGATTTTAAAGTGCTGCAAGTTTTGAAGAAAATGCTTGTGCCTTGTGAAGCTTTCTCTATATATAATCGTTGAAATGCCCAATTTAGAATTTAGCTAGCCCTGGATTTGTGTTGTGCGAAACTGTGATGTTATATAGATAGAACAAAACCCGTAGTGTGAAAAACCAATTGATATTATTTCTGATTTTTTAGTTACTAGTTCCACCTAGGGCTGCAGTTAAGCTGGGTAGAAATGATTGGACACATTGATTTCTGATTATAACTTATATAATCAGCTTAACTAAATATTGATGGAATGTTAAAACATATTATTTCTTTTTGCAGGTCACATGGCCTCTAGAATTTGGGGCCAAAATGAAGAAAACAGAGTTAGGAAACAAGGTGTTATTCAAATGTAGTGCTAACAAGATCTTTTATGAAATAAGAAGCACAGTTGAATTGGTAATGTGATTTATCATATATATATATAGATATAGATGGATACAGAAGAAACACACAATGATTTAGGAACTTCAGAGCAAGGGTATTCTAGTAATAATACATGGTGGCCTACAGAGTTTGTTGATAAATTTGGATCTGTTTCATTGAAAGAAAATCAAACTCACAGAAGATCTATGAGTAGCAATACATACGACAAGTTTATATCTCAATCTCAATCAGCATCACAAATCCTTTGGAATACTGGAGTGCTTTCTGAACCTATTCCAAATGGTTTCTACTCACTCATTCATGTAAGCACTTTTTTGGATCTTTTTATATTATTACTTGAAGAATTTAATGTGAATGATCTAATATCTGTATCTATATATCTATATATATATATAGGATAAGAGGCTGAAGGATCTTTTTGATGATATACCGAGATTGGAGGAACTGCATGAATTGGAAGTTGAGGGGGTGAAAGCGGATATTATACTTGTTGATTTCCAAAAAGATAAGAAGGTTTCCATGTTAAAGCAACTTATTTCCACGCTAGTGAAAGGTTTAAACTCAAATCCTGCTGCAATTATAAAGAAGATTGCTGGATTGGTGAGTTGTTGATTTTGCTTGCAATTTTTTCTAAAAATTGAATTATTTTTTTTAATTTTTATATCTGACAGGTGTCAGATTTCTACAAGCGGCCACAATTTGATAGCCCGATGAAAGGTTCAGTTGAGGATGGTCGAGGTGTGCAGTTGTTGGGACATGTTAAAAACGGTTCATGTCGTCCTCGAGCAATACTTTTTAAAGTTCTTGCTGATACTGTTGGTTTAGAAAGCCGATTGGTTGTGGTAAGCCCTAAATCTTTATTATATTTATTAATCTGTGATTTTGAATTAAAAAAATTGTGTTTTGACTTTTGAAGATTTGTTTGGATGTGGTTTTAGGGGTTACCTGATGAAAATGAAGGAGTTGGTGAGTGTGTAGATTCATATAAGCATATGTCAGTAGTGGTAGTTCTGAATTCTGTTGAACTGTTAGTTGACCTTATGCGATTTCCTGGTCAACTCATACCTCAGTCAACAAAAGCTATTTTGATGACACATATTTCTGGAGCTGCAGCTGGAGAAAGTGATTCTGCAGAGAATGATTCATGTGATTCACCACTTGAACCAAACAGCCCTTTATATGACAGGTTGGTTACTTGATTGGCTATTGTGCCTCTATAAATGACTCAAATGGTCCCTAGGTTTGTACCATATTATATATTTGGTCCTTTAGTTTCATAAATTGCACTGGTAGTCCTTATTTCTGAAACTATTGACACGAAATAAACGTGTAATTACGTGTAATTGTGATTGTATATTGATCGTTATCACGAGGTGTAAATATATAGGGAATATATTTACACTCTAATCCTTGTACTTAGGAGAATGTATATAGTATGTTTATTTGTCTAATATTCCCCCGCAAGCTAAGGCCGGGGAGCGAGCCTTAGCTTGGACCTTAGAAGCTCGAACCGTTGTGACGATAACGGCTTGGTAAAGATATCTGCAATTTGATCATTTGTGGAGATGAACTGTACACACAACCTTCTTTGAGCTACCTTTTCTCGAACAAAGTGAAAATCCACTTCAACATGTTTTGTTCGGGCGTGGAACACAGGATTTGCAAATAAGTATGTGGCTCCTAAGTTATCACACCATAGTGTAGGAGCGGCTTTAAAAGGAACTCGTAATTCGCCTAATAAATCTTGAAGCCATGTTAGTTCAGCAACTGTGTCTGCCATGGATTTATATTCAGATTCGGTGGATGACCGAGAAACAGTACGTTGTTTGCGAGCAGACCATGAAACTAGATTCGATCCAAGATATATCGCATATCCCCCCGTGGATCGGCGGTCGTCTGGGCAGCCAGCCCAATCAGCATCAGAATAAGCTGTGAGATTTGGAAACGATGCATCAGAATATGCATGAAGTCGTGTATCTGATGCAGACTGAATTCGTAAGCCCAATGATGACGTTCCCTGTAGATACCGGATTATTCTTTTGACAACAGACCAGTGATTTAATGTGGGAGCATGCATGAATTGGCAGACTTTGTTGACTGCATATGTTATATCTGGGCGAGATAATGTAACATATTGTAGAGCCCCCACAAGCTGTCGGTACCGAACCGGGTTATCAAAAAAGGGACTGTCGCCAAGATAAAGATTAGAGCTAGGTTGTAATTGGAGATGGAACCGGTTTTGATTCCGTTAAGCCAGCTCGGGTGATGATGTCTTGAATGTATTTCTTTTGAGACAATATCAGATCACCCTTTTGACGAGTAATTTCAATGCCCAAAAAATATGAAAGCGTTCCCATGTCTTTAACTGCAAACTGAGTGCTGAGAGTTTGAACAACCTTTTCAAGAGCCTGTGAAATATTGCCTGTCAAAATAATGTCATCAACGTACACAAGCATATACAATAAGGTGCCCTGATGAGAGTACGTAAAAAGAGACGGATCTGTGCGGGAGCCTCGAAAGCCAATCTTCTGTAAAGCACTGGATAACCGATGAAACCACGCACGGGGGGCTTGTTTCAACCCGTAGAGTGCTTTATGTAACAAGCACACGTGATTCGGTTTACTGGCATCTACAAAACCAGGTGGTTGTTTGAGGTAAACCGTCTCTTTCAGATCACCATGTAGAAACGCATTCTGAATATCCATCTGTCGTAGTGGCCAATTGTGTGTAGTGGCAATAGATAACACTACACGAATGGTTGTTGCTTTAACGACCGGGCTAAATGTCTCTTGATAGTCAATACCCGGTTGTTGATTAAAGCCTTTGGCCACCAATCGTGCCTTGTAACGCGTGACTTTTCCTGTTTGATCACGTTTTAATTTATAAACCCACCTGCAATCAACAATATTAGTATTTGGTTTTTGTGGAACAAGAGACCACGTTCCATTTTTTATCAAGGCCGAATATTCCTCACACATAGCTTGGCGCCATTGTGGTATTGTGTTGGCAATGGTAAAGGATGGAGGTTCGTTGTCTGTGTAGTTGAGAGTGGCGTGGTATGCGGAAGGATCATAAAAGGAGGGAGGTTTTGTATTTTGACGAAGGTTAGTCGGTCGGGTGCGGGTGGAGGCAGCGGGTGGCTGAACAGGTGGCGGATCAGGGGTGGATTGGGCCGCCACGGTGCTGACTGCCGCGGTTGGAACAGTAGATGTATTGGCCGGTGTAGGGTTAGGTTTTTTGGGTCGCCGACTATACGTATAGAGGAGTGGAGGTTCGAGATTAAGAGTAGTTGTTGTGTGGGAAGTGTGATCAGGTGGTGGGTTAGGGTAGGAAGAAATGTAAGGGTCGGAGTTAGTGTGTTGATTTTGTTCAGGGTTAGGAGGTGAAGTTGCAAAAGGAAGAGAGGACTCATCAAACCGCACGTAGCGACAAATGTAGATGCGGTCGGTGTCGGGATCAAGACACCGATAGCCATGATGAGAGGTGCTGTAGCCCAAGAAAACACAAGGAGTTGACCGAAAATCCATTTTATGTTGGTTGTAAGGTCGTAGGTGAGGGTAAGCACGACAACCAAAAACGCGAAGAAACGAGAAATCTGGTCTAGTTTTAAATATAAGTTCAAAGGGTGAGGTATTGTGGTTAGTGCGGGAAGGCATACGGTTGATTAGGTACACGGCTGTTTTATATGCAAAGCGCCAAAAATGTTTAGGCACATGTGAGTGTGCAAGAAGGGTAAGACCAGTCTCAACCACATGTCGGTGGCGACGTTCAACAGTGCCATTTTGGGCACTCGTGTGTGGACAAGAGAGGCGATGTACAATTCCAATAGATGAGAAAAAGGAATGAAGATTGCGGAATTCAACCATAAGCATAAAGCGTTTGAACGTGGGAAAAACATCAGATTTTTGTTGTAAAGGAAAAAACCACATATAGCTAGAAAAATGATCAACACAAAGCAAAAAATAACGATGACTATCCGACGAGGTGATAGGTGCGGGTCCCCATACATCACAAAAAACAAGATCTAAAATGTTTGAACTTTTATTAGATGAAGATGATAAATGTAGTTTGGATGATTTGCCAACAAAACATGATTCACAAGTAAAAGAACATTTATTTGCTAAAGGTAAAGTATATCTAGATAACATTGAATTTAAAAGTTGATGATGTGGATGTCCAAGTCGATGATGCCACGTTTGAGGGGACGCACGAACCGCTGAAAAGGCAACTTTGAAAAGTGATTGAAAACGTGGTACATAGTACATTGATGGTGTAAAGACCATTAAGGCTTGGACCCGTGAGGAGGGTACGATGTGTAGACTTGTCCTTCACACCAAAAAAAAAGAATCATGAAATTCAAAATAAACGTGATTATCAGTGCAAAATTGTTTGACAGAAAGTAAGTTTCGTTTTATTTGAGGAACGTGTAAGATGCTTGAGAGAGAAAAAGTTTTGTTTGGAGAGAAAATTTTTGAGGAACCGATATGTAAGATGGGAAGTCCCTTACCATTACCAACATGAAGTTGATCAGTGCCATTGTAGGGCTCCGTATGATCAAAGTTTGAAAAATCAGAAGCAACATGATGGTTGCAGCCTGTATCCGGAAGCCATGAAGATGTTGCATTGGAGCGGTGATCGGCATAGTAAGCTGATGGTGGTTGTTGTTGTCTCTTGTATGTAGAAGGATCACGGTTAGGGCACTCGGATGGAATGTGTCCAATGCCACACCTGTTACATGAACCAAAAACCATATTTTGATTAGAAGCCCACGAAAATTTACCTCCCCCGGATTGTTGTTGTGATCTGTTGTTGCTGGAGTTGTTATGGGTCCCTCGTCCGCGACCTCGGTAACCTCGACCGCGCCCTCGGTTGGCATAGAAAGCAGTAGCGGGTGAGTTGGTTTGTGGTTGGGCTTGAAGGCCGAATTGGGATAAGAGTTGTTGTAGAGCAGCAAGTTGATCAACAGAGTGCGTCCCGGACGAGTTGGGGGTGGCTGTGGCGGTGAAAGCTTGAGCAGGTGTGACTTCGGGTTGAGTCTTTTTCAACATATAATCATAATCAGCAAGTATGCCATGTAGTTCCGAGAATTGTTGAGGTGGATTGGTAAGGAAAGTGGATTTTAGGTTATTGTATTCATCGCGAAGACCTGAGATCACGAGCATAATCACATCTTTTGCTTTCATGGCTTCTCCAATATTAGCGAGAGCATCAGAATATTCTTGTGCACGGTTTAAATAAGCTGCTGCAGTTTCGTTACTTTTCATCTCGAGTTTCAACAGCTGCGTTTTTAACATGTATTCACGTGATGAGGAGTGTGGGGCATAAGCTCGTTCAAGGTTGAGCCAAATATCACGAGCCGTAGATCCATGAACTTGTGGGAAGGAGGCTTCAGAGATAGTAGATATAATTAGCATGCAAATGTGTGCATCGTTAGTTATCCAAACATTGTAATCTGGATTGATGTTTGTGTCGGAGGGACTGCCATCTTTAGAGGTGGTTGGTGTGACATATTGTGGTGGGCATTGAATGGTGCCATTGATATACCCGAATAGACCGTTTGTGATAAGAAAGGGTTGTAGCATTGTTTTCCAGAACCCGTAATTCGTAGGTGACAGGGTAAACCCAAACTTGTGAGAGTTATGGGCAGTCTTTTCTTGTGTGGTGAAGGCAACAAGGGTGGTAGCCATTGTAGAAGGAGACTATAAATTATGTTCAGATGTTTACCGATGAGGATTGTGAACCAGAAGCTGCTGCCGAGAATTATGTTCTGATGTTCACTGATGAGGATTGTGAACCAGAAGCTTCTGCCGATTAGGGTTGTGTGTAATCAACCAGAAGCTGTTGCCGATTAGGGTTGTGTGTAATCAGGCACCGATTAGGGTTGTGTGTAATCAACCAGAAGCTGCTGCCGATTAGGGTTGTGTGTGTAATCAGGCACCGATTAGGGTTGTGGAGAAGAAAACACGACTGATTTTGATAGCTCTGATACCAAAATAAACGTGTAATTACGTGTAATTGTGATTGTATATTGATCGTTATCACGAGGTGTAAATATATAGGGAATATATTTACACTCTAATCCTTGTACTTAGGAGAATGTATATAGTATGTTTATTTGTCTAATAACACGTTCCCGTCAAACAAACGGTTTTTATGGGTTTCAAATCGGTGAACGGAAAGGGAAAAGGACAGATGTACCCCCTCGTGCATCACACGTGATGGGAAAATAAATGTCTGTTTAGGTAAAGGACCAAATGTGTCAATAGTGTTAGAATAAGGACTACGAGTGTAATTTTTGAAATTAAAGGACTATTTATGTAATTTACTATATTTTTAATTTGTTTTTTCTGCAGTTTTGAGAAAGATGACAACCAGCGGGCTTTGAATGTGGCTGGGGCTGGACGGGGTAAAATGATGCGTTCTGCATCCTCCATTGACGGAAAATGGAGGTATTTTTTTTTTCATCTTAGGATGATTTCTTGCTTTACTTTAAAATATAATAAAATATTAAAATAAATCCATGGTTATTTATTTGTATGCATCAGTTTACCCAATAGTGAACAAGATATTGCTGCCACATTTTGGCGAAGAAGCAGGAGGAAGGTCATAAATGAACCAAGGACTGCAAGTTCAAGGTTTTTCTCACCCCAAGTCATTGAATTTTCCAAAAAAAAAAAATATGTTTTTAAAAATTAGTAAATTACACAAATGGTCCTTTAGGTTTGTACAATTGTACCATATTACGTATTTGGGCCTTTAGTTTATAAATTACACCGGTAGTCCTTATTTCTGAAACTATTGACACGTTTTGTCGTTCACCTAAACAAACGTTAACTTTTCCCGTCAAGTATGGTCACGTGTGATGCACTAGTGGGTAAATCTGTCATTTCCCTTTTCCGTTAACCGATTTGAAACCCATAAAAACCCGTTTGTTTGACGGGAAAAGTTAAGGAAAAGGACCAGCCGTGTCAATAGTTTCAGAAATAAGGTGTAATTAATGTAACTAAATTACCAAATATGTAATATGGTACAAACGTAAAGGACCATTTGTGTAATTTAGTCTTATATTATCGGTTGATATTTCAGTCCAGAGCATCCTTCATTTCGAGCACGGGGGCGGTCCATGCTTGGCGGTGATAGGAGATCATTTAGAGACTATCCAGAAGAAGCCGGTCCATCAAGGTTAGTTACAATCATCTTTTTTATATGTATATTTTTTAAATGTCACATGACATGACATGCACATGCATGATTGTTTTTTCCTTGTAGATCGGAAGGCACATCGACTTCTGACCATCGTAGAAACCGAAGAAGAAGCATGAGTATTACTCCAGAAATTGGTGATGATATTGTAAGGTTGATATTTTCTGTTTTCACCTATTTTTTAAATTTAATAAATCAAGTAAAAAAAGAAAACAATATATTGTATATATTGCAGGGCCGTACGGGCAATGAATGAAACGTTAAAGCAAAACCGACTGCTGAGAGAACAGGTGGTCACTAGGACAGACATTAAAAAAGATGTATGTATTATATAATTAATAATTAATAATTAATAATTAATGATTTGTAACGGTTTAGGAGTGTGATGGATCGCCTTTTCAAAGGGAAAAGGCAATGTCATTACCAACATCTCCTCATGAATTCAGGCATCAAGATGAAACAGTCTCAACTTGGAACAAAATTCTGCATTCACCAATGTTTCAAAATAATCCTCTTTTGCCTTATCAAGAATGGAATATTGATTTCTCTGAACTTACTGTTGGCACTCGAGTCGGAATCGGTAACTTTTTTTTTATTTTTTATTTAATTCTCAATTTAGCGTTTTTAACATTGTTATTATTATATATCATATGCAGGATTCTTTGGGGAAGTTTTTCGTGGCATTTGGAATGGAACAGAGGTAGCCATAAAAGTATTTCTGGAACAAGATCTGACTGCTGAAAACATGGAAGATTTCTGCAATGAAATATCCATTCTTAGGTAATATATAGAGTAAATTACAGAAATTGTCCCTGTGGTCTTCCAAATTCTACGATTTTGTCCCTATACTTTTAATTTCGTTCCTGTACTTTCTAATATCGCGATTTCTGTCCTTATGGTCTTCAAATTTCATTTTTTTTGTCTATTTTGATCTAAAATGACCAAAATACCCTTATAATTGAATTTTTTTGAATTATTTGAATTTCTTTTTTTTTTGAATCATTTTAATTCATAAAATTCAAAAAAATATATTACAAGGTTTATTTGGTCATTTTATGTCAAAATTGACTAAAAAAATTAAATTTGAAAACCATAGGGACAAAAATCACGAAATGAAAAAGTACAGGGACAAAAAAAACGAAATTAAATATATAGGGACAAAATCATAAAATTTGGAAGACCATAGAGACAATTTTTGTAATTTACTCTAATATATATCTAATCTATTCATGAATGACATCATATTTATTTGTTAGTTTCTAACTCCACTTCCATTTTCTTCATTTTGGATAATGACCGACAGCCGCCTTCGACATCCAAATGGTATGTCACTATTCTCCTTTTATAATGATTTTTTATATAATTATATCTTGAATAGGATTTCTCGATAATAATAAAAAATTATTAGATTTATAATATTTAATTCACATTTGCAGTTATATTATTTCTTGGTGCGTGCACAAGGCCTCCACGCTTATCGATGGTTACTGAGTATATGGAAATGGGATCGTTGTATCACTTGATCCATGTCAGCGGTCAGAAGAAGAAACTCAGTTGGAGAAGAAGACTTAAAATGCTTCGTGATATTTGCAGGTTCGTTTGTTATATATATATATATATATATATATATATATATATATATATATATATATATATATATATATATATATATATATATATATATATATATATATATATATATATATATATATATATATATAATTTAAAAATACTGGAATTGATTGGCGGAAATGTATGTGATAAAGAGGGTTGATGTGCATTCACCGAATGAAGATAGCGCACCGTGATATAAAAAGTGCAAATTGTTTGGTGAATAAGCATTGGACTGTGAAGATATGTGATTTTGGGCTGTCAAGAATGATGACAGAATCACCTATGAAGGACACGTCATCAGCAGGCACACCTGAGTGGATGGCCCCTGAACTCATCAGAAATGAACCTTTCACTGAAAAATGTGATATTTTCAGCCTTGGAGTTATCATGTGGGAATTGTGCACTCTTAACCGCCCTTGGGAAGGCCTACCCCCTGACCGCGTAAGTTGCTTATTCTAGTCATAGTCAAAGTCAAAGTCAAAGTCAAAGTCAAAGTCAAACCAAACCTTTTGATGTTTTCAGGTCGTGTATTCTGTTGCCAATCAAGGTTCTCGGCTGGAGATCCCGCAAGGCCCCATCGGGAGGCTAATTGCTGGTAGGTGCCTTTTATTTATAAGGGTAAATTAGTCATTTGAGTATGAAAAAAATTGGTTGCAGATTGCTGGGCGGAAGCACACGAGAGACCAAGCTGTGAGGAGATTCTGACTCGTCTACTGGAGTGCGATTGTTGATGAAATCTAAACTACATACATACTAGAGTTTTTACAATACTTCTTCGGCTCATTCACTATTTCTGTATAATTCCAGTTTATCTGGAACTAAACCATTCCCTCATTTTCTACTCTAAATTTACATTTGTGTCACTTGGAGAGTTATTTAGTTGTGTGAATATTTGTCTTTTTAAAAATAAAAATAAGTAAGGATAATACATGTAGATTAGAGGGTTAACTATGTTTACTGTTTATTTCATTAAGGCCATAGTATGTGTTTGTTTTCATTTATACCATCAACTCCAATCAACTTTCATACTGGAAAACTATAAAGCTATGAAGAGGAATTTGATTTTAACATATTAAAACAATACAAATAAAAGATTTTGGTGCAAATATTAGTTATGCCCTTAAAACACTTTTAACATAAGAAAGTGCACTTAAACTAAAAGTAAAACTCATTTGCACTCTTACAATGTGTTCCCTACTTTAAAATTCGAGAGAAGGGAAAGGATTTAGAAAGAAATGAAAAGAAATATATGTTCTAGAAAAAAATTTAGGAGATAAAAGAAGAGAGAAAGAAAGAAGTTTTTTAAATAATTTCCTTCCTAAACTTCCTCTTAATATTGGGAAGATTTGTATTAGGGTCACTTTGTAACTAGTTTTGACTTTTAAAATAGTAATTAGCATTAGTAACTAGTTAATGAGTGTTTAGTGATAGGAGATATAAATAGGATGAAATAACCTTGTTTGTGTAAGCTTTCCCTCAATTGAATTACACTTTTGAAAGCTACCTACTTCCCTCCATCTTCTCTCAAGAACACACACTTTCACACACACTTGATTCATCAATTCTTAGCAAATCATCATGAAATGACTTAAATTCGATCTCAAAAGCTTCATCAATTGGTATCAGAGCTCAATCCTTCAAGGAGCAAATCCAATTTCGTGGTGATTCGATCCAGATCTGAAAATTTGAAGAAAAAGTTTGGTACGTGATCTGTGAAATTAAAATGAAAATTTTTCGATTTGAATTGATGATTTGATTGAAGATTCATGTTTCTCCAGTGATTCTAATAAGAATAGAATCAAATTTCAATCAAATCCATCAACAATTGATCATGATTTAGTGATTTTTGTGAAAAACTAGAAAAGCTCAAAAAGTCGACTGAAATTTCAAAATTCGATCTGCTGTGTTATGATTTGGGATATATGATCGGATCAGATTGTTAGAAAAACAATTTCGAAAGTTATGTGATTGGAATCACTTGATTTGGTCAAGAATTGAGCAAAATCGAATCAAAATGGTGAAGTTTTGAAGTTGCGTACAAGTGTTCGTCATCAAGAACACCTTCCAACATCATCTTCGTCCCGAACTTGACAGGTGTTCGGCTCATGCTTGTTCGGCTCACAACCTCGGCTCACAGTCTTCGGCTCAAACAGGTTCAGCTCAAGGTGTTCGACTAAGTGTTCGGCTCGAACTTTGGCTCAAGAGTTCGGCTCAATAGAACTTCGGCCTTGGCTCCAACTTCGGCTTATTGAACTCATCAAAGAGTTCGACTTCAAAGACTTCGGGCTAATTGAATCAAAGAGTTTGGGTCGGCTTAATCCAGAAACAGTTCGATCCAACTGTCTGGTTAAACACTTCGACTCAAAATTATTCAATTTGAATAGTTTATCAAGAACGAACAGAAAGAGTTCGGCAATTGACACCCGAACAAGATTGAAATTTCTCAATCAACACAGAATCAAAGAATCAATCTGCTTCTCAATCGATCTTGATTCGAAACTAATTCCTAATTCAATCTGCTTCTCAATTCTCGACTCCGACTCCGACTCAACACAGAATCAAATTGATCTCGGCTTTTAAAATTGATCGCAGATTACAACTCCGACTCAACGCAGAATCGAATTGGATTACAGAATCGTTCTTGATCTCGAGTTCAATTCTTGGTTCTTGACTTCGTCGATTCAACACAGTTCGTCTCGCCTGCTTCGATCTGCTAGTTTGTTACAGAATCATATTAGGCCCAAAATCAATTAAGTTCAAAGTTTGGCCCAAATCGTGATCTCAGCCTTGTGACATAAATCAGGATCGTAAATCTGATGGATTGCCTGCTTGCTAAATCTTGTTTAATCTGATTTCAGCCCAATTTCAATTAAGGCCCAAAACTGTTTTTAGCCCAAAACTGCAGTCCAATAATCATATCAATGCAAATTGACTAAAATTGTATTTGAACCATATCAACACAATTTTTTTTCTTTTCACAATTTTTTTAACAAGTTTAGCTCCTACATTTTTTTAAATTACGTCAATCAAAATTCACACCCAAAACAAATATTATTTTTGTCCCAAATTGACCACCATCTCGATCAAATATTTTTACCAACTCTTTTACAAATATTTTTTTTAAACTCTTTTACAAACTCAATCAAAAATAGATCTAGACCGCCAAATTAGTTCTCGACTAACATCAAATTTCAGTACTTCGGAATTTAAATTTCAAAACCCGAGAATTTTTAAATTTTTTTTCCCACGAACTTTTACACTTCTCAAATCAAACTATTACATTTTTTTTACACGAGATTTTCTACTTATCAATCCGATAACTCAATCAACTTTATCGCAAAGAATGGAAAAACCTGCATCAACTACATTTGATGATATGGAAAAAGACCTTCAAGCAGTGGTAAAGGCTATGTCTTTTATTTCGAACTATAAGAAGAAATATAATTCAAAGCCTACAAATAATTGTTAAGGCAAAAAGCCTTACCTCTTTGAATCTTAGGATAACAAAACAACCTAGACTAGCTTAGATTAAATAGTAGATTAAATTAGCTAAGTTTAGGAGTGATACTGAGTTTGGCCAGTATTGGCCACTCAGTATCAGCACTCAGTATTGGAAAACCAATACTGAGTAGAAGGACTGAGTTACAGTCAGTATAGTAACGGACTAAGATCAAATCCCTTGATCTTAGTCATTTCCTTAGCTTAGTCTTTCGGTTACTCCTTTGCCCTTTATGTAAGATCTCTATACCACTATAAATAGATATCATCTTGCAAAGGAGTATTTACCAATTTACGTATTCACTTCCATACATTTTGTAATTGATCAGTGGTCTTGTTTTTCCGCAACAAGCCACACTTAGTGGATTTATACATTGACTATATTCTTGTGTTATCACTTTAATATTTCATTAAGTATAATAATCTATCAATTAACATTACAAACCAGGGTTGTTGTGACCTAACAACTGGTATCAGAGCGGGCTAAATTAATTCTTATTTAGTCGATCTATTACCCTGGCAGCCATTCTCTATATTTATCCTTCCAACACTCAAAAATCCAAAATGTCTACAATCATAGCACCGGTTATGTCTGGTAAGGGAGTGCCCATCTTTGATGGAAAAGACTTTCATCAATGGAAACTTAAAGCTCAGTGGTATCTTGAATCCATTCATCATGAGATGCTCACTGTGCTAAATGATGGTCCTATCATTCCACAAACTGTGGAACCCGTTGGTGCTACTGATGATGCTCCTGAGAGCACAAGAACAGTTCCTAAACTGAAACACACCTGGACTGATACTGATCGTCAGTTATTCAGTCTAGACTCAAGAGCAAAGGGGGTGATTGGTAATGTTGTTACCAAAGAAATACTTAATGCAATTATGAAATTGCCAACAACAAAGGCTATGTGGGATAGTCTATCAATCACTTATGAAGGCACACCAAAGGTGAAGTTGCAGAGGAAAAGCAACATGAGAAGGAAGTATGAAAACTTCTTCTCTAGTCCAAATGAAGACATCACTACTCTCTATAACATCGTTGTCTATGATTTAATCAGTGTAGGCATTGTGAAGGAGGAAGGAGAACTTGTTCAAAAGTTCTTGGATAGTCTTCCTCAACAGTTTCTTGACATGACAAATTCTGTCAATGCTGCCAACAACATTGAGTCATACACTCTTCAAACTCTGTATGGTTTAATGTTGAATCATGAGGAGAATAATGCTACAAGACTGATCAACTGGAAGAAAACTGACAAGTCTTCCACTGGCATGGCTCTAGTTGTGCAACAGGCATATACTGTAACTGAGCCTGAAGAACCAGAAGTTGATCTTGCTGATGCTGAGGCAGAAGAGCTTGAAACACAAATGGCTCTTATGTCTATGAAGTTGGATCAGTTGAAAAAGAAGAGGCTTGGTGTTAGCTCTTCCAATACTGACCCAAGATCAGGTCTTTGCTATAGGTGTGGAAAGCCTGGGCACATTGCTGCTAATTGTCATACCAAGTCAACTGAAACTGATCAGAATGACAAGATTGCATACCGAGCTAAAAGGTATAGAGACAAGTATGTCAAGCTAAAGAACTGGAGCAAGGGGAAGAATGCAGCAGGGAATGGAGCACCTCATCAAGCACTTTACTCAGAGGCTTGGATGGATGAGGAGATAAGTGATGATGAGGAAGAGATTGAGAACAAAGCCTTCATGGCTTTTACTGAAGAAGATTTGAAGAGCTCCTTTGAAAGAGATATCAAAGAAGCTGAGAGGATGATTGTCCATACTGATTGGGATTCCACTCAGTTGTACAAGGTGAGTTCCTTTCAAATTTATTCAGTGAATGAAAAAGAAAAGATTTTTGAGTATATGATTGTTGATCTTAAAACTTTAGTACAGAGAGAAAAAGCTTTAAAATTAACAATTCTTTAACTTGAAAGGGTAAATAATGAACATTTAGATAAATTAGCAAAATTTAAAGATTTAGAACTAAACCTTTTAAACTTACAAGACATTAACCAAAGATTGGCTGATAAAGCTCATTTACACAAATTAGAAAAAGAAAAATTTGAAAACCAGTGTAAATCTTGGGGAAATGCATCTATTAAATTAAATAAATGTCTAATTCAACAATTTCTAGAAAATGTAAGGGCTGCACTTGGTGTTGATCCTCAGTTAAAAAATAGAAATAATTTTGCTGATTTATTTGAAGAATTTTCTGATATGAACCCTATTCAGTTTGTAAAAGCAAAAACTTTTTGTGAAGTTGGATGTCAAACTGAGTCAGATGATGAGGATAAAATCATTTTTGAAAAACCAATTGGTCCTTCCATCTGCTCTAAGTGCTATACTGAACTACAAGAGCTCAGTATTGAATTTCCTGAAAAAGAATATTTTGATACTGACCTCGAAGTTGTGCAGTATGACACTTCTGCTGTTCCTCCATTTGAAGTTTTATTTAACACAACTACTTTTGAGATATATAAAGAACCTGAGTCTACAGGAAAGAAAACCACTACTACTCAAAATGTTTTATCTAATACTGAATCTACGGGAACAGCAAAGTCAACTACTCAAGAATCTAAAGAACCTGTTCAAGTTGTCATTCTAAAACATGATAAAAAGAAAACAACTTCAACGGGATCTTCAAGTGGCAAAAACAAGAAGTCAAATGATAAAAAGACTTCTCTGCCTAATAAAACTAAGACACCAGAACCATCTCCTTCAAAACCAGTCAAACATAACATTAAAACTCCAATAAAAAATGACAAAAATAACATTTTAAAATCTATTGGTGATCAGATAAAAGTCTTAAGTCAAAAGTTTGCAAAACTCGCTAATACTGATCAACCAAAAGTCAAACAATTTTCCAAAATTCCTTATGAAAATATGTTTCGAAACAGACCTAGAAAATGTTATAGATGTCACCATACTGGACATAAAGGAGATGAGTGCTGGACTGATCTCTCAAGTCCTAGGTACTCAGTACCAAAGAAAAGGAGAGAAACCAAGTCAGTATCACCAAAGAAAACCTCAAAGGTCCCATTCAAAAATGATACTGACCTCTAAAGTTTGAATTTCTAGAACTTTCCTTATTTAGAAAGTTTCTACTTATAGACATTTCTATTTTTGGTCAGTATCACCAAAGAAAACCTCAAAGGTCCCATTCAAAAATGATACTGACCTCTAAAGTTTGAATTTCTAGAACTTTCCTTATTCAGTATCACCAAAGAAAAGCATGTGTTATTGATCTCTCAAGTGATACTGACCTCTCCAACAAAAGAGATCAAGTCAACCCCTGTTTCTCCCACCAAAGGTCCCATTCAAAAATGGGTTCCTAAAAAGAACTAACTCTTAATTTGTGTCTTGTGCAGGGTGACATAAAATGGTACTTAGACAGTGGCTGTTCAAGACACATGACTGGCAGTATGGAGTACCTCCTCAACTATACTCCAGAGAAGGGTCCTTCTGTGACAACTCGATATTTCCGGTATGTAACTTCATTTCATTTCTAGAACTTTCCTTATTTAGAAAGTTTCTACTTATAGACATTTCTATTTTTGGCATTCCTTATACACAATAAACATACATATTTTACACCATACATTAGTGTTTGACTATTTTAGTCAACACAACATTATTACTTTCTTATGGTGACACACTTTGAGCTAAAACAATTCTAAAACCAATAACTTTCCCGGTTAGGTAATAAACGTAACAAACTATTATAAACGTGCTCGAATTGAACGAACCATCGAACCCGACACAAAGGGTTGACCGACCACTTAAGTGGCCGACCTCCCCTCTTTGCTTGACCCATTCGGCCGAACACCCCTAGGGTGTGAGGTTCCCTTGCCTCTAAATCTTATCCTCATCCCTTTGAAAGAGTCCTTGTTTGACTCAAACTCCAATTGTAAACCCTAGCAAGCTCCCTATAAATACATTGCTAAAGCCAACCATTAAAACCTATTTGCCCCCTTGAAGCCGTCGACCATACCCCACCATAATCCCCTTCGTCCGTCGTGTTCAAGCAAGCCGAGCATCTCATTGTTCGATCCAAGCTAGGTATACCGAATCTCTTCCTTGTTTTGTTTGTTTACTTGTTGATTTGTCCCTAAGCTCGAACCCGAGACCATGGCCAAGGCCATATGGTCTCGGCATGCATCCTTGCCCCATAAACCCGTAGCCTACATGCATGCATGCGTACGGTTGTGTGCGAGTGTGTGTGTATGTCTTGTGCTCGATAATGATCTTGTTGTTTTGTTGCTAAATCCGTGACTTCGAACCCTAGATCTACACTAGGATGACCGAAAAGCCTTAGATCTAGAACTCTAGACCCGATCTAGACCTCTAAACCCTTGAACCAAGCCGATCTAGCCGAACCTAGAACACAAACCCGTAGGGTTTTGGCCTTCGGCCAACCCTAGACCGAACCCTAACCCTAATTGAATTGCATGTTTGACTATTCGACCAATTGATAGCTAGATTGATCATAGTTGACTTTGGTTGACCAAATTATAGTACACCTTAAACCCTAACCGAAACCTAGAAGCTTTAGTTGACTTTTATTGACTAATTTTGACCAATATTGACCAATAAGTCAAACCGGGTCAATACCGGATCTTGACCCAAACCGTGGACCCAAAACCCGAATAACCGATCGGGCCAAGGCCCGTACTTGGCCCATATCAATCTACTTTAGTCCATCGGGCCCAAACCTTGATTGGCCCATTAGTATCCAAGCCCATTTGGACCAAAGCCCAAACCTTTGGCCCATACCCAACCAAACCGAACCCAATTGGGCCAAGCCCAATTCAAGGCCCAACCTAAGTGGACCTAAGCCCAATAAGAGGCCCAAGTGGCCCAACCCATTAAGCCCATTAGGCCCAATAGGCCCAATCTAGGCCCAATAAGCCTAACCCAAGCCCATTTCATTTCATTTCATTTCGTAGCCCATTTCATTTCATTTCATTTCATATCAACCTAATAAGATCCAATAATCTAAGTTCGTTCGATGTCACGAAACATAAAACATAACATGTAATACATATTGCTTAACTTATATCGTATATAGTATCGCCTGTGTTAGCTTAGTCTAATCAGTAGTTAAATCATTTAGGAAGCTAGGAGTCTCCCAAGGATTCCTCTGTCTTAAGTCTCTTGTTGCTAAGCTTTGCCAGGTGAGTCCACAGACCCCTTTTTCTCTTTTAACTGTTTTATAAACTTTGGGGTGGAAAACATAAACACAACTGCTACTGTTTTGCTATGACTGTACAACATCTATACATTTTCATTATCGCGTTGGCATGACAAACAATTATTATACCGGACTAAGGTTACCAGCAATCATTAACTAGTGGATCTAGACCATGGATATGCAGATAGTACTATTGGCTGACACTCATCCTCCCAACGAACGTTTGATCATTACTTGGTTTATCCAAGACATCTCCGGGAGTGTATATCCATAAAATAACATAACATACTGGAGTTGAAGTGTTGATTGTGGACTTAGGGGTTGGTATATTAACTCAATAGACTAGCTACCTGTTGGGGATAACAGTTCATGCGATGTCAAACACAACATTTTGTTCAACACTTTTTCATAAACATAACTAGTAGTTGTATACATTCTACAACTATACCAAACATTTCATACTTAATACTCATATCATATGAGTGTTGAACCTTATACATTTTCAGTCATAAACCATTTTCTTAACAAACATTTTGGGTAGCAAATCACTTTACTTTCATCATAAACATTAACCCTGTGGATTCACTCAACATTATTGTTGACCCTTTTACTATTTATATTTTTCCAGGTAATTAGGTGCGGTGGAGTTGGAGGATATGAGCATTGAGATTGTCGTGAGCCATGATTAAAACATTAAGTTTACGAACAATCATTTCATTTCAAACAATTTCTATTTTAGGAAACTTGCTATTTTTGGAAACTTTCTACTTTTGGAAAGTGAAACAAACGTTTATTTTTCGTTATTGCGTGGTTGTTTGTTTACTTAATTTTTGCTATGTTGTCATGAACGTTACACCTTCGTTCTTCCGCAAAACATTTTAAATGAAGTAAAACTCATTTTTGGCGGGGTGTGACACCTTCTGTCAAGTTTGGAGATGATTCTATAGGGAAAACAAGAGGGTATGGAGTAATCAAGGCAGGCAACATAACTTTTAAAAGAGTTGCCTATGTTGAGGGTCTTAAACACAATCTGCTCAGTATCAGCCAGATGTGTGATGATGATAATGAAGCTCGTTTCAGAAAGATTGCAGGAATCATCTACAATGATAAATGGCAACCTGTACTCGTTGCTAGAAGAGAAAAGGATGTCTATGTGGTCAATCTGTCTGAAATAGACCCCACTATTCGAGTTTTCCTGCTTTCTAAAGTCAAACCAGAATTACATTGGTTATGGCACAAGAAGCTCTCTCACATAAATTTCAGAAATATAAATGAGCTCAGTATTAAGAAACTGGTGAGAGGGCTGCCCACTATTACTTATTCAAAAGATAAGTTATGCTCAACATGTGAAATGGGCAAGCAGAAGAAGAGTTCATTCAAGTCAAAGGTAATCATTCCATCAATGAACCTCTTACAATGATACATATGGATCTTTTTGGTCCCATCAGCACACCATCTTTGGCCAAAAAGATCTATACTTTAGTCCTGTTGATGAATTCTCAAGATACACTTGGGTCATTTTTCTCAAGACTAAAGCCGATGCAACAACAGAAATCATTGCCTTCATTAAAAGAGAAGAACTTCAAAAAGGCAACAAGGTCAAACAATTAAGAAGTGAACATGGTACTGAGTTTAAGAACTCAGTATTGGCTGATTTCTGTGAAGAAAAGGGAATCGTTCAAAACTTCTCTGCAGCCTACACACCACAACAAAATGGTGTTGTAGAACGAAAGAATAGAACCTTGATTGAAGCTGCAAGAACTGAGCTTCTGGGCAGAAGCTGTCAACTGTGCAAATTTTACTCAGAACAGAGCTACTATAGTCCAAAGACATCAAAAGACTCCTTATGGCATCGTCGTCCAAGAAGACGTCCCTTTCCTATTATTCTTAATGGTCCTCCTACTCCAGCTCGTGGTCAGCGTCCTATTGTCTATCGTAAACGTGAGGGCGGTATCATTTATCTATGTTCGCCTGCTAAACCCAAGCGTGATGTTGCTCCAAGAACTCCACGACGTCAAGAACCAGAGCCAGAAGTGATATCAGAATCAGAGCCTGAAGAAGACTCTGAAACAGAAGGAGAATCAGAACCAGAGGAAGAATCAGAACCAGAGGAAGAGCCAGAAGAAGAGTCAGAGCCTATGAAAGACTCTGAGCCAGAAGAAGATGATTAGTCATCTACCTATCGTCTATATTTGTTTTTCTATTATTAGATTTTATGTTTAGCTATTTCAGTATTTTTGTTCTTTAGTATTGGCAAATATGCCCTACTTATAAAACTATTATGTATTAGGAATGTGTTTAATAAACGTGATATTTTAGTAATTTCTATTGTTCTTATAATTGTATTTTCTATATGTCTCTACTACTACTATAATTACGACTATTTATATCTACGTCTACTACTACTATTACGTCTGTTGTATATCTACTCTTTGATCCCTATTATAAGTACATATTTCCCTTATAGTCCTCCTATATTATTCACTTCTTAATTTCTTGTCATATTATTTGTATCAGCAATTCATCAATGGCTCGAGAAGGAAACGCTGAGACTGTCGAACAAATGGTGGAACGCCGTATCGCTGAAGCAATGGCTCAAATGAACGCTGCAAGAGGAAATGCCACTGGTGCATCTAATGTGGGAAACAATGGTATAAGATACGACTCCATGAAAGAAGATTCATTATTTCTATCTTATTTTAAACTTATTACTCATTTTCTTTCCTTATTTATTTAAACTTCAGATCCCAATCGTCAGGGTCAGTCATTTAAGACCTTTACGTCCTGTCATCCTCTGACCTACTCTGGATCTGAAGGTGCTATTGCTATCATCCACTAGATTGAGAAGGTGGAATCCATTTTCAGTGTTATTCAATGTGCCCCTGAGAATATGACGAAGTTTGCTGCTAGTACGTTGTCCAAGGAAGCGTTGTCCTGGTGGAATTCTCAAGTGCAAGTCTTAGGTCGTGCAACTGTTGATGCTATGACTTGGGATACGTTCAAGGATCAGTTAACTCAGAAGTTTTGTCCAAGGAGAGAGCTACAAAAAGTTGAGGTGGAACTATGGAATCTGTCCATGGTTGGATCTGATATTGTTACCTACACGACTAAGTTTCAAGAACTCGCTCGTCTCGTTCCTCATATGGTTTCTCCTGAATTCAAGCGCATTGAAAAGTATCTCCAAGGTCTTCATGATCTTATTCATACTCATGTTATTGCTTCTGAACCGACAACATTCGAAGATGCTGTGAATCGTGCAACAAGGTTGACTGATGATGCAATGAGAAGTGGATCATTCAAAGACAAGCTGGTGGTGTCTAGCAAATCTTCTGATAACATGAACAATGAAAATGGAAAGCGTTCCTACGACAACAAACGTGATCACAAAGGGAACAAATACCAAAAGACTAAGAATTATGCTGCCTCTACTCAGAACAACAATCAGTCCAATTCAGATTCTAAGTCATATGCTGGAAGCAAGCCCTTGTGTAACAGATGTAACTGGCATCATGATGGTCAGTGCGAGAAATGCTTCAAGTGTGACCGCTGGGGTCATAATTTCAGAAAGTGTTCGTCCAACAATCCTCCTAAAAATCCTGTCTGCTACGAGTGTGGTGATTCTAACCATTATCGTAATCGTTGCCCTAGACTTCAGAACAACAATAACCAGAATGGCAACAACAACAATGGCAATCGTAATAACAATCGTAACAACAATCGCAATGCCAACAACAACAATGATCGTCAAAATGGTCGTGGTCGTGCATTTGTTATGAATGCTCAAGAGGCTCGTGAGAACCCTGATACCGTCACTGGTACGTTTATCGTCAACAATCATTTTGCTTCTATTTTATTTGACTCGTGAGCCGACTTGAGTTTCGTATCGACCGACTTTAAAAGTTTCTTAAATCAAAAACCTAATCGTTTGAAAGTGAATTATGAAATCGAGTTAGCAAATGGCAAAGTTGTTAGGTCTAGTGAAGTTTTTAAAGGTTGTAAGCTTGACCTAGATGATCACATTTTTGATATAGACCTTGTGTGTAGAACTAGGAAGTTTTGATATCGTCATAGGGATGGATTGGTTGTCTAAAAACCGTGCTGAAATAATATGTTACACCAAACAAATCCGGATTCCCTTATCCAAAACAGAAACTTTAATAATTCAAGGTGAACAAAGAAACAAAAACATAAAAATCATAACTTCCATGAAAGCTCAAAAATATCTTCGTAAAGGATGCCAAGCCTTTCTTGCTCATGTCGTTGACACAAAGTCCAAAGATCGTAAGATTGAGGACATTCCTATTGTTCGTGATTTTCCTAGTGTATTTCCTAGTGAATTGCCTGGACTGCCGCCTCAAAGACAAGTTGAATTCCGTATTGATCTGATTCCGGGAGCCGCACCTATCGCGCGTTCTCCTTATCGTCTTGCACCGTCTGAAATGCAAGAACTTTCATCGCAATTACAAGAACTTCTTGATCTTGGTTTCATTCGACCGAGTTTCTCGCCTTGGGGAGCTCCGGTCCTTTTTGTTAAAAAGAAAGTTGGTTCAATGAGAATGTGCATCGATTATCATGAATTGAACAAAGTAACAATTAAGAACCGATATCCTCTTCCCCATATTGATGATCTATTCGATCAACTCCAAGGATCGAGTTTCTATTCCAAAATCGATCTTCGATCTGGTTACCATCAGTTAAAAGTTCGTGATGAAGATGTGCCCAAAACTGCTTTTAGAACTCGCTATGGTCATTATGAATTTTTGGTAATGCCATTTGGTTTGACCAATGCACCTGCTGTGTTTATGGATCTCATGAACAGAGTGTGCAAGCAGTATCTCGATAAATTCGTTATTGTCTTCATAGATGATATTCTCATCTATTCGCATTCTAGAAAAGAGCATGAAGAGCACTTAAGAATCATTCTTGAGTTGTTGGAGAAGGAGAAGTTGTACGCCAAGTTGTCCAAGTGTGAATTTTGGTTGCGTGAAGTCCAATTTCTGGGTCATATTATCAACGAAGAAGGTATTCACGTGGATCCTGCAAAGATAGAAGCTATAAAGAATTGGGAAGCTCCGAAGACCCCAACTGAAGTAAGACAATTCCTTGGTCTTGCTGGTTATTATAGAAGATTCATAGAAAATTTCTCGAAGATTGCAAAGGATTTAACGGTGTTGACACATAAGGATGAGAAATTTGTCTGGGTGAAAAGCAAGAATCAGCCTTCCAATCTCTAAAATCTAAATTATGTTCTGCTCCTATTCTATCTCTCCCTGAAGGAACCGATAATTTCGTGGTGTACTGTGATGCTTCGCACCAAGGGCTAGGTTGTGTATTGATGCAACATGACAAAGTGATCGCCTATGCCTCTCGACAACTGAAGAACCACGAGAAGAATTATACAACTCATGATCTTGAGTTGGGTGCAGTTATTTTCGCGTTAAAGATTTGGAGACATTACCTCTACGGTACCAAGTGCACAATATTCACCGATCACAAGAGTTTACAACATATCTTCAATCAGAAAGATCTCAATATGAGACAGCGTAGATGGATAGAGTTGATGAATGACTATGAATGTGAGATTAAGTACCATCCTGGTAAGGCTAATGTGGTAGCTGATACCTTAAGTCGGAAAGAGCAACCTAAACCTCGTCGAGTTCGAGCCCTTCCAATCTCTGTTCGTTCAAATCTATCTTCCCAAGTTCAAGAATTCCAAATCGAAGCTTTGAAGGTAGAGAACATCAAAGGTGAAGCTTTGCGTGGTATGGAGAAGCAGTTAGAAGCAAGGGTAGACGGAACTCTTTATTTCATGGATCGTTTATGGGTTCCAAATTTTGGAAGTGTTCGCAATGTTATCTTGAATGAAGCTCACCGATCCAAATATTCTATTCATCCTGGTGCCGACAAGATGTATAAAGATGTCAAAGAGTTATATTGGTGGCCAAATATGAAGAAAGAGATCGCGGTTTATGTCAGCAAATGTTTAACTTGTGCTAGAGTGAAAGCAGAGAATCAGAAGCCTTCCGGTCTTCTACAACAACCTAAGATCCCTGAATGGAAATGGGAAGAAATCTCTATGGATTTTATAACCAAATTGCCTCGAACATCTAGTGGTCATGATACAATTTGGGTAATTGTCGATCGATTGACCAAATCAGCTCATTTCATTCCTATTAAGGAAACTGATCAGAAGGAGAAGCTAACAAGAATTTATTTAAAGGAAGTTGTATCTCGGCATGGTGTGCCAGTCGCGATCATCTCGGATCGTGATAGTCGCTTTACGTCTCGTTTTTGGCAATCGTTGCAAAAATCTCTCGGTACTCGCCTCGATATGAGTACTGCCTATCATCCTCAAACAGATGGTCAGACTGAAAGAACAATTCAAACTTTGGAAGACATGCTGAGAGCATGTGTTATTGATTTTGGTGGAAGTTGGGATTCTCATCTCCCTTTAGCTGAGTTCTCGTATAATAATAGTTATCATACAACTATTAAGGCCGCACCGTTCGAAGCCCTGTATGGAAGAAGGTGTCGTTCACCACTTTGTTGGATTGAAATTGGTGATCGTCAAATTACTAGTCCTAAAATTCTACAAGAAATGACTGACAAGATTTTTAAAATCAAAGATCGCATTAAGGCTGCCAGAGATCGACAAAAGAGTTATGCTGATAATCGTCGAAAGCCTTTAGAGTTCGCCGTTGGCGACCATGTTTTGCTAAAAGTAGCACCTTGGAAAGGTGTTGTACGTTTTGGTAAGAAAGGAAAGCTCAGTCCTCGTTATGTCGGACCATTTGAGATTCTTGAAAGAATCGGTGCTGTTGCATATCGCCTTCGTCTTCCTAATGAGCTCAGCAATGTTCACAACACATTTCATGTTTCTAATCTTAAGAAGTTTATTCATGATCCTTCACTTATCGTCCCTACTGAAGAAATTATTATCGACGACAAACTTCATTTCACCGAGGAACCAATTGAAATATCTGACTGGAAAGAGCAAAAGTTGCGAAGAAGCAAGATCAAAATTGTTAAAGTCAGATGGAACTCCAAAAGAGGTCCTGAATTCACGTGGGAACGTGAGGACCAGATGCGAAAGAATTTTCCTCATCTTTTTCTCGTTGTCTCTCCTGTTCGTGCTTCGTCTTAAATTTCGGGACGAAATTTCTTCAACCAGGGGAGAATGTGACAACTCGATATTTCCGGTATGTAACTTCATTTCATTTCTAGAACTTTCCTTATTTAGAAAGTTTCTACTTATAGACATTTCTATTTTTGGCATTCCTTATACACAATAAACATACATATTTTACACCATACATTAGTGTTTGACTATTTTAGTCAACACAACATTATTACTTTCTTATGGTGACACACTTTGAGCTAAAACAATTCTAAAACCAATAACTTTCCCGGTTAGGTAATAAACGTAACAAACTATTATAAACGTGACTCGAATTGAACGAACCATCGAACCCGACACAAAGGGTTGACCGACCACTTAAGTGGCCGACCTCCCCTCTTTGCTTGACCCATTCGGCCGAACACCCCTAGGGTGTGAGGTTCCCTTGCCTCTAAATCTTATCCTCATCCCTTTGAAAGAGTCCTTGTTTGACTCAAACTCCAATTGTAAACCCTAGCAAGCTCCCTATAAATACATTGCTAAAGCCAACCATTAAACCCTATTTGCCCCCTTGAAGCCGTCGACCATACCCCACCATAATCCCCTTCGTCCGTCGTGTTCAAGCAAGCCGAGCATCTCATTGTTCGATCCAAGCTAGGTATACCGAATCTCTTCCTTGTTTTGTTTGTTTACTTGTTGATTTGTCCCTAAGCTCAAACCCGAGACCATGGCCAAGGCCATATGGTCTCGGTATGCATCCTTGCCCCATAAACCCGCAGCCTACATGCATGCATGCGTACGGTTGTGTGCGAGTGTGTGTGTATGTCTTGTGCTCGATAATGATCTTGTTGTTTTGTTGCTAAATCCGTGACTTCGAACCCTAGATCTACACTAGGATGACCGAAAAGCCTTAGATCTAAAACTCTAGACCCGATCTAGACCTCTAAACCCTTGAACCAAGCCGATCTAGCCGAACCTAGAACACAAACCCGTAGGGTTTTGGCCTTCGGCCAACCCTAGACCGAACCCTAACCCTAATTGAATTGCATGTTTGACTATTCGACCAATTGATAGCTAGATTGATCATAGTTGACTTTGGTTGACCAAATTATAGTACACCTTAAACCCTAACCGAAACCTAGAAGCTTTAGTTGACTTTTATTGACTAATTTTGACCAATATTGACCAATAAGTCAAACCGGGTCAATACCGGATCTTGACCCAAACCGTGGACCCAAAACCCGAATAACCGATCGGGCCAAGGCCCGTACTTGGCCCATATCAATCTACTTTAGTCCATCGGGCCCAAACCTTGATTGGCCCATTAGTATCCAAGCCCATTTGGACCAAAGCCCAAACCTTTGGCCCATACCCAACCAAACCGAACCCAATTGGGCCAAGCCCAATTCAAGGCCCAACCTAAGTGGACCTAAGCCCAATAAGAGGCCCAAGTGGCCCAACCCATTAAGCCCATTAGGCCCAATAGGCCCAATCTAGGCCCAATAAGCCTAACCCAAGCCCATTTCATTTCATTTCGTAGCCCATTTCATTTCATTTCATTTCATATCAACCTAATAAGATCCAATAATCTAAGTTCGTTCGATGTCACGAAACATAAAACATAACATGTAATACATATTGCTTAACTTATATCGTATATAGTATCGCCTGTGTTAGCTTAGTCTAATCAGTAGTTAAATCATTTAGGAAGCTAGGAGTCTCCCAAGGATTCCTCTGTCTTAAGTCTCTTGTTGCTAAGCTTTGCCAGGTGAGTCCACAGACCCCTTTTTCTCTTTTAACTGTTTTATAAACTTTGGGGTGGAAAACATAAACACAACTGCTACTGTTTTGCTATGACTGTACAACATCTATACATTTTCATTATCGCGTTGGCATGACAAACAATTATTATACCGGACTAAGGTTACCAGCAATCATTAACTAGTGGATCTAGACCATGGATATGCAGATAGTACTATTGGCTGACACTCATCCTCCCAACGAACGTTTGATCATTACTTGGTTTATCCAAGACATCTCCGGGAGTGTATATCCATAAAATAACATAACATACTGGAGTTGAAGTGTTGATTGTGGACTTAGGGGTTGGTATATTAACTCAATAGACTAGCTACCTGTTGGGGATAACAGTTCATGCGATGTCAAACACAACATTTTGTTCAACACTTTTTCATAAACATAACTAGTAGTTGTATACATTCTACAACTATACCAAACATTTCATACTTAATACTCATATCATATGAGTGTTGAACCTTATACATTTTCAGTCATAAACCATTTTCTTAACAAACATTTTGGGTAGCAAATCACTTACTTTCATCATAAACATTAACCCTGTGGATTCACTCAACATTATTGTTGACCCTTTTACTATTTATGTTTTTCCAGGTAATTAGGTGCGGTGGAGTTGGAGGATATGAGCATTGAGATTGTCGTGAGCCATGATTAAAACATTAAGTTTACGAACAATCATTTCATTTCAAACAATTTCTATTTTAGGAAACTTGCTATTTTTGGAAACTTTCTACTTTTGGAAAGTGAAACAAACGTTTATTTTTCGTTATTGCGTGGTTGTTTGTTTACTTAATTTTTGCTATGTTGTCATGAACGTTACACCTTCGTTCTTCCGCAAAACATTTTAAATGAAGTAAAACTCATTTTTGGCGGGGTGTGACACCTTCTGTCAAGTTTGGAGATGATTCTATAGGGAAAACAAGAGGGTATGGAGTAATCAAGGCAGGCAACATAACTTTTAAAAGAGTTGCCTATGTTGAGGGTCTTAAACACAATCTGCTCAGTATCAGCCAGATGTGTGATGATGATAATGAAGCTCGTTTCAGAAAGATTGCAGGAATCATCTACAATGATAAAAGGCAACCTGTACTCGTTTCTAGAAGAGAAAAGGATGTCTATGTGGTCAATCTGTCTGAAATAGACCCCACTATTCGAGTTTGCCTGCTTTCTAAAGTCAAACCAGAATTACATTGGTTATGGCACAAGAAGCTCTCTCACATAAATTTCAGAAATATAAATGAGCTCAGTATTAAGAAACTGGTGAGAGGGCTGCCCACTATTACTTATTCAAAAGATAAGTTATGCTCAACATGTGAAATGGGCAAGCAGAAGAAGAGTTCATTCAAGTCAAAGGTTAATCATTCCATCAATGAACCTCTTACAATGATACATATGGATCTTTTTGGTCCCATCAGCACACCATCTTTGGCCAAAAAGATCTATACTTTAGTCCTGGTTGATGAATTCTCAAGATACACTTGGGTCATTTTTCTCAAGACTAAAGCCGATGCAACAACAGAAATCATTGCCTTCATTAAAAGAGAAGAACTTCAAAAAGGCAACAAGGTCAAACAATTAAGAAGTGACCATGGTACTGAGTTTAAGAACTCAGTATTGGCTGATTTCTGTGAAGAAAAAGGAATCGTTCAAAACTTCTCTGCAGCCTACACACCACAACAAAATGGTGTTGTAGAACGAAAGAATAGAACCTTGATTGAAGCTGCAAGAACTGAGCTTCTGGGCAGAAGCTGTCAACTGTGCAAATTTTACTCAGAACAGAGCTACTATAGTCCAAAGACATCAAAAGACTCCTTATGAGTTATATAATGGCAAGGTTCCTAATGTGGAATACTTCCACATCTTTGGGAGTAAATGTTTTGTACTCAGTACTAAACAAAATCTCAACAAATTTGCTCCCAAAGCAAATGAAGGTGTGTTCATGGGCTACTCTCCACACTCTAAAGCCTTCAGAGTGTATGTCATCTCAACTAAGATGATTGTAGATTCTATTCATGTTACATTTGATGAAAATCAGAATGAGCATTCTACCTCAGCAACATAAGACATCAGTGGCATACAAATTCTATGCAATCCAGAAAACTCAAATGCTGAACAGCCCAAGTCTCACCCATACTATGTTGATCATGGTATGAGTGATACTGATCAAGAAATACCTCAGTCTAACTCCAATGTATCAAATTCTGAGGTTCCCATCACTGAGAACCCCAATACTGAGTTCCCAATACTTGATCTGAACAACTCCATATATAAAGAAGGAGAATCTTCTAGTACCATTCAAAAATCCTCCTCAATTCAGCAACCTGAAATGTCTTATACTGATCACAATTCAGCTCAGTATCAGGCAGACAACACATCAGTGCAACAAGATATTGTTGACCTTGCTTCAAATGCTCCCTTAGGGAACAATCTAAGGGAACTCAGAGATCATCCTCATTCAAATATCATTGGTCCTATTGAACAAGGTGTACAAACAAGAAGAAAACTAGATTTTGAACCTCAAGCTACTGCAAATTTCTGTTTCTTTTCAAGAAACCGAAGATCCGTTAAGAAATAATTGTTTGTTTGAGGGGGAGCGTAAAACTTTATCAACATTTTACCCTAACAACAATTATCAATAATCACAAAGCGACAAAGCCACAGCTTCAAGAAAAGACTTCCGCTATAAACAACTCTATCTATGTGTCTACATTTCGTCGATTTACATTTGTGAAGAAGAAGAAACCGACACATTCATAGAAATTTCAAATAACAAATTCTTAAACCATTTCAACTCAAAACATCCATTTCAATCCGAAATTTTATCGTATAAATCATTCTTGTCAAATTCCATAACAACCACATCCATTCAAAAAGCTTAACTGTACAAAACTATTCATTCTAAATAAAATACAAATCATCCACTTTTATCCAAATCTTAAATGTACATATCATTTTTTCCTATATACAAAACATTCTCATTTCAATTCAAATTTTAACCGATACAAATCATTCTTACCAAAACAAACTCACACATCCAAAACTTTAACTTTCAAACCATTCTTTTCAAAACACAAAAATATCATCATCCTATCCTCACTAAAACTCTCTACCATAAAAGTCAAAAACAACCTCTCCATTATCTGAAATCCCAGCAGACAAATCCTTACCTAACTGATATTCCATTTCCAGAACTTTCAAATCTTTAGTAAATCGGTTTTTAGGTCTTCCTTACTCAAACAGATTCAACGAAAAATATATTTTCTTTGAGTATCTGAAACTTCAAATTTCTGCTATGGTACTCTCCGGAAACTCAGAAATCATTTACATATCAAAGGCAGAAATCTTGTTTCTCAGATATATTCTTTGAACTGCAAAATCAAGAGAAGTCAATTACAAATATTGACAATAAACTAAATTGAAGAAATATAATTAAACATCTTGACGCATATCTGAGAGTTACTGAAGATCACAACATGTCAATAGAAGATATTGAAAAAGGGAGATTGAGATTTGATGCTTAAGTCCAAAAAGACTGGGATGACGTATTAAAGCTCAAAAAAGGGGAGATTGTTAGGGTCACTTTGTAACTAGTTTTGACCTTTAAAATAGTATTTAGCATTAGTAACTAGTTAATGGGTGTTTAGTGATAGGAGGTATAAATATGATGAAATAACCTTGTTTGTGTAAGCTTTCCCTCACTTAATTGAATTACACTTTTGAAAGCTACCTACTTCCCTCCATCTTCTCTCAAGAACACACACACTTTCACACACACTTGATTCATCCATTCTTAGCAAATCGTCATGAAATGACTTGAATTCGATCTCAAGAGCTTCATCAATTTGGATGGAAGTTTTTCTTAAATACAATTCCCTTAAACCAAAATAAAATCTCAGTCATCTCTACGCACATATCTTCTAAGCTCACGACCAAACTGCCAACAACTTCAACAGTAACTTCAACAAAGGTTTTTTTTTGTCAAGTTACTTTGCAATTATAAAATTATAATGAATTTATACTTTCGTTTTTGGTTTTGTCTCACAATGAATGTATCATCTCTATTTACAAATAGTGTTATTATCTTTTCAAATGTTGTTGTCTTTGTTCCATACCTTGAAGACGTTGCGCCATTAATTGCATTTGGTTATGGTTGCTTGTTGTTTCTTGTTGACTAAATTACATTTTTGCAAATGAATTTATTTGCTTTATTCTGTTTCTTTTTCTTTTTCCATAGTATGAATTTATTACAGCTATTTTTAGATACTATTTATGTAAATTGTTTTTTTTGAACTGCTTTATTATTATTGGATCTATCATGTTATTTGAAACCAAAACCGGTTTTTTGTCAATGCGTTGAAATCGGTTATGGCTAAAACCGGTTTGGATACAAACCAAAACCGGTACTCGAAAACCCTAACCAATCCAAACCGGTTCGGGTTCAATACCCGCGAAAAAATAAGTTTTTAATAGGGGGTTTAAAACATTTTTTCGGATTTTTTTCGGTTTGAAACCGATTTCGGGTTCAAAATAACCGGCTTGGACCGGGTTCAACGATCGGGAGGGGTAACCAGTTTGGGTCAAGATCGGGTTTGGTTTTCGGTTTCTGGTTTTTTGTGCATGGCTAGTGATCAACTAAAGCAATCAAAGTAACGGGACATGCCAATGGGGGAAGGCCATCAAAGCCTTCGATTACCATAAGTGTTATCTAACTTTATTAGTTTGTTAATTATGTGAGAATACTTATTACTTATTTTAGTATATTTATATAGATATATATATATATTTTCACAATCCAAATTATGTTGCACAAGACGTCTCTACTTCAATTGCTGTCTAACATTTCTATTTCTATTCTAAATAAAATAAAAATAAAAGTAAAAAAATAACCTTGCAAGCAAGCGAGTCCTTCTCTATCCTCGATTCGTTTACCACCGCGAACAACACCCACCACCACACTCTTTCCATCACCCGTCGGCAAACACCACCTCACTTTCACCTTTGCTTCGTTGATTCCAGATTTTCCCTCTTTTTCTCACAACAAATGGTTCATTTAATTCAACCAGGTTTTTCTTATTTGAGTTCAGATTTCCGTGTTTAAGCCCTAATTTGCTATCTAATTCAATCTCAAATCAAAAGAATTGGACCTTCTGTTGCAATACTTATTATATATTTGTCTTTGTTGAAGCACACGCACAACAATATACCCCCAGAGGTTTATTAGAGAAGCAAAATTTTGGATTCACAGATAGATTATGGTGTTTAATTATATAGAATATTTAACAAAGTTTCAAGGTGTTTCACTCAAACTTTGCTTTCATTTTTTAATAACTAGTATTCCAATCATATGAAATTTACTTTATATTAGCATTCTATTATAGCTTACCAGGTCATCTTATTAAAATTTTTATATAAAAATCTCATTATTGACACACTTAAATTTTATATACATGATTAGAACCCTTTTAAAACTTGGTTATTACCTAGATAGAACACTTGCAAAACTTTGTTACTATTCTAAGAAATTAACTAGTTAATCTAAGAGAAAACTTTTGTTTTGTGTTGATTTTTGCTTATTTTCTTGCTCAGGTTTTGATGGTTTGTGCTAATTACTATTTGTTAGGGGGGCTAAGAGTAAGTTCTTGGTCCCCTAAAGCTTGATAATGAGCAGTAGACTTGTTAACCCATTTATCGGGGCACCGTTCCATTGTAATTTCAAACCAAAAAGCTTCAGCAAATCGAAACTTGACAGAAAAACTTGTTACAAATTCATTCCACGCGCCAAGAAAACCGACTGGATTTCTCACGGGATCCGATTTTGTGGAGAAAATGTGGAGATTTTATGGAAAAATATAGGAACAAAAAGTCGGTATGTAGTGAAACTGAAAGAGCCTTTTAGTAGCGACACGAGTTTGGTTAGATTATCATCATCACCCACAGTATGGGAGGAAGGGTTGCTCGTATTCAGGTGCTCTGTTTTTTGTGCTGTGATTTCCGGGGTGTGTTTATTGTTATGGTACGGTCAGTTAAAAGCCAAAACATTGGTGGAATCGAAGCTTTTGCCATCGGTTTGCGCGGTTTTGAGTGATTATATTCAACGCGATGTTTATTTTGGTAAAGTTAGGAGGATTTCTCCTCTGAGCATGACACTGGAGTCAGGCTCAGTCGGGCCCCACAAGGAGGAATTCTCTTGTGGGGAGGTCCCGAGTGTGAAATTACGGTTTCACCCTTTTGCAAGTTTGAGGAAAGGAAAGATTGTGATCGATGCGGTTTTGTCTAATCCTACATTGTTGGTTGCTCAAAAGAGGAACTATACTTGGTTAGGCATACCGTATTCTGATGTGGTTTTGCAGAAGCATTTATCGAGTGAAGAAGGTATTGATAACCGGACAAAAATAAGGCGAATTGCTAGAGAGGAAACCGCAGCCCGTATGGAAAAAGATAGAGACGATTCGGCTCACGAGGCTGCAAAAACAGGTTATGTTGTTGCTTCCAGTAATGAAACGCCAGCTGGCGGTGCTGATGTTGTGAAGAAGAACGGTGTGAATTCGTTTTCGATATCCGAGTTAGTTTTTGAGAAAGTGGATCATCACTGCATGGATGCTGGTGCAGAGTATGATTTGAAACATGCGGATTTGGAAAAATCATTTGGTGTGAATGTAATATCTATGCCTATTGAACGGGTAAATTTCTGGTCAAGATTTATACCCGGCCCGTTAAAAAACAAGAGAAAAAAGGTTAACGGGAAAGATATGTCAGGTGCCAGTACTGTAGCCAAAAAAAGAATCTTGGAAAACAGTGCTTTTGCAGCACATGCATATTTCCAAGATCCTAACCTAATTCAGCCCGATGAAGTATTGATTAATACTGATGAAAATGTAGATGAAGACATCGGGCCCGAACAGGAGTTGGGCCCTTTTTCTCAAGTTCCAACTGACACAAATGACATCAGCATAGGAGATCTGTGGTCATCCTTAATTGTGGGTCCCATCCAAAAGATTAGGTCACATGTGGTCCCAGAAATTGTTGGTGAAGTGGGGAAGACAGACAAAATGGTTCCTGTTATTCTTGATTCTGTTCATTTTAAAGGCGGAACATTGCTGTTACTTGCATATGGTGACAATGAGCCCAGGTGATTATTAGGGTTATTTTAAAGGCGGAACATTGCTGTTACAATGCTTGTATATTTTGCTTTAAATGTTGTACAGTGTAGTGCATGAAGTAGTTTCTGTTGTGTAGAAATCACCTTTCGTTATTTTTGGAAAGAAAATAGTAATGTAAATAGAGCTTTGAATGTATCTTTATTAAAAGTTATATATGTTATTTATTACAATATATATAGATATAGATGATGACATAGATAATAAATTGAGTTTATTATTATACAGAGAAATGGAGAATGCAAGTGGACATGTGAAGTTTCAAGATAATTACAACCGTGTGCATGTACAATTGAGTGGTAATTGCAAGATGTGGAGATCATCTGAAGATGAAGATGAAGATGGTGATGGTGGCTGGTTGTCTACAGATGTTTTTGTGGACACAGTGGACCAAAAGTGGCATGCAAACCTCAAAGTTGTCAATCTATTTGCTCCGGTAAAACAAAAAACAAAAAACTTTTTATTTTCAGTTTTGGTAGGAAATGACAATAAATCTGTTTGTGAGGTGCAGCTCTTTGAAAGGATTTTAGAAATTCCCATTGCATTCTATCAAGGAAGAGCTATTGGTGAGGTGATTTTGCGTTCAATTTATGATCTTTTTATTCTAATTATATTAATTAATTAATCCTTCAAATCTCACAAGCAACTGATTGTACTGAGGCTGCAGGTTCACATATGCATGTCAGAAGGAGAAAGCTTCCCCAATCTTCATGGGCAGCTTGATGTGACCGGGTTGACTTTTCAAATATCTGATTCACCATCGTCATTTTCTGTATGTACTAACAACTTTATATTAATAATGTCACTTGTAGCAATATCATAATAATTATCTTTGACTTTTGCATATGGCGATAATTTCCCTTTTTTTAGGATGTATCTGCAAGCTTATGTTTCCGAGCTCAACGTATATTTTTACACAACGCGAGTGGTTGGTTTGGCGACGTTCCTCTAGAAGCTTCTGGAGATTTTGGAATTGAACCAGAGGAAGGAGAATTTCACCTTATGTGTCAGGTCAAGAGTCTATTTATATCCTAATAAATCATAAATGTGGAATCTATTCATATTCAAGATATATATGTGTGTGTGTGTGTATACACATAGTTGACAAACTCTTACGAGTCGACTCAGTTTACAATAAAAAAGTGGTGACTAGGATTCGCCTGTGACTCTTATGAGTCGAGTCACGAGTTAAAATTTTAGAATTTGAATCACAAGTTGACAACTATTTATTTTCAACCAATAATTTTAAAAAATTTGGATCATTATCAGAAATATTGGAGGATTTTTTTTATAATGATCCAAATTTTCTGATAATGATCCAATATTTTTAAATGATTGGTTGAGATTTGTCCTTACAGGCCTCACCAAAATTTGAGTACTCACCCAATCTCACTATATATATATATATATATATATATATATATATATATATATATATATATATATATACATATATAGGAGTGAGTTCCTTTGAGAATTAATATATTGGGTGAGAATGTGAGAATATATCTCAGCCATTGATTTGGGTGGATTTGGGGCTCACGGCCCGGCAAAATTTGCCGTGCGGCGCGAGGGGGCACATGTACCCTGTTTAATCATCGATGAACCCTATGAATACATATAGCGTAATCATCGATGATTACACTAATTCTCACATTCTTACGATTTTTCCAATTCTCAAAGGAACCATCCCCTATATATATATATATATATATATATATATATATATATATATATATATATATATATATATATATATATATATATATATATATATATATATTCTCAACCAATCATTTTTTTAAAAATGGATCATCGTCAGAATTTTAGGATCTTTATGAGGACGACAATGATCCTAAATTCTGAAAATGATCCTAATTTTATTAAAATGATTGGTTGAGAATTGTCCTTACAGTCCTCACCAAAATTTGAGTCCTCACCCGATCTCACTTATATATATATATATATATAATATATAATTTCATGAGTCACGAGTTGAAATTTTAGAATTTGAGTCACAAGTGGACAACTATTTGTATATATTTGCTTAATGTAAGTATTCCTCTCCAGGTTCCTTCTGTGGAAGTAAATGCTCTCATGAAAAGTTTCAAAATGAAGCCTCTACTGTTTCCGGTATCTGTATTCCTTAACTTCCTTTTGTTCAATTAATTACTAAAATGAAATTGCAAGCTCAAATTATGTTTCTGATCTGTGATTGCAGTTGGCTGGGTCTGTGACAGCTGTCTTCAACTGCCAAGGCCCTTTGGATGCTCCTATATTTGTGGGAAGTGGTTTGGTGTCAAGAAAAATATCTAATTCGGTTACTGATGTTCCTACTTCAGCTGCATACGATGCTATCATGAAGAATAAAGAGGCTGGTGCAGTGGCAGCATTTGATAGGGTTCCCTTGTCTTATGTATCAGCCAATTTCACTTTCAATACTGATAATTGTGTAAGCTGCTTGATTTTAATTTAAATTTAAATCCTCCAACATAAAAATAAAATAAAATAAATCATTGCAGGTTGCTGATTTATATGGAATCAGAGCAAGTCTTGTTGATGGTGGCGAGATTCGAGGGGCAGGGAACGCATGGGTCTGTCCGGAGGTGCTTGTCAACCTTGTAACTAGTGTAATTTATCGGTCAAGGTCAAAATTGGTCAAAGGTCAACAAAAGTCAAATTTACTTAAAAAAATTTAAAAATCAACTTTTAGGGTTTTTATTGAGCAATTTAGTTATTCTGTTGTTGACTTATGGTTTTTATTTTAAACATTGTTAATTTTTTTGCATGTTTATTGACTAATTAGTTATTTTGTTAGGATATTGCTAATATTTATTTATATAAAAATAATTCCTTTGTATTTTATGGTACCCACCTGGAAACCGATTAATTGCTTAAAGGATACTGCTGACTGATTTTTACAGCCTTGGTGTTTGTTACATGAAATATATGGTTTAACTTTAACCCTATATAATAAAGTTGCTATTTTAGATCTTCACTTTTCTTTCCAAATCTGTTTTTCCAACTTAAAGAGACATTTAAGATCTGATTTGATTTTTAATTTCTGCATTTTGCAACATTTTCAGGGTGAGGAAGATGACACAGCAATGGATGTGAATTTTTCTGGCAGTTTATGCTTTGATAAATTAATGGATCAGTATGTTGACGGTTATAATCATCTCGTACCCTTTAAATTAGGGGATTTAAATGGCGAAACGAAGCTCTCTGGCTCGTTGCTCAAACCGTAAGGCTTTTGCATTAATTTTGTATACATTTACTGGTTTTTTATATATTTATTTAATATTTTAATATTATAGGAGGTTTGATATTAAGTGGACAGCACCAAAAGCCGAAGGATCATTTGGAGATGCTCGTGGAGATGTGATTATATCACATGAATTCATAACAATTACTTCTTCATCGATTGCGTTTGAATTATTTACAAAAGTTCAAACTTCATATCCTCACGAAAACTCGACACCTGTCATTGTGGAAGGAGTGGAATTAGATTTACGTATGCGTGGTTTTGAGTTTTTCAACTTGGTTTCGTCTTATGCGTTTGATTCGTTACGCCCGATTCATCTAAAAGCAACTGGAAGAGTTAAGTTTCAAGGAAAAGTTGTTAAGCCTGCTGAACAAGAACAAGAAGACACCAAGCTCTCAGAGTCAAAGTCAAAGTCAAAGATTCTTGCGGGTGACGTTTCAATCACTGGGCTTAAACTAAATCAGCTGATGCTAGCTCCACAATTAGCTGGAGTTTTCAGCATCTCACCAGCGTGTATTAAGGTCTCGTATTATTATTATTTAATAATAATCTAAATTTATTAGGAGGCTTTATGCATCAAAAAACGCTTTCGGCCCATTTAGCATGTTGCCATTTAAACTAATTTTTATACTTGTTAGTAATTGTATGTAATAAGAAACTATATAGGATAGGAAAATACACATCAAAGTAAATTACACGAATGGTCCTTATGGGTTGGGCAAAATTTCACTTTTAGTCCTTATGATTACATGGATCGTCCTTTTTTCAGAAACGTGTTTCACCTATGGCGCTTTCTAAGTACCCTTATGTGCAAAGCACATGAGGGTATAACTGTCATTTTGTTATGTTCATTTCTGATCCATAATGCAGTTGGATGCAAGTGGTAGGCCAGATGAAAGTCTTGCAGTGGAAATCATTGGGCCATTGCAATCTATTGCTGAGGACAACATAATTGGGAATAAGCTCTCTTTTTCTCTCCAAAAGGGCCACTTAAGGGCCAATGTTTGCTATCAGCCTTTTCAGTCAGCCAATCTTGAGGTAACTAAATTATCAATTTATTTATTTTCCACTTTAATTAGTTTTATGTCTGCATTTAGGTTCGGAATTTACCACTTGATGAACTAGAGCTCGCTTCACTTAGAGGAACCTTACAAAGGGTAGGCTAGGCTTGTGTTTGTATATTTAGGGTTTATGATATTTAGGGTTTATGAGGTTTAGGGTTTTGTTTGTTTGTTTGTTTCAGGCTGAAGTGCAACTTAATTTCCAGAAAAGAAGAGGTCATGGAATCTTATCTTTGTTGCATCCGAAATTCAGCGGCGTGTTAGGAGAAGCTCTAGACGTGGCTGCTAGATGGAGCGGTGATGTCGTTAGTACTTACTATTTTCTTTTTTTTATTATAGAAAATAATTTTTTTATTTTTTTTTTATAAAAAATAAAGTATTATTTTGCAAGGTTGTAAAAAGCGGTCGGCGGTACCTAGGCGAATCACTCTCGGCGGTGGTTTCTAGGCGGGTACCATAAGCCAATAACTAAATTAGTCAATAAAAAACCCTAAAATTGATTTTTTTTTATGTAAGTTTGACCTAGACCAATTTTGACCATTGTTGGACCGATTTTGACCTTAACCTATAAATTGCACCTATTATTACGTTGGCTCCCGATAACCGACTAGACCGATTTTTACAACGCTGTTATTTTGATGGGGTCGGGTGGGTGCAGATCACTGTTGAAAAGGCGGTATTGGAACAAAGCAACAGCCAATATGAGCTTCAAGGGGAATATGTGTTACCGGGATCACGCAGTGGAAGTGGAAATGGAAATGAAAAAGGTAACTTGTTAAGAAGAGCGATGGCGGGTCATCTCGGGAGTGTCATATCTTCAATGGGTCGGTGGAGAATGAGGCTTGAAGTTCCTCGGGCTGAAATTGCTCAAATGCTTCCACTTGCTCGGCTCGTGTCCCGAACTACCGATCCCGCTCTCCAGTTTAGATCAAAGGTTGGTGTATTTTAGCATCAAATAAATAACTTTTTGTATGGTTTTTAGGTGGTGTTTGTTTGCAGCTTAATGGAACCATTCAGCGCTTAATGTTGAATCATTCATCATTCAGTGCGTTTGTTCAGCGCCTCTGAATAAAGTATATGCTGAATGGGATAGCAAAAAACTGTTGAATCATTCTTCCTTATAACATATGCTGAATCATTAAACAATCAGAATTCTTATAAGAAAGTTTCTCACGATAAAAACAAGTTTTATACGAAACCTCTTAATCATTCAGATTGTTGAATCATTCAGCGCTTAATCATTTTCTTCCTATTAAACGGCACCTTAGACGTTAATAATGTGTTGTTCCGTTGTTCCTGCAGGACCTATTTATACAAAGTATACAATCGGTGGGGGTTGATGCCGAAAGCCTCCAGAAGCTTCTTGAGGTGATTTATATATATGTTGTCCCATTTCTAGATCTGAAAGAATTAAATCAAAAATAATTTTTTATTTTCTTAGGAAATTCGTGGGCATTCTAATCCATCAGATGAAGTTATTCTGGAAGAATTAAGTCTTCCAGGTTTAGCTGAGCTCAAAGGTCGTTGGTGTGGATCTCTAGATGCAAGTGGTGGAGGCAATGGGGACACAATGGTATTATTTATTTATTTAAACCAGCTAATTTCGATATTTACAATCCTTTCAAACTATGGATGAGCACAATAAACCGAATCGAAACCGAAAAAAATCGCACCAAAAAAACTGATGTGATCGGTTCTGATTTTTGGAAAACCAAATGTTTGGGGCGGTTTTAGGGTGCATACAAAAATCCGAGTCGAAAAAACCGCCCCGCCATATATATGTATATCTTTCAAATTTTGTACAAATTTTGTACAAATATTTAAAAAAAAAAAGATTTGAGTGTATCATTTGGATTTTTTACTCCTATATTTCCAGGTCTTATATACTAAAGTTTGGATCATAACTTTTAAGTTTTCAAATTGGTAAATTTTAAAGAAAATAAAAAACCGAAACCGAACTGATTTATTAAGAAAACCCAAGTCGAAAGGTCTGTGATTCTTAAAAACTGAAGTTTTCGGTTTATGATTCGGTTTTAGTTAAAAAGCGCCCGATACTCACCACTACTTTTTAACCAACTGTGCAGGCAGATTTTAATTTCCAAGGAGAGGAATGGGAATGGGGTAGTTACAAAACCCAACGCGTGCTAGCAGCGGGTGCATACAGCAACGATGACGGTTTACGTCTCGAGAAGATGTTCATCCAAAGGGATAAGGCAACAATTCACGCTGACGGAACTTTATTGGGTCCCAAAACCAATTTGCATTTTGCGGTTTTGAACTTTCCCGTTAGTCTCGTTCCTACTCTCGTGCAGGTTCTAGAATCTTCCGCCAATGAAGAAGCTCTTCACTCATTAAGGCAGCTTTTAACACCGATAAAAGGCATCCTTCACATGGAAGGAGATCTGAGAGGAAGCCTTGCAAAACCCGAATGTGATGTGCAAGTGAGACTCCTTGATGGCGCCATTGGAGGCATTGACCTCGGGCGGGCTGAAATTGTCGCTTCGTTGACTTCAACGAGTCGGTTTTTATTCAATGCAAAATTTGAACCGATTATACAAAATGGTCATGTGCATATTCAAGGGAGTGTTCCGGTTAATTTATTAGCTCAAGATGAGGAAGAGAATGTTGAGAAAAATGAGGCGAGTTGGGCTCCCGGTTGGGCTAAAGATGAAAGCAATGACAATGACAAGAAAGTGTCGTGGGATTGGGATACACAGCTGGCAGAGAGTCTTAGAGGCTTGCATTGGAATGTGTTGGATGCAGGTGAAGTTAGGGTTGATGCTGATGTTAAAGATGGTGGCATGATGTTGCTAACCGCTTTGTCTCCGTATGCCAACTGGCTCAATGGGAGTGCTCAAGTTATGGTTCAGGTTAGTTACTTAGTTAGTTAGTTAGGGCCTGTTTGATTTGCTTCTGACTCGGTCTGGGTTCGATGTTTGATTTCCTCAATTTCAGCTAACTCGGTCCGCATATCGGACACGATCCAAATGAGATCTGGTCCAAATGAAAAAAACAACTAACTCGGTCAGAAGTAGGGGTGAAAGTGGTCCATAAACCGAACCGAAATCGATAGGACCGAAATTGATAAAAGATGAATTTTCAAAACCCAAAATCGAACCGATTACATGTTTTCGGTTTCGGTTTGTTTTCGGTTCGGTATTTTAGCCCAAATGCTCACCCTTATCCGAGGACCGGACCGAAATTGAAAATCACGAAATTACAAAGCCGAAAACCTAACCGATTACATGTTTTCGGTTTCGGTTTGTTTTTGGTTCGGTTTTTTCAGCCCAAATGCTCACCCTTATCCGAGGACTGGACCGAAACTGAAAATTACGAAATTACAAAATCGAAAACCTAACCGATTACATGTTTTCGGTTTCGGTTCGGTTTTTTCGGCCCAAATGCTCGCTCCTAGTCAGAAGTTCTGACTAAGCCAGTAACTAACTCATAACTCAATTAGCAACTAACTCAGTCAACAACTATTAAATGGCCCCTTAGTTAGTTAGCGTTCTCTCTCAGTCTTAGTTTTTTGGTACATAATTCGAAATAGGTGAGAGGTACTGTTGAACAGCCAATGGTGGATGGATCTGCAACTTTTCACAGGGCAACTATATCCTCACCAATACTTAGGCAGCCACTAACAAACTTTGGAGGCATAATTGTGATGGATTCTAACAGATTATGCATCAGATCATTAGAAAGTAGGGTTAGCAGAAAAGGTAAGCTGTCAGTCAAAGGCAACCTACCCTTGAGGACAACCGAAGCATCACTTTCTGACAAAATCGACTTAAAATGTGAAGTCTTGGAAGTACGAGCAAAGAACATCTTAAGGTGTTGTATTAAAAAAATACTTCTCGCCCATCATTTTAATTAATTAAATGCTTAAGTTAAGCCAGTGGTTGTTTTGCTAAAACGACAGCGGGCAGGTTGACAGTCAGCTTCAAGTAATGGGGTCTATACTGCAACCCAACATATCTGGGAACATCAAGTTGAGCCATGGAGAAGCTTATTTACCTCATGAAAAAGGTGGACAGTCACCTGCTGCTGCTGCTGCTATAAATCCAGATATGCCAACTGGCGGTTACAATCATGTCGTTGCATCAAAATACGTTTCACGTTTCTTAAATTTAAAACCCGCAACATCCGTTCAGCAGCCTTCAGGTCTCTACCATTTACCTTTCTTAATTACTTGTTAGAGTAAATTACGCAAGCAGTCCTTTAGGTTTGTACCATATTACATATTTCGTCCTTTAGTTTCATAAATTACACCTTATTTCTGAAACTATTGACACCTTTGGTCCTTTACCTAAACATACGTCCGCGTGATGCACGAGGGGGTAAATCTGTCATTTTCCCTTTCCCTTCACCGATTTGAAACCCATAAAAACCCGTTTGTTTGACGAGAAAAGTTACGGTAAAGGACCAAACATGTCAATAGTTTCAGAAATAAGGACTACTAGTGTAGTTTATGAAACTAAAAGACCAGATATGTATGTAAAATGGTATAAACCTAAAGGACCATTTGTGTAATTTACTCTTACTATTATGTTAAATAAAAACAAAAAAGAAACAAAATAGTTGTGTGTCGTTGTACAGGTAAAGAGAGTGAGATGGTTAAAAAAGGGGGAATGGGACAAGTAAATAATAAACCGAAATTAGATATCCAACTAACCGACTTGAAGCTGGTCCTTGGTCCCGAGTTGAGGATCGTTTATCCTTTAATAGTCAACTTTGCTGTGAGTGGGGAGGTGGAATTGAATGGTGTTGCTCATCCCAACTTATTAAAACCAAAAGGTGTTTTAATGTTCGAGAATGGTGATGTCAACCTTGTTGCAACACAGGTAGCTCGGTTGTTACATTGTGTTTTTTTTTTTTTTTTGTTAATAATAATGTTTAATTGATTTAGGTGAGGCTGAAACGAGAGCATTTGAATACAGCTAAATTTGAGGCTGATAATGGATTAGACCCGATGCTGGATTTGGCTTTGGTCGGATCAGAGTGGCAATTCAGGATTCAAAGTCGAGCAACTAAATGGCAGGACAATTTGGTTGTCACATCCACACGTTCTGTTGAACAGGATGTTCTCTCACCCTCTGAGGTAAATACATACTTTTTGGCATATTATATATCTATTTTGGACTAAATTACACAAATGCTCCTTTAGGTTTGTGCTATATTACATATTTGGTCCTTTAGTTTCATAAATTACACTGGTAGTCCTTATTTCTGAAACTATTGACACGTTTGGTCCTTTACCTAAACAGACGTTAACTTTTCCCGTCAAGTATGGTCACGTGTGATGCACGAGCGTTTAAATCTGTCCTTTTCCATTTCCCTTCACGGATTTGAAACCCATAAAAACCCGTTTGTTTGACGGGAAAAGTTAACATTTGTTTAGGTAAAGGACCAAAACTAAAGAACCAAATATGTAATATGGTACAAACCTAAATGACCGTTTGTGTAATTTAGTCTTTAGTCTGTTTAATTTGTTAGCAAAAATGCATTTTAGTACCTTGAAATTGATTAACCGAATCATCTACAATCATGAACTACTAAATGTGCGACATAGTACCCTTAATTTGAAAAAAAATAGTCAATTTAGTACGCTGAATCACTAATTTGGTGTTGTATTGTTGATTGTAAGGCTGCGCGAGTTTTTGAGAGTCAATTGGCAGAGTCAATCTTAGAAGGGGACGGTCAACTGGCATTCAAAAAGCTTGCAACGGCGACACTTGAGACACTAATGCCAAGAATAGAAGGGAAGGGTGAATTTGGACATGCCCGATGGAGGCTTGTTTATGCACCGCAGATCCCTAGCTTGCTGTCGGTTGATCCAACCGTTGATCCCATTAAATCCTTAGCCAGCAATATTTCTTTTGGTACCGAGGTTGAAGTCCAGTTGGGCAAACGCCTTCAGGTTACTTTCTTTTTTTTGGAATTAAAAAAAAAAAAAGAAATATTTAGTTTAATCATGTTTGGAATTCAGGCATCCGTGGTGCGACAGATGAAGGATTCAGAAATGGCAATGCAATGGACTTTGATCTATCAGCTTACAAGCAGATTACGCCTTCTTCTACAATCCGCTCCCTCCAAACGTATGCTTTTTGAATACTCCACTACCTCGCAAGACTGACACCGACTTCCTCATTTGTGTAAAAAAAAAATGTAGCCTTTTTTCTTTTCTTTTTTTTATTCAGTTTTATTTTTTTACAAAGGTTGTTGTATACATGATCTTGATGAAGTTTTGTACATATGGCATTGTTCATTTGCTTGGATCAATCATATCATCTTAGGGTTTACTAATCAATATTACCAAACCACAAGTCATTCTCATCGATTACGATTTTCAAACTTCAAGCCCCAATGTATTTACGTCACAATTCCTAACTACCGGCCACAATGACACTCAAATACTTGTCACCTTTTTCAATGGGTTTCCGCATAGGTAGGGGTGGTAATGTTTTGACCTAGAAAAAAGGTTTGGGTTGTGGCAAAGAAGTTTTGGGTCGGTCTTGGATTGAAGTGACCTGTTTGGGTCGATGATAATTTAAATGGGTCGACTAACACGTTTAATTATTAAAATATATCTTTAAAAGTATATATTTATACTTAGTTTCGTCTTCTTCCTTATGGGGTTGAAAAGCGCTGATTTCTTCCAAATGGTGAGGAGAACGGGATTTCGGCCGGTGGTGGAGGATTCCTTGAAGAAACTGACTACTTAGTAATTTTGGTTTTTGATAATTTGTTATGACTTTATGGAATAACATGTTTCACCCTTTTGATCCACTAGTCTTTTTAACATGTTTAATTAAACATGATATATGAGTCGTGTTCGGGTTGAATGTAAGCATGCTAGGATTGAGATATATGACATGTTCATATAAACACGTCGGTTCAAGTTGAATGTTTCTGATACGCCTGTGCAAATTGGACCGCGAACCGACCGTAACAATAGAACCGGAACGAACCGAGCTACATATGTTCTAATTTTTATGAAAAATCGGTTCTCAGTTCCAAAAGGTTCGGTTCTGTCTAAAAGCGAGAAAAACCGAAAAAAGTTGAATAGATTACCTCGTTTCTCGGTTAGGTTCCGGCCGGTTCTCGACCTAGTTCGCTTCGGTTCGGTTCCGAGAATCATCGGTTCGGTCCTCGGTCAGGCTAAAATCATTTATTTGGAACCCGCTTTTAGTCAGACCGGGCCGGTACTTGGACCGTGCACATGCCTAGTTTTTGACTTGCCAACCTGCGAACCCGCGAACCCGACTTAAATTGTCACCCTTAGTTATTAGAGTTTTATATCTTGTATAATAGAAATTATATTTTTTGTGGTATAGATATTATTTTTTTATGGTATAGATATTATGTTCCGTATAAGGATGTATCCGTTAGAAGAAATACAAAATAACATTCAAGAAATAACATTACATATATGATGATAAGTGAACTTGACCAATACTTGGGGGACCATATACATACTTTCATTTTCTTATCAGATAATCCTGGACTTGATATATAAATTCACCTGAAAGTCTCACTCGACATCAAACGGACTCTCTTATAATCATACTAGGTTATAACCCGTGAAAAATCACGGACTGCTAATAAATTTACTGAATATATTTTTTTATAGAATACAAATAATTATCGTTAATTGCAAGATTTTAATACACGATAAAAAGTATATAATGCTTATAAAACGCAAATTATTGAATAGGAGCTTACAAATTTATATACATTAGAAAAATTAAGATCACTTAATAATAAAATGATAAACATAGAATAACATACCAAATCAAATAAACTACTGCATTATAAATGTTCAACAACAACGAATTATCTTATAATGCTTATAAAATAAGAAAATATAAGGTACATTTTTAAACACTTATTTGAATATAACATTTGATATATATAATTGTTTGCTTAAATATATCTTTATTCTATAATAATATTTTTAAACCTTGCCAGTAGCATCCATAAACCTAAAATCTTAACCACTAAACACTTGAACGTAATCTCTAAATCCAATTCCTAACACTTTTTAACGTAAAATATTTTTAATCTTTTTGATGTTTTCTTATAAAAATGTTACCACTGGTTTAAAGCCATATCTTTTTAAATTAAACTCTAATTTAGTATGACATGGTTTAAGAAAAATGTTACTGGTCAATGTTATTGTATGGGTCAGTTTAAAAAAATAATACCATAATATTAATGAAGTCTATATAGCTAATATGATTGCAAGTTTATTAACATTGAAAAATTCCATATCCCAGTTAATATTCAAAAAGGTATTAGGGTTAATATACAAATAGTTTAAAAGTCAAAATAACAAAATAAATAAAAGTAAATAAAAAATATAGTATGATGAATAAAAATCCAGTAAATATTTATTAAACAAATTACTAATACAATCAAAATATTATATTGACTGTAAAAGTCAACTTAAATTACAGTCAAAGGTTTGTGCAGATGAAAGAGTTAATCATCGTTACGAGCAACTAAGGATTGAAGACTGAATGTGTTATGTTAATAATTTAAAGCAACTAAGGTAAACTTTGATTTACAAATGTATTTCTAAACTATATAGGTCGATTCAGTTTGTCATCTTCTTACAATGGAATAAATGAAAATAGTATTGTAATCCGTTCAACCAGTCCGACCGGGTTGATCAATTTTAGAATATCGTATAGTTCAATTTAAAATCTGCATTTTAAAACATGGGAGATAAGTCGGTTGTAAAGTGCTCTCAAACGTTTTGTATCCCGTTTGATGTGGGCCATTTCGTTTTAAAACCCATGAACTAATATTTGATGTTTAATTTCCAAGTATGTAAAATGTCGCTTTATAAAATTCATATATTTATATATATGTGTCATTTTAATATGTGTTTAATTCCCTTTTAATTGTTTCAAAATAAGTGATATACTTATGGGACCAAATCCTCACTAATTATTCAATTTAATTTAATCTGACTATCATTATAACCTAATTAGCTATAAATGAAATGAGTTGAGAGTCTCATAAAATGCATTCAAATACTTGCAAATGCTAAATTGTGATTTTTAGAAAATATGCTTTAACAATATAGTTGTTGTACACATATTCAATACATTAATTCGTTGTCTGTACTCCGATATGCATACATCAATCATCCCTAATTTATTTCTTGATAAAACATGACCCTAATAATACATGCCATAAATAAATTGATTAATATTGCATCTTGGAATCTAAGGATATTTTCGACCTGAATAACCAACAAAGAAGCAAATTGGCAAAATTTACTTAACAACAAAAGGTATTTATAAAAGTCAAATTAAATTGTAAACTCAAATTACAAAATCATAAATTTTCTACAATTGGCAAAATTTGCTTGCAGCAAAGGTAATTGTAAAAGTCAAATTGACTTTAAACTCAAACTGCAAAATCATATAAAATGTTCAAAAAACTGGCAAAATTAAGGTAATCGTAAAAGTCAAACTGACTTTAAAAATCAAATTGCAAAATCGTATAAAAGTTTTTAAATAGTAATAAATCTTCCCTACATTACATGTTTTGAATTTAACTATTTAATATACATCACAGTTTGACTAAAAAAGTCAAAATGTAAACCAAAAAAGCAATTGTATGATTTGAATTTTGACAATTTATAACATTCCACAATTTACTCAAATTGCATAATAAAAGTAGAAATTTAACATATGTTACAGTTTTTAATAAAATTTAAAAATCAAATTATGCTATTGACACCAACCCTAATTCTGCACTATTTTTTTTTTATAATTCTGTAATATTTAAGAAACATATATGCAATCTGCTAATGTGGGGGTTTATGAGGATGTCATGTAGCTCTCAAAACCATCTTACATTATAATAGTGGATAAGAAAAAAATTCATGAAAAATAAAAAAATATAAAATAGTGTTTTGACTACTACCAAAGTCAAACACAATATTAATATTCAATACACAAAACTGAGTTGACTACAATAAAAAGTCAAACAGAATGGTATGTAACTTATCATGTGATTACTACAGCAAAAGGCTCAGTTATACTGAGTTACTGACTAAATAAAAAATATATAAAACAAATCTAGAAAAATATTCAGAAAAATAAAAAATATATAAAATTGTGTTTTGACTACTATCAAAACAATAATGCAAATCCTATTATATTGTAGTCAAAACAATAATGCAAATCCTATTATATTTACTTAGCTGGAGCAGCAGGTTGCACGAAATTAAGTTGACTACAATAAAAAGTCAAATAGAATGGTATGTAACTTATGACGTGATTACTACAACAAAAGGCTCAGTTATACTGAGTTACTGACTAATTAAAAAATATAGAAAAAAAATCAGAAAAATAAAAAATATGAAAAATTATGTTTTGATTACTATAAAAACAATAATGCAAATCCTATTATATTTACCTAGCTGGAGCACCATGTTACACGAATTGAGCCAACACGAAAGAGGAGATTCTATTAAATGTACAAAACTTATGAGAAGCTTGGTTTAAATAGGAGAATGCATGAAGAAGATTACCCGAATTAGATTCAAAACTTTGGGTTATACATGGAATATTTTATATTTGTTATTATCGAATTGGTAAAATAATCAAGATTAATAAAATTCGGAATGTTAGTTAATGCTTTCTTGATTTATTTGCCTGAAAATCCGCAATTATTATGGTGTGCTATAAAAGACTATAATGCAAATTAAAAAAACCGGAATGTCAGCATTAATTCTCGATAAATATGGAAGGCATATTGTATAATTCTGTTTGAAATTTCAAGTAATCACTATTATCCTTTTATAAAAAGTGGGCGGAAAAACTTAATATCAAAGAAGCTTTAAAACATTGCCACGTGTACATAGAGGGGCTTAGAAGATGACATGTGGCCTAAAAAAGCTTATAATATGCAATCTGCTAATGTGGGGGTTTATGAGGATGTCATGTAGCTCACAAAACCATCTTACATTATATTAGTGGATTAGAAAAAAATTCATGAAAAATAAAAAAATATAAAATAGTGTTTTGACTACTACCAAAGTCAAACACAATATTAATATTCAATACACAAAACTGAGTTGACTACAATAAAAAGTCAAACAGATTGGTATGTAACTTATCATGTGATTACTACAGCAAAAGGCTCAGTTATACTGAGTTACTGACTAAATAAAAAATATACTTCCTCCGTATCAAAATAAGTGACACAAATTGAAACATCCCAAAAATCAGGGAAATTTAAAAAAAAATTAATTAATAAAATATTACATTTTTCCCCAAAAGTACAAGTAACTCAAAGGTCCCAACTCGTAAATAAAAATGTAAAATCATCTCGTGTTTTAAATGCGGAATAATTAAAGGTTTTAAAACAAAACATGTTTGACTCGAGATAAATGTTTTAATCCAAATCCATAAATATAAAAATAGAAATGCAGCTCATCAACCATTGACATTCTCTTTGCCTTTGCTAGTACCTGCAAAATGGGAGGGAGTGTTTGGGGTCAGCCACCGCTGAGTGAATAATCAACACAATAAACATACACATACAAACAATCCACACCACATAAGTGATCCCTAGAGACTCTACTCAATTCTCGATTATTAGGCCTTTTATTAAATCTCATTAGGTTCGCCGTGGGTTGTGACGATGCTCAACGTACGCCCACCGCCATACGCTCATCACAACACCCTCTTCCAACACCCGTCCTCTAGGTGCCCCGCAGTACCACGCTGACAGTCGTGTAGTGTACTTTGGCAACTTAAACGGGAAGAGTTGGCTCTCGTCGTCGCCTCTTGCGATCGGTAATTAAAATCTCATAGTTATTAGGTTAGTTATCAACGTGTTGACTCATACAACATGTACTCATATAAAACAACCCATCTCATACTCAACACATATCATCTCAACAGATATGTAATCAACTAGCACATCTCACATGCATATAACTCATAAACATAACTCATGTACGCAGATCAACACATAATGATATGGTACTTAGCTCGGTTACTCAACATCCATATCTCAGTTCAATATTTAAAAAAAACAACACTTAGCACATCATCAAATAAACAAGCTAATCTCAAAGCAATAGCAATTCATGACACATATCACATAATCATGAAATGAAAGTAAATGCAAGTTTATAGTGAGATCACCCACCTCAATCGACGTAAGCTCCTAGAGGTATCCTCGGCACGCACAAGTCACAACTCAGCTCCTATAAGGTCCTAGAACACATAATGAGGGTAGGATTAAAACTCGGCTCAAAACTCAATTCATAGTAATCTGCCAGAACCCGACACCCCCGCGGAAACTGCTATAACTCCCAACCCGTTCATTAGACTTGTCCCAAGTTTTTACCACGGAAACTAGACCCAGAATACTATAAAACACTCTCAAGTGGCTTCTCCCCAAAAACGGACTCTAAGGGCCTCAAAACAGGCTCACAAACATAGATAACAGATTCTGCCCAAAAATTCAGTTTGATATTTAAAACCCGTTTTAAATCCCGACATCAACCCGTATAATTCCCGAGGCACCCGATGGCCCCGGAATCAAGTTTTAAATCAGAACTTGATTAAAACAATTTAATTCTTTTCTTTTAGAATTCTCTTTCAGTTTAGGAAACCAAGAACCTTACAGGTTCGGTTTCCGGTCTTTCGATTGATAAAACGTTTAGACCGTTTAGCAAAAGATTTTAACCCAACCCTTGACCCGACACTTCCCAAAACTCAGAAGCTCAAGGCCGAACAGAACTACATGAAACTGAAAATCAGATTTAAAGACCTCCAAACCCGGAACGAAACACGACAAACAAAACAAGTAAACGGTACAACGATGCTGCTAGCAAAACCCTATAACCACAATTCGAGATAACCAAGCATGCTAACCAAAAACCCGAACCCTTAAGATTCAACCAAAGCCTTTGCAACAATGAAGGTAACAACTCGAAAATACCAGATTTAATCAAACACACGATAAAAGATAAGAAGACTACCGAATAGAACACGAACTTCGTTTCGGTTTGCTCGGAAAAGGTTGCTCGAGAATCCTCCTCCGAACCACTTCTCAATGGGTTACTCAGAACTCAAACTTCTCACCGCTCCACCATGATTGATATGTCACAAAGAGAACGAAACACATAAAGAACAAGGTTTAGCCGATCTAAAGAAACAAAACGGAGAACAAAGTTGCGAGTCTTACCAATGCCAAACTGCTCCGGGATTTCTCTAAAATTCCAGCTTGAAAATGAGAATGGAACGAAAGAGATGGAATGGAGCTGCTCTGTGGGAATTCTGCTCGAATAAAGGGAAATGAAAAAAAAAGAATCTCAGCCGGACAATTTAAACAACAAACCACCAAGGTATCTTAACTTCCTCGATGTGCGTGTCTCATGCTTGAAGAATTATTTGTTTGCTGCTAGAAACCACCGACTCCACATCATGCTTGCCGCCACTTTTAATTTGTTTCCTCACGATCCACAAGCATCACCTTCTTCACTCGATCATACGAGTTACTTTTGTCGGCTGCGCAGGAAGCAACAAGAGCTCGGGGGGTTCTTCTCACGGCTGAATTGTAACGAATGTGGAGCCTAGGGCAATTTGGCCTTAATACCAATTAGAAAATGGGCTTAGGCTAGGAACAGAAGTTGGAGTTGGACCCTTCTCGGGCTTGCTCCACTGTCACCGATCCAACAAGAAAGAAAAAGAAAGAAGGCTCGGTTTAGACGTCACAATGTTTAATTAAAGGAAAATGTCATGGTTAATTTAAATACGTAGTAAATAATACTTTAGTTATTTAAATGTATCGTCACATATTTAATTACTCAGATTAATTACACTAAAAGCACATAACACGTAATCTCATAATTAAATGAATAACTCACAATTTATTTAATAAAAGTGAATAATGTAATTACAATAATTTTTAGGGCGTTACAACTCAACTCCACTTAAAAATAGACTTCGTCCCTGAAGTCATGACTCGGAAGAAGCTCGGGGTAGCGGTCTCGTATCTCGGACTCAAACTTGCCACGACACACTCCCACAGATGGGGAAATATGATAAAGCTGAGAGTGAAAAGGAAAACTCATCAGGGTGATCTATTCGATCAGGATGACCTCCGGCCCTCGCAGCTGATCATACAAATCTTCTACCTCTAGCGGCGCAAACGATAAGGGCTCCAAAATTGGAATGCTCTAAGGAACTCGATTTATCAAAACAAAACGTCGATAATAAGCACGGAATAACCCCTGATGCTTTGATGGATGCGTCCTCTTGCTCTCGTGGTCAGACACGGTTGTTGCACCCAGTGGTTAACGATGTGTTGAATCTCCGATTCCACTCCACTTGGAGATTTGTTACGGTTTGGTTTGTGGCGACACATGATCTCGGCGTAGTACCCGGTCATTCAATCCGTGCTAACGGTCACATTCAGCCCTCTAAGGCGATCACAATAAGTTTTATGGGAATAACTTTCCCTCATAGTTCCAACAACTAATGACTTTTACATTTTATCAACAAGTAAAATCTAATTATTTGCAATCTCTACTAATAACGGGCATTTCAAGGTCCTCCACTCTATAGGACATTAGTTTGTTTTAAAACAAAATGAACAATTTAGCGGTTCAAGTAGCTATAAAAAAAACACAACAAGTACATAATTCACATAAATGTATTTTATCACACATAAACCTCAGATAGTAGGCAACTCATGCCTCTTACTGTTTTTGCATATACTCAAATGCACTCACCTCAAATCTCCACAACCTGTTTTTAACTCAACGCACGCTTATATCATCAATTTAGACTCAAATCTCATTAAATGACTTCGCACCAGTCCACATAATGTATATATTTACTCGCTTTTACGACTTTTTTCACGTGATCAAATTTAATTATCAGACTACTGGAACATATAATTTCTCTTTTAAGTCGCGTTATTAGTTCTCTTGCTAACTTGTATTAAATAATCCTTTGATGATTCTTAATATTGCTTGTTCAACTCATTTCAATGATATTCATCAACTCGTTTAATGATTTTATCGTTTAGCTCGTTAGTTAACTTCTCATTTTGTTCTCATTTAATTTGTCTCTTGATCAATTTGACTAACGTCCACTTATAAATCTCATTTTATTTTTAAGTCTCAAACGTCTCAATTTAATATTTTCTCTTCATTTGGTAGATTAATTAACTCGTTGATTCCTTACATCATTAATTATCGTGTATTCAGCTACTCAGTTAATTCTCATTCTCAATATAAAGTTTCCTCATTACCTTAAATTTTTAGCTCCTTCTCGATTTAAAAATTCATAAAATTTGATTCTCTAATACACTTATATTTTTCTCATTTTCTCATTTCAATAACTACTCTCGATTTAATACTTACTCATTAAAGCATAATATTTAATGACATTCAATTTAAAAAATTTAACTCGATATTCCACGTAGTTTCAATTTAATATTTGTTCATAAAAAGATTTTATCGTTTGGTTCATTTTAATAATTTATTCGCTTAACTTGATCTATTAGTTTCTTTTAAATGCGGTAATTTCTCAATAATAATAAATTTTCCTCATAACATATAATGGTGATCTTCTCATGACCGACTCATTAATAACATTCTTATTACTCAAATTTCAAAATTTCTCGTTATTTATATAATTATAGTACTTGTCACTTCTCATTTGCACCATTACTCTCGATTTATGAATTTCTTCCAACTTGATAATTATACCATCACTGAACTTAATTATTCTCAATTATCCTTATAAATTCTCTAATCACATGTATTCAACACAATAATTTGGCTCAACAATTTTCTCGACTGGATTTAATAATTTCTCATAGTAACGTTTTTCTCATTTAACTCGATTTGGAATAATTAATAATAAAATCTCATATTTTAATAATCTCTTATTATCTCATTATATTCTCATAGGAATAGTTTCTCGACTAAAAATTACTCGTATAAAACTCTCTAGCCAATTATATTATATGAACATATATGCTCATAACAATTATAAATAATACATAACAATTTTTTTTTCTTGGTAATTCCCTTAGTTTACTTCTACTCAACTCCACTTGGAGAAAACTCGTCCCCGAGTTTGGAATTGGCACTCAAAATCTCATAGAACTCGTTACGAACACTCGATAGTTCGGTTTGTTGGTTCTCATTTTTTTTATTACATATTTTAAGGTTTCTTTTATTTACTCGATAATCAAACTCGTATACACAGGTGTGAGTCGGTGTCAACGTATACTCTTTACGCTCGCTCACACCCAAACTCATTAAAATTTATTTATTATATAAAAAAAATATAATTTATTGCTCATAACAGATGTTAACTTTCTCATTAGCATCCTCATGGATTCTCGTATCCTTATTAGGTTTCCTAAGTTATAATTCATTACCCCTTAATAATGTGATAATTATTTCTCATTAATAATTATTCATTTTATGACTCCTTATAAGTCAAACTTATTACATGTATTAGCACCACAACTCTTTATTTTGCGTTACGCCTTCACGATTATCTCTTGCTAACTCTGTGTATAAAATACTCATTTTGGTTTACTCATAGCGTGTTTGGTATCATTATTACCATATAACAATTTTGTCATTAAGTAAAATCCTCATTTAATTTATAGTGAATCTACCTCATTAACTCACTTTTGTCACTTACTCAGTTATTAGCTCGTGTTGGACTCCTCATTTCCTTCTATTAACGATGTCTCAATTTGACAACTTTTGTTAAATCTATTATATTTTTTTATCTCTTACTCAATTAATTGCATCCATTATTTCGCATTTTCTATGATTTCTCTCATTAGTTACATAAGTGTAAAATTAAATAATATATTTTCGCATAAAAGTTTCTCAACTCACTAAACTTTACTCCATACGTATTACCTCGTGACCTCATTAAACATAATTTTTTTCATATTTTCTCATTATTACCACCCATGGGTTTTCACCATGTCAAATTGCATAACTTCTGACTACTCAATTTAATTGTTCAAGTCGTTAGTTCTCATTTACTCATATAAATCTCGTTCATTTATTATTATGTTCCTCCATTACTCAATTTAATGATTATGTAGTATTAAAATCTTTTTATTTAATTCGTTTTAGATAATTGCTCCTCCACCCTTGTTTTATTAATGTCTCGTAATTTCAATGACTCAAATTAAATTATTCTTAAATCATTCTTACTTAATTATTATCTTAGGTTTTTGACCAATAATATTACTCAATTTATCATTAGTGATTCTCACTTAATTTGATTTTTATTAATATTCACTTGATTTGTTTGGTTAACTCCTTATCAACTTAAATTAATAATCTCTTATTTAACTTTTTTTTTCATTTACTTTGTTTTCAACGATGACTCAATTGCCATCGACTTATTAATAACTCACTAGATCATTTTAGGAAGTTACTCAATTTGATTTATTAATCTCTCTCTTCACATGTTTTGATAACTCTTTATCAATTCGTGTTTGATGATCTTCTTATTCAATTGATTGTGCTGTTTTCTCATAAATCTCTTTTAGTGATTTTATTATTAATTATTATATATAATAATTGGGGGTTTTCATGATACGTAGATGCTTGAAGAATGGTCTCCTTGAATCCTCTTCGAAACATGGGCACGAGTCCTGTGCGTATAATAATAGGGGCCCTCTATTATTATCCGCACCTACCCCTGTCATGGTTTCGAGCCAGTTTCAAAAATTCCACGATCTCCCATCCTCATACCATCCACATAGCAATTAGTTCACGACATTACATATATAGTATATATACATATATAGTCGTACAATTCACGCTCATCTCGAGTTAATTCTCTTTTATTCTTTTAGTAGTCAATGTCGCTCGCGACGTTTTTAATAAACTAAATAACTCATAAATAGGTACTAGAGGCATAAGGTCGTCGTGATGCGCTGTTTCTCAATTTGGATTTGGACTCATTTTGAAAACACTTTTGAAAACTCAATTTGAAAACTCCTGCTTCGACTTGAGTATGGAATCCACCTCGTGTGAACCCAATTCTCTCAAGCCAGAGCTCTGATACCAACTTGAAACATCCAAAAATCAGGGAAATTTAAAAAAAATTTAATTAATAAAATATTACATTTTTCCCCAAAAGTACAAGTAACTCAAAGGTCCCAACTCGTAAATAAAAATGTAAAATCATCTCGTGTTTTAAATGCGGAATAATTAAAGGTTTTAAAACAAAACATGTTTGACTCGAGATAAATGTTTTAATCCAAATCCATAAATATAAAAATAGAAACGCAGCTCATCAACCATTGACCTTCTCTTTGCCTTTGCTAGTACCTGCAAAATGGGAGGGAGTGTTTGGGGTCAGCCATCGCTGAGTGAATAATCAACACAATAAACATACACATACAAACAATCCACACCACATAAGTGATCCCTAGAGACTCTACTCAATTCTCGATTATTAGGCCTTTTATTAAATCTCATTAGGTTCGCCGTGGGTTGTGACGATGCTCAACGTACGCCCACCGCCATACGCTCATCACAACACCCTCTTCCAACACCCGTCCTCTAGGTGCCCCGCAGTACCACGCTGACAGTCGTGTAGTGTACTTTGGCAACTCAAACGGGAAGAGTTGGCTCTCGCCGTCGCCTCTTGCGATCGGTAATTAAAATCTCATAGTTATTAGGTTAGTTATTAACGTGTTGACTCATACAACATGTACTCATATAAAACAAATCATCTCATACTCAACACATATCATCTAAACAGATATGTAATCAACTAGCACATCTCACATGCATATAACTCATAAACATAACTCATGTACGCAGATCAACACATAATGATATGGTACTTAGCTCGGTTACTCAACATCCATATCTCAGTTCAATATTTAAAAAAAACAACACTTAGCACATCATCAAATAAACAAGCTTATCTCAAGCAATAGCAATTCATGACACATAGCACATAATCATGAAATGAAAGTAAATGCAAGTTTATAGTGAGATCACCCACCTCAATCGACGTAAGCTCCTAGAGGTATCCTCGGCACGCACAAGTCACAACTCAGCTCCTATAAGGTCCTAGAACACATAATGAGGCTAGGATTAAAACTCGGCTCAAAACTCAATTCATAGTAATCTGCCAGAACCCGACACCCCCGCGGAAACTGCTATAACTCCAAACCCGTTCATTAGACTTGTCCCAAGTTTTTACCACGGAAACTAGACCCAGAATACTACAAAACACTCTCAAGTGGCTTCTGCCCAAAAACGGACTCTAAGGGCCTCAAAACAGGCTCACAAACATAGATAACAGATTCTGCCCAAAAATTCGGTTTGATATTTAAAACCCGTTTTAAATCCCGACATCAACCCGTATAATTCCCGAGGCACCCGATGGCCCCGGAATCAAGTTTTAAATCAGAACTTGATTAAAACAATTTAATTCTTTTCTTTTAGAATTCTCTTTCAGTTTAGGAAACCAAGAACCTTACAGGTTCGGTTTCCGGTCTTTCGATTGATAAAACGTTTAGACCGTTTAGCAAAAGATTTTAACCCAACCCTTGACCCGACACTTCCCAAAACTCAGAAGCTCAAGGCCGAACAGAACTACATGAAACTGAAAATCAGATTTAAAGACCTCCAAACCCGGAACGAAACACGACAAACAAAACAAGTAAACGGTACAACGATGCTGCTAGCAAAACCCTATAACCACAATTCGAGATAACCAAGCAGGCTAACCAAAAACCCGAACCCTTAAGATTCAACCAAATCCCCTGCAACAATGAAGGTAACAACTCGAAAATACCAGATTTAATCAAACACACGATAAAAGATAAGAAGACTACCGAATAGAACACGAACTTCGTTTCGGTTTGCTCGGAAAAGGTTGTTCGAGAATCCTCCTCCGAACCACTTCTCAATGGGTTACTCAGAACTCAAACTTCTCACCGCTCCAACATGATTGATATGTCACAAAGAGAGCGAAACACATAAAGAACAAGGTTTAGCCGATCTAACGAAACAAAACGGAGAACAAAGTTGCGAGTCTTACCAATGCCAAACTGCTCCGGGATTTCTCTAAAATTCCAGCTTGAAAATGAGAATGGAACGAAAGAGATGGAATGGAGCTGCTCTGTGGGAATTCTGCTCGAATAAAGGGAAATGAAAAAAAAGAATCTCGGCCGGACAACTTAAACAACAAACCACCAAGGTATCTTAACTTCCTCGATGTGCGTGTCTCATGCTTGAAGAATTATTTGTTTGCTGCTAGAAACCACCGACTCCACATCATGCTTGCCGCCACTTTTAATTTGTTTCCTCACGATCCACAAGCATCACCTTCTTCACTCGATCATACGAGTTACTTTTGTCGGCTGCGCAGGAAGCAACAAGAGCTCGAGGGGTTCTTCTCACGGCTGAATTGTAACGAATGGGGAGCCTAGGGCAATTTGGCCTTAATACCAATTAGAAAAAGGGCTTAGGCTAGGAACAGAAGTTGGAGTTGGACCCTTCTCGGGCTTGCTCCACTGTCACCGATCCAACAAGAAAGAAAAAGAAAGAAGGCTCGGTTTAGACGTCACAATGTTTAACTAAAGGAAAATCTCATGGTTAATTTAAATACGTAGTAAATAATACTTTAGTTATTTAAATGTATCGTCACATATTTAATTACTCAGATTAATTACACTAAAAGCACATAACACGTAATCTCATAATTAAATGAATAACTCGCAATTTATTTAATAAAAGTGAATAATGTAATTACAATAATTTTTAGGGCGTTACAATCATGTTACACGAATTGAGCCTACACGAAAGAGGAGATTCTATTAAATGTACAAAACTTATGAGAAGCTTGGTTTAAATAGGAGGAATGCATGAAGAAGATTACCCGAATTAGATTCAAAACTTTGGGTTATACATGGAATATTTTATACTTTCTCCGATTCAAAATAAGTGATACACTTTCCATATTTGGGTGTATCAAAATAAGTGATACACTTTGAAAATTTACCTTATTAGGTAAAAAGTAGTGGACCCCACACCCACTAACTACATACTTTATTAAAGTGAAATTACTCATTTACCCCTACTTTTACTTTTAAACATCATTAACCTTACTTTATTCAAAAATTGTGGGACCCAATCCCTACTAACCATCCAATTAATCTAATTTAACCCCCATTATATACTTTTGCCTCAAAAACCGTGAAATCAACAATGTATCACTTATTTTGAATCGGAGGAAGTATTTGTTATTATCGAATTGGTAAAATAATCAAGATTAATAAAATTTGAAATGGTAGTTAATGCTTTCTTGATTTATTTGCCTGAAAATCCGCAATTATTATGGTGTGCTATAAAAGACTATAATGCAAATTAAAAAAAACCGGAATGTCAGCATTAATTCTCGATAAATATGGAAGGCATATTGTATAATTCTGTTTGAAATTTCAAGTAATCACTATTATCCTTTTATAAAAAGTGGGCGGAAAAACTTAATATCAAAGAAGCTTTAAAACATTGCCACGTGTACATAGAGGGGCTTAGAAGATGACATGTGGCCTAAAAAAGCTTGTTTTATTATAATATAGATGCAATAAAACAAAACATGATATAATATTTTTATCCATTCATCTTGAATCATTCTCGGTTGTGGAAGAAATTGCAAGAATAGTGCAGTACCCTTCCAAATTGTACAAATAATGCTGCTTTTGGGGCTTTTGCAAAAATAATGCTATCCCCTAGTGCCACACCCGGATCCCTTCTTTCCCCTAGTACCACACCCGGATCCCTCTTGAGCCTGCACACTCGTCTGTACCTTGCGTACTTTGCGTACTTTCATGTAGGAACCCCTAGTAGTACACCCGGATCCCCTTGGGGTATCCCCGAGCCGTACGCCCGGATCCCCTTGGGGTATCCCCACTTGGCACGCCCGGATCCCACTTATGGGAGATGATGTATTAAGTGAATGCTTCCAAACGATATGGGAACCTTACCTTCCCATGAAGCTTCCTGCAAACATAATGTTCTGATTTCTTTTCCTTTAATTAATAATAAACTTTAAAAAATCTTAAATTCAACCTAATTATATAATTAATAATATGTCCGGCCATTCAAAAGAAAAAAAACACACACAATGTATGCATTGTCGGCCGGCCAATAACTGTTGCATTTCAAATAGATGCAACTTCTACGAAGCTCCAAGAAAGCTGGGGCAATTCATTCATACCACCTTAATTAACAATAAACAAGCTAATACACATAACACACTAGAAATAGCTATTATTATCATTAATAATTTCAATAAGAAAGGATATGAACAACTGAATTCAACATAAAATTATTCAATTAATTAATTATTTGGTGAAGCTTTGTTGATCTCATCTTCAATGGCTTTCTCCAACCACATCTCTGCATCTTCCATCATTTCTGGACTAAGTCTCACCATAAGTATACAAAACTCAGTTTCATTCAAGAACCCATCGCCATCAAGGTCTCCTTCCATAACCATACCTTCTGCATCTTCTTTGCTCATTGATTCCATTCCCAAATATCTTGAATTCTTTCTTAAACTTTCCGGCGTGATCAGCCCTATATTCTCGTCCGCTAGCAGCCGGAAACCGCCACATAGCTCCTCCACGAAGGCGGTTAATTCTAGCTTCTCCGCCATCACCGGAAGCAAGTCTTGGTACCCTTTTTCTTCCATTTGTTTTTGTTTTTTTTTTTTGAATGGTGGTAGTAGTTGGAAGAATGAGTGGACTTATTTATATCAATGGAAATGGAAACTTGTCGTTTGGGTTTGGACTTGGGAAGGTATATTTTTTACCATAAGTTTATATTCCAAAATCAAAGTGACTCTTTTCATAAAATTAAACTATTTAAGCCATTTGCAATTCTATTTAAACTATTTTTAGTGTTGTCTAATAACTCATAAGTAATTATACATATTAAAATAACTAGATTAATATTAAGTTTTTTTTTACTAACAATGATCGGACATTGTTGTAAAAATTTAAACAAAATTACTTACATATAGCAATTAAAAAATACATTAATTATATAATTAGGTTGAATTTAAGATTTTTTAAAGTTTATTATTAATTAAAGGAAAAGAAACATTATGTTTGCAGGAAGCTTCATGGGAAGGTAAGGTTCCCATGTCGTTTGGAAGCATTCACTTAATACATCATCTCCCATAAGTGGGATCCGGGCGTGCCAAGTGGGGATACCCCAAGGGGATCCGGGCGTACGGTTCGGGGATACCCCAAGGGGATCCGGGTGTACTACTAGGGGTTCCTACATGAAAGTACGCAAAGTACGCAAGGTACAGACGCGTGTGCAGGCTCAAGAGGGATCCGGGTGTGGTACTAGGGGAAAGAAGGGGATCCGGGTGTGGCACTAGGGGATAGCATTATTTTTTCAAAAGCCCCAAAAACAGCATTATTTGTACACTTTGGAAGGGTACTGCACTATTCTTGCAATTTCTTCCTCGGTTGTGTGTTGGACTTATAATCATATAAGAATTGAAGTATCTTATATAAGTGTGTATTTCGCACTTCCAAAGTCATATTAGTATCAACATATAAAACTCATCATATAGTATTATTTTCTTTATATTTAAATAGAATAAGTGACGCATTCCTTCTCCATTTTAGTATAATCATGAAACAATACAAAAGATATACGAAGTAATAAAATAAACCAAATTTATGCTTAGATGTACATGTCAAATCGATTGATATTTCATGTCAAATCGAGCTATTCTAAGAATGCAATTGCAATTCCACTATGGTTTTGTAAAATTTAAAATTTTCCAAAGTTTTATCTTTAGAATATAATAGATTCACATAATTCATTAATACGTACTTGAATCATCAATAAAAATAACAATGTATTATTTGTTTCCTAATGAAGGTGTGGAATGAATCACATAAGTCACTATTAATTAAATTTAAACTGTATGAATTTCTATTAACATTGTTTGTGATTCTCATAAGCATACACGTTTTCCCTTTTCATGAATTAGTATCAAAAGCTAGAAGTGAAATGATATTTAGTCCTACTATTTGGTCCTATCAATAGTCCTACTTACTTGATAGGATGAGATGTGTACTTTACAAATTATCTCTCTTAATATTATCTCTTGATTTTGACATATGTCTTCATCTAATGAGTGGAACCAAATGGTAGAACTAAATATCATTACTCAAGCTAGAATTAATCCAAGTTTTGACATCTTTTGCTTCTTCTAACTAAAATTAACATCTCCTATTTAGCATGCCATTAAATGGAACTATCTAATTTAAAATTAATAGTGTCTAAATTAAAATTAGAAGTCATAAAAATAGAACTATCACAAAATGCAAGATTATTAATTCCAAAAAACGATAATAAAGACAAGAAGATAATTTACTGATCGGTCTACCCGAATCGAACTACATAATCTTTATTAATCTGAATTCCCTCCCCAAACCCCATTAGACAAATACAACCTACACTAGTTTTGCATTTTTTTTATAGTTCGAGATTAAAAAGGAGAGGGAATGGTACTAATTTTGCATTTTTGATTTATTAAAATAGTATTCAATTTAGCCCAATTAATACGCTTCTCATCGTTCTAATGACCCTAAAATAAAGACATGCAATTTTTAATACTTTATCTGATTCAAATTAAGTGATAAATCGTTAATCTCATGATTTTTTATGCAAAAAATTAATTATAATGATATTTAGATTAGATTATATTGAATACTTAATGGGATAAGACTGCTCCTAACAATCTCGCCACTTTACTGCCACTTTGCCACCACTTTGGAGATACCATTGGCACCATTCCGCCAGTGGTCCCGCCACTTTGCACACGCCGGTTTGGAGACGGGGAGGGAGGGAGGCGTGAGTTGGTAGGTGGGGCCCAAAGGGGTATTGTGTGTGTGTGTTTTGTAATTGTGTGTCCCAAAAAACTTAAAAGAAGATGTATTGTTGGCATGAGTACGTCAGTTTAGTGTCGATTGGAGTGTGAGCTGACGTGACGCTAATTTGACAACAACTGACGATATCACCATTGGGAGTGGTCTAAGTCTCACACCTTTTTATAATAAGATTATACTAATGATTTTTAAAGTAAAAATAAAAATATAGAGATCAGTTCACTAAATTATTAAAGTGTATCACTTGTTTTGATACACCTATAAATGAAAAATATACTCCCTTCATCCCAAAATACTTACTCACTAAATAAAAGCACACATTTTAAAAATATATATTAATTATAATCTGTCACCAACTAAAATTTCTTTTTTTCACTTAATTTCTTTTTAATTGGTTAAAACTTAGAAGTAGATAATTAATTTACAACATATCAAAATAAAAAGATAAATAATAAAGCAGCTTTTAGGGTCTGAAATCCACCCGCACCATTGAGCAGGCCCTAACACAGCTTTCGATCTCGACCTTAACCAAAATATTAGACAAGTGCCAACGGTAGGTGCAGTTGCACCGCCGGTTGAACGCCGGTACTGCACACCGTTGGCACGGTCCCTGCAGTTTTTCCGTCGGTTGGGCATTCGCCGGTTTGAAGATGGGGAGGAGGTAAGCGCCGGTTTGTTTGGGTGGATCCAAAGGAGTATTTTGTGTGTGTGTGTTTTGTAATGGTGGGTCCCAGAAAATTAAAGGAAAGTGGTATTGTTTGCATGGTTACGTCAGTTTAGTGTCGGTTAAAGGATGAACTGACGTGACGCTGATTTGGCAACAACTAATGGCATCAGTGACCGTCACCGTTAGGAGTAATCTTACAAGTATTTAAAATACCAGTTGAAAGATAAGTTAAAAGAATTTAGTAAAGACTAGCAGGTACCCGCGCAATGCGGCGGCGGACACCATACATCCTGAGAGCACCTTGCAACTATATTTTGCGGCTAACAAATATTTTTTGATAACACGTTTTTTCCATCGAAAGGGAATCTCATCCCCATCATGTCTTGCATTAATCGATTAGTTGGGTAACCATGTAGTGTGGCAAATTGAAAAACTATGTTGTGGAGCAACATGTTGAATTCGATACGCAAGTTTAATTGTCATGTCGTCTTCAGAGAAAACAAACAGAAAAAAAAGTTTATTAATAAAAACACACATTTGAAATAAGTATGAGTTTTCAAAACCAAATATTGCATATTTCCAAATTTCAAATAGTGGCTTTTGATATGTGGCGGTATTACACTTTATCTCCTTAACAAACAGCAACAAGTATAAGTAGTGGCAGATTCATACTTAAATAAACACAACATTTAGGCATCAAATAATAATCTCATTGGGCTTAAACAAAAATACCAATAATGTTAATTTACAATAAAACACAGTTCTCTTTTTAAAATCAATCTAACAAATCTCAATCTATTTCTTAAACCAGTCAATAAATAAAACGCTAGAAACCTAATAACAAACAAACAAAAACTTAAAACTGGACCATATCTATAATTATTCTCTGTGCTGATGGGCTACGATATAGACATTTGTTCCCCAAAACAGTCTCAGCTTTTAAGGCTTGCGCTAAAAAAATTGATAACATTTCAAGAGCTCATGTAGCTGATATTATTTATTGCAGTTTAGAAGGTACATCATGTACGATATTCTCGGGTAAATCTTTTATTTGACCCTACATTGACTTCCCAATAGAGGGTAAACATTTTACATGACCTACACCTTCAATTCTAAACGTAAGCTAACTGAAATTGCCTTGTAATAACTGAAGGACTGTCTACCATCACCCAAAGCTGGGAAACTTTCACATGAGAAGGTACCTGCATAAAAAATCTTTCATAAATCTAGCATAAGAAAAATGAAATATATAAAATATTGGAGATTAAAATTATGTTACCTTAATGCGTACATATTCTCTAACTGCACGGTTCCCACATTATCGTGGTGCTGAAACAAGAATACGATCAAAATCTGGTCATTCCAACTCAAATTATCTTATAAAAGATAAATAATACTCCGTATAAGTCATAACAGAGTAGCAAATAGAATAAGTATAGAGTGAAAAACAATAACTTTATAGAATTAGGACAAACAACAGAATCTCATTAAAAAAATCAATCAGCACCATATATTGTATATATCATCAGAAAATAAAAAAGAACTAAAAATAGATTAAAACATAAAGAAGATGGTAATGCCGAGGCTCATTTCTTAATCTTTCCTTTTTTTCAGAAAAAAAGAAAAGAAAAAAAAAACATAAAGAAAATGGTAAAATAATGAATTCTTGAAATGAATATGGTTTGCTAGATTTAAGGAGTGTTTGGATGTGTGCTTTGAAAGCAGTTACATAATTTTGAATCATTAGAATCAGATAGCCACTTGATCACATATGTTCACCCACAAATCAGTTTGTATGCTTATGAATAACACTAATTTACCAAAACATGAAGAATATGGCATAATTACCTCCATATGGCAGCTTAGATCTACATTAATCTTAATAAGCATCAACTCACGTTCTACTTGTGGCAGCTTTGAGATATCTTCAACCTGTTTAATATGACCTATATATGTTTAGGAGCCGCTGTATGTACCGATATAAAAATAACTATAGTAATGTCTAGACCATTAAAGGATAATGGCCATTAAAGTAACCAAGACTTCAAGTGTTACCTGGAAAAAAAAGTTAAAAAATAAGAAACAAAAATTAAAAAATAATAATAATTAGAGTTAACTTGCCAATTACTGATGTAATATTCTTCACACAAACTTTTAATGATTTCATTCCAGAATGGAAAATCTGGGCTGCATAAATCTTGTCATTATTTTCTTGGGGATTATGCTAAAAAAATATATTTAAGCAAATAAAGCTAATCGGATAAATAGTTTATAATTGCCAACTCGGTGAGGAAGAAATACTCACATCCACTACAGGACCACCGTGGAGAAAAGGAAGAAATACTCACAGCCACTACAGGACCACCGTGAGACGACGAAGATCTAAAGTTGTTTCCACTCGCCGACGATGATTCTTCCTCTGAAACCGCCATAACCAAATTTCGACAGAAACAAATTGATTAGGGCTAGTTATTATCGTTGTAATATATTCACGGAAAAATTGAAACTTCCGATGAAGCGAGGAGTTTAAGGAATCGAGGAGGCGCTGAAGCAACCGATGAGCTTATATGCAGACACGAGGCTTGGAAGAGCGACGAAGGAATCGAGAGGGAGAGACGAAGCCGTCGATGGAATCGAAGAGTCCAACATCGTTCAATGGTCAATTAGACTGTGGTTTAAGAGCTCGAGACCTTTTCGGATTTCGTTTTGGCATGAGCCCAAACCCAGATGGGCCACTTAAGTGCATATGCCCATTACTTTAGTGTTGTGTTGGCCCGAAGCTTACCTAGCCGAGCATTTTAATGGTTAAGACTTATTTGTTTGGAGAAGTTAACAAATCGAAGCTCAGATAAGCTGGTTTGAAGTACATATGTTTCACCAAGGTCGCAGGCTCGAAACCTTACTCCATCTTTTTTTAATAAAATAATTAGCTTCTATAATTAGAAAGAATTTGGCTGAATTTTCAAGAGGCTAAATAAATAAAGGTCTTAAATGCTTTATAAGTAGTAGAGATTACATATATGTGAATGTATATATAGATTAGAGAGTGGACTATTATCATAGTTCTTGTAATGCCAAAATAATGTCTGAAGCTCCCAACATCACAACACTTGCCCCAAGTACCAATACTGTAAATGTTACACCTTATCCTCCTGCTGCCAAAAACTACCACGGTGGTGCCACCGCCATCCGGGACTACCGGAAAGGCAACTGGACCCTAGAAGAAACCCTAATCCTCATCACCGCAAAGAAGCTGGACGATGAGCGTCGACTCAACGCCACCAGTTCCGCCGCCACCAACAACCGTGCCGGCGGAGAGCTACGGTGGAAGTGGGTGGAGAATTATTGTTGGAGCAATGGGTGTCTTCGTAGCCAAAACCAGTGTAATGACAAGTGGGATAATTTACTTCGTGATTATAAGAAGGTTCGTGAGTATGAGCTCCGATCACCTTCTCAAAATTATTGGTCAATGGATAAAAGTCAACGTAAAGATCGAAACCTGCCTTCCAATATGCTATCTAACATCTATGAAGCATTGGACGACGTCGTTCAGAAGAAACTCCCTCAAATCAGACATTCTTCATTTGACCACCGCCGCCACCAGCCGGCTCCTCTCCCGGTCCTACCACCTCCAATTCTGCCGGAAGTGCCTCTTCGCCCTCCTGCTTCAGGTAATTAATTAATTGCAAAACAAAAACATAACTATACTACATATATATGCTGCAATAAATATAATACGTGTATATCTTAATCTTGATGTGGTTTTGTTAATTTAAATTTGACAAATTATTAGGTATATATAAACATTCAAAAACAAACTAAGAGAAAGTAGAAATATCGACCAATCAAATAGTACTATTTGTACAAGTGGCAATTTTCAATACAACAATTGTGACATGATATTAACAGAATTAGGTTTAATTTAAACGGATTTGGATCATAACATTTTCGAACTATTGCAAGGAGCTATAGGTACGCTCGAGCTTCTATCATGCATATTTATGTTTAATGATTAGTTAAAAATAACGTTACAGAAAAGGAAAATAGCCAGAGCTTTGTTTTAAGGATGCATGGTTTGACACTTTGACCTAATGTTTTTTACTACATTTTTAAAATCATAGCCATAGGACATATATATCCAAATTACCAAACACGATTAATAAAACAAAATATTAAACTTATGAAACCCAATAAATGATCTAACAATTAACAGAATAATAATACTCCTTCCGTCTCATAAAAAAAGTCTTATTTTCTTTTGACAAGAGGTTTTAGGTAATATTTAATGTTATGATCATTAACAATATTTTTAATTAAAATATAAAGTTGGTTTAAAAAAAGGATGAGAGTTATGTATTGTTTGGTAGCATCTGAATAATTAATATCTGAATAGTGCAGAGGTCTGAATGATTCAGACTTCCCCTGACATCTGTCCGATTAGAGGCAGAACATGTTGAATTTTTTATTCAGAGGCTGATTAAGAGCTCTTACCAAACGCTCTGAATCTGTCCGATTAATAGTCTGACCTCTTAACTGAATCATTAAGAAGCTTACTAAATAGCATCTTAGTGATAGTAGTGGTGAGATCCTTAGTTATAATAGTATTTTATTATGTTGAGTGTATTAAATATGAGTTTATTATTTTGGCGCGTTATATTTAGTACAGTAGTATTATTCTAAGATTCTTTTTATATATGAATAGTTTTAAATTATAAATGGGAGGTACATGTCAGAAAAATTAAAAAGTGGATGGAAGTTTATGCGTCGGTTACGTGAAAGAGAAAGAGAGAGAGAGATAATGTTGGTCAAAGATGCAGGGTTTGAAAACTCTGTCACACAGTAGTTATTGCAATCCCTCCCTCCATTTATTGTTCTCTGGATTTTATAGAGTACAGTCAACAGCTGTGATACTACTTTTTAACCTCACCATCTCATCAAGTACTTGCAATACCTTACCTTTTTTTTATTTATTCATTCATGCCATAATGTGGGTCCCGCTTTTCCCCGAAAATGCTTTTCCTCTATCGACCTTTTTCACAATTATATGTATTTTTTATTTTTTATATATCTCTACTTAGATACGGAGTATATTTTTTATTTACAGGTGTTTTAAAAATTATTTTATTTAGTAAAAACGTAAAATTTACTAATTATTTAATTTAATAAAATAAGTTATCATTATATTTTTATTTTTAAATCTTATTAATATTAATTTATTTGAAAAGAATATAACTTATCATCCACTAAATATCCACTTTAATTTATTATAACTCTTAGTTTAATTTTTTCTTTAAAAACCATAAAACTTCAAGTATCACTTATTATGACACGGAGATAATATATATTTTTACTTATATTTTTGTTTGTCTTTACTGTCTCTCTTATCTATGAGTTGAATTATGATTGTCTATATGTCTCATATATTGCTAAGACATATATTGCTATTTTGAAAAGATTATGTGTGATTGTTGTTTGAAAAGATTATGTGTGATTGTTGTTGTGGTACCTTTTTCTAGTTTTAAAATTCTTTTATTTTAAACAAATATTGTTTTTGTTGGTTAATGCTATTTTGGAGGATAGTGATGATGGGTTGAGGTAGTGGTCACCTGTTGCTACTGCATAAAGATTCGTATTAGCCATTGATTGCAAGATACAGCTTTTTCTATGCTTTATTTTTCAAACTCAAATCCGTACCCATGCAACAAGTTTATTAAATGCCTACTCTACTATTCCATTTTTTCACTACCACGTGATACATATTTTTTTTCTTCATGTGGATTAAATACATATGATAGAAAACTTCCTAGTAATAACTAGATTTATAGTATAAATTTATTATTAAAACATAATGTATAACATCTAATTTAATACACAACAAATAAACATCTTCTCATAAAAATTTGATCACTTGAACGGCCAAATCAAAGAAAAAAGAGAGGGGTTTTGCTCACGCTTGGTCGTGGTCAACCACTAGACTATCAACATTAGGAACCAAGTTCAAACTAATTTTTTTAATAAAAAATAATGGAAAATAATAATGACAGCCCATAGGGCTGTCATTAAGAAGGCAAAATAACAAAAGATAACCCCCCTGAATTTTAGAAATATTACTTTTTTAATCAATGTACAAGTTTTTTATGCATGTTAGTAAAGGGCTGTCATTAACAAAACCCAAAAATAATTTCTCTCTTTCATATACAATCCAATTTAACATAACTAACATAATTTTTCACATTAGCAACTCAATTCAATTTAAATTCAAACATCAATTAGAAAATTTTACGTCATATACTAAACCATTAAAAAAAAATTTGGTGACTCTGGTGACCTGATCCTTTTAGGTGACTTAGGCCACTACTTTTGGCTGACCTCCAGTGTTTGTTACATACATAAAACATTTGTACTTTTATCGATGGTGATTTATTCCTAATGCAGAGGCGGTAATATTATTAAACAAATTTTTTATGCGTGTTGACAGCCATTAAAATTATCATTATTATTTCCCTTATTTTGATAGTATGACACAACCCAACCAGAATAGTCTTAAAGTGATAATTTGATCTAAAGTCAAAATGCTAGCGTGACTTAAAGAGTATATGTAATGTTAAATGGGTAAATGAACTGGCATTATTTTTCCGATTATTTGGCGATAGTAGAGCTTGACGAATATGACAGCTAACCTAACAATGCAGATGCATGTTTTAAATTTATATTTAAAAATCAGCAACAAATATAACTAAAAAATAACAAATTTGACAATATAGGGGTGCCCATAATGTATGCAACTTAGTTATTGATGTGACTGTTTCCGAACCATCTACTAGTCATCTTATAAATGTTTATTGAGAAAAATAAAATCCATAACCGGTAGGAAATTACCCAATATTTGCTTAGAGAACGTAAGCAAAGAACCCAAATTTTGAGTCTCCAAAATTATTAATTTAGGCATTTCACTTTTAATTCTTTTAAAGCTTAACCTTTAATTTCTACATATATGACAATTTAAACTTTTATTAACGAACTTCAAACTTTCTAATGCATTTGTCAAATTATATATTTTTACTTATGTTTTTTTTTCTTTGTTAATTTCCCATTTATACTTAGTTAGTTAGATTTAATTTTCAATACTAATATTGTTTATAATATCTTTGAGTAATATTATTAGTGTAGTAAGAAAATAACACATGAAAATATTAATAGAAAAAATAAAGATAAATAAAAGATAAAGCCACACGTATGTTATCAACTCTTTTATTAGATGATCATTTAGAATAATATAACTTAAATCATCTCGTGATAATCTAATCGAAAGCTCTCGAATAACTATCTAGAGGTTACGATTAATTAGATTATTCTCTGAATTTTTTTTTAGTATTCTTTCTTTTTATATGTATGCTTATACATAGGGATGGCAATGGAGCGGATGTGGATCGGGTGATGCGATGTCCACATCCATATCCATTTAGATTTACATCGTCCATATCCACATCCATATCCATTTAAAATCATTTCATCCATCCATATCCATATCCATCGGATTATAGCGGGTAAATGGGCATCCGTTGGATGTCGAAAGAATTTAGTTTTTTAAAGAAAGTATGATAGTTTCATAAGAAAGTATGATAGTTTCATAGATAAATTTGCAATTTTTGTTGAATATGTATATAATTTCTTTCAAAAGAATATACAAACGAAAACATAATTACAAACCTACGTTCGATGCATTGAGGCATAGAACATAGTTTGTAACTAATACCCAATTATTGATAGATACAAACGAAAACATAACTTAATATATACATAAGCCTAGAGTACGGTTTGTAATGTTTACAAATTTAGTTATATTCAATGTTATGTTATGTATAAATTTGATTGAATAAAATATATGTAGACATATATTATTAATCATGTAAAATTGTAATATAAAAAAGATTAATTTCGGGTTAAATGGATTCATCCATGGATTGAAAATCATCATCCGTATCCGCTCCAATAAACATCCATATCCGCTCCACATCCGATATTCACCCATTTAACTTCATCCGTATCCACCACCGGTGGAGCGGATCGGATGGATGATCATCGGATCGGATGAGAGTTGCCATCCCTACTTATACACGTGAGTATATTATCTTCGAAGTTAATTTTGTGTGTGTGCGCATATATCTATGTTTATTAGAAGCATCAGAATCATCAGAAACACAAGGAGACGAGGCAGAGAAAGCTGACAATGAAAGCAAAAGGAGAAGGGCAAGAGATGACATCGGGTCTAGCATTCTCCAAAGCACCACACTCTTGTCCGAAACCCTAAAACATTATGATGACAAAAAAGAAAAACGACACCGTCAATTGATGGAAGTTGAACAACAAAGGCTTCACTTGGAAGAAACACGACATGAAATTAATCGTCAAGGGGTTGCTAGTTTGATCACATCTATAAATAAGCTTTCGGATGCTATTCATACCCTCATTTCAGAAAAGCGTACATGAAGTATTAAACCGTTCATATGCATGACATATTTTACGTGGAAAGAATAGAATCGAATCTTTCTTGGTTAATTCTTTAACTTGTAATTTTTACTTAAATAGATGGCTGGCTAACTTACAACAAACAAAGATGTTTAATCCCGCCAAATGCGGGGTATTGAGGAGGTGATATGTAGTGTCACACCCTGATAATAGGGCTGTCAAATCGTGCTATCGTTTCGTGTTTCTGGATAACACAACACGAAAACGTTTAACACGAAAACAACATGACACGAAGTCGTGTTTTGTTTTGCTAACATGATCACGACACGATTAAAAAAACGATAACACGATAAACACGACAAACACAACAACACAAAATAAATAACAAATTTCTTACTTATTACATGCTAAAAACACGATAAACACGACAAACACGACAAAATCATAACTATCGTGTCAATTTCGTGTTAATCTCTGAACACGAACACGACACGACTTCGTGTTTGTTTTACACAACACGAACACGACACGAATTCAAATTTCAGTTTCGTCCCAATTTCGTTTCGTTTCGTGTATTTTTGTCGTGTCGTGTCAGGTTTTGACAGCCCTACCCGACAGTGAGGAAACACGCACGTGTAATGTTCGTTAATAGTAATCGTAGTTGATACAAGAAAACATGACTTTAGATAGTTTACCAAAAGATAATCATTTACAAACAAAAATATACTACTACTGTTTACAACCAAATCGTTTTTCAGAGTACAAAAGTGGTAATCGTATATGCATGCTCGACTCTCGAGTTCTTTCAATGCTTAATGACCTGAGAAAAATACTTAAAAGTGTCCACTAGGTTGATGAGTTAACATGTTTATTATTTTATAACATGAATAATCACATGTTAACGTTACAGCGTTTCAAGTACAATTTAATGTACTTTTCATAAAGGTTAAATCAATTTAAAACCATGACTTATTAAATATGATTGTTTGACATAAGGCGTCATACCTATTCAAACTATGAAACTTATGAAGGATATTTGCCATGTATAAAGTATTGTACTCCCTCCGTCCCTAAATAAAGTTCCCATTTCACCTTAAATTTTTGTCCCTAAATAAAGTTCCCATTTCACAAGTTGATGGGGTCCACTTAATAAAATAATATAATTACCATGGACCCCACTACTAACTATCCACTAACATTCTTTCTCTCTCCAAATCAACTTTATATTTTAATCAAATTTATTACCAATAACCCCACCACTAACTTTCTCCTTAAATATTGCGCCCAAGAGAAATGAGAACTTTATTTAGGGACGGAGGGAGTATTATTTTAACTCATGAAATTTATAAATGCGTTTTGCTTATGGTTTTAAAATATCCGCCTTGTCTACGTCATGGCTCGCTAAGGCGTGAGGTTTGAACGTAAGACTTGCATATAATGAGTTCAACTTGACTTATATTTACCTATAATAAGTTGTGTTCTTTAGAAATTAAGTTTGTATTCTTTATACGTATTAAAACAATTGAGCAATGATCAAATGATCCGCAGTCAAGCAACCATGTGACTCACAATGAGAATTTCGAAATTGGACTTTTCATTTGTTTGGGCCCACACCTCCCATTTGGAATGATCAAAATGTTAGTTCTTCTTTTTGGGCCAATAGGCTTCTCAGATTGGTTTGGCCCAACAAGAGCCTTTTTCAGGGTTTGCCCAATGCGACAATCCTAAATACCTCGGCCCACGATGTAAATCAAGAAAATGAAATTAATTTAGCTGCTCCGTCTCAAATTCTTCGCTCTACCAAATCTGTAGGTCGAAAAAATTCGGTGAAACAATGTTTCCCCCTCAAAACTCGTACAATTCTTATCAATCAACGGAAACCTTCTCCGGTGGGGACTGATAAAACCATAGCCAAGGTTCATGAAAATAGCGTCCTCCCATATTGCTCAAAGTATGAACCATTTGTATAGTTATAAACCCTTTTACCATAACTAACTATTATCATTGAGTTGGGTTTGGTAGTGGGTTTAGTCTTGTTTGGGCTTATATTATATATAATTTACGTATATATTAAAGGGTGTGGATCCATAGAAAACCACTACTAATTAAAGAACATAAGGAATGGTTTATAGCCCTTAGATCATGAATTGAAAGGTTCAGATGATAGGGGACTTTTAAAACACGTATTAGCAAATTAGGGAGGGGATACAGATGAAAAAATAGCTTAGAGGGGTAGGATTGTAAAAAACCACGTCTCTCACCTAAGCAACATTCACGTTGATTCTGATTCCTCACCATATTGAACTTTCTCTCTCTCACCATACGAATGCTAGAGTTCTTCTCATTCTTCCTCACAAAACACGACTCAATCAGCTAGGGTACTCTAATCTACTCGGTTTCTTTTGATTCTCCATCACAAAACGCGCGATTAACGAAGGAGACAAAGTGTTTCAAACGGCGATTAGTTGTCTCGGCGATTAAAGGCGCGATTCTCTGTGTCTGTACTCACAAACGAGTTTCAGTCACGGATTTCAATCGGGGCTTTGACAATCGAGGGTTTCAGTCGGGGGTCTGAATTGACGAAGGCAAAAGGTTTGTTTCAACTTTCACCTGATTCTCTTTCTTTCGGTCAGTTTGCATACGTGAACTTATGTTTCAATTTATGCTCGTATTGTCTCTTGTGTATGCATTTGCATTTGTTTGATTTGATTACAAACCTGTGTTCGTGTTAGAGTGATAATCAATTAATTAGAATGCTTGAATGAAGAAGAGAGCATTGGAAGCAACCAATACATGTGGTTACGATTAGGGTTCAGTAAGAAGTAGGAAGTTGTATTATTTCTCAAGATTGTTATTACATGTACAATGCATTCGTATTTACAGTAACTAATTAAGTCAATTAACCCCTAATCAACTAAACTAATTCAGTTAGCTGTAACTAATTCTTGTTACAACTGTAACAATTTGATTAATTTTACTGTGTTACTAAGCTGTGATTTCGAATGGCTTCTTAGTTACAAAGTTGTGAATCTTATTGTCTATTTTATGTATACATATTGATTGTTTGGTCCAGGGTAGTGATATTTAAACTTTATTGACCCAAAACCTACTAGCATTTGCATTTTCATAAGATAATACCTTTATGTGCACTGCAAAATGCTAAAATGCATTTACATTTTATTTTGAGTATCTATTCAAAGTTTATTGACACAAAATGCTAATTTGCTTCCTAAATTGCAGGTAACACTAGGGTTGTAATAAAAAAGACATTGAATTCTTTCATTAACAACTACAAGATGGATAGAAGATCAAAAACATGAAATGCAAATGCAGAATATGAAAATGCAAATGCAGAGAAAAATGAAAATGCAATTGCAGAAAAAAATATAAATGCAGCGGCAGAGGCAGAAAAAAGTGAAAATGCGGATGCAGAAAAAAGTGAAAATGCAGAGGGGGAGAAGAGACAAGCCAAATGTTTGGAAATGTAAATGAAGAAAGAGATGAAGAAACAATTGAAAAGTTGAAGAAGAATCATGAACAAGTTACGCATGAGTGGGAAAAAATGGATGTTGGTCTAACTAAAAATTAAGTTTGTTATGTATGACTATAAACTAGGTAATTTGTTGGTTTTTGGTAAAACGGATTGCTGGATTTAGGTGGTTGGATGTATTTTCGAGGTTGGTTTGTTTTCTTTTCTTTTTGAACTTATTGGTGGTTTGTTGGTTTTTGATTATATGGAATGATAGAGGTTGTAGAAGTAATATAAACTGTTATGATTTTGATTTTTATATTTGTTTTGTTTATGAAATTCAATACAACAAGTGCATGTGCAAAAAAATTGATCAAATGGTGATGATACATGAAAAGGTAAAACAAAAATAAAAACTGCAAAAAAAACTATATGTAATGAAAATGCAAATGCAACTGTAATTATGAAAATGCAAATGCAAATATCATTATTCAAAACAATTGGTTAAAATTCAAGGGAATTACTAGATTTAATGAAAATTCAAAAACAAAGGCATAATGCAAAAACTAGTGTTTGAAACAAAACTAGTATTTATAAGTTCAAGGAATAATTGTATAAAATGAAAAGGAGAAATGTAATTGCAAGTATGAAAGTGAAAATGCAACTGCAAGTACGAAAATAAAAATGCAACTGAGTATTTAAAACAGAAACAGAAAGTTAAACTTCAGCTTACATATAATAAAAATACAACTGCAAGTATGAAAATAGAACCATAATTTAAAGTTTCAAGTACTAACTAGATACTAACCATAATTTTAAATTTCAAGTACTAACTAGATACATTGAAAATGCAAATGCAAAATATGTTCAACTACATTTGGTAAGAATATAAACAAAACAAAACTAATGTCCCGCATCATAATCCACTCCATACGTTTACTTATTTGACAAGAATTGCATAAATGGGAGTTAGGCTCCTTACAAAAAATATGTCCAACTACATTTGGTAAGAATATAAACAAAACAAAACTAGACACATTGAATAATATCAAAAGGAAGAAAAGTATGAGAAGTAGAATCACTAAACGGTAAACGAGTGTGTTTACTTATTTGACAAGAATTGCATAAATGGGAGTTAGGCTCCTTACAAAAAATAAAAGATCTAGAACGAAGACTAGCCAAAGTAGAACCGCCGGGATGGCCCAGACGGTTGTGCCATATCGTTGGAGATATGGCGGCAAAACAAGCGGGTGATGTGCTGGTCGAAGAAACGGCGGTAGGGAATGGGTATAGATCACCCGTACTGTTGATCCTCTTGAGGAGCTTCCCATCCTTGAGATCCTTGATAGAAAAACCAAACGGGTCAAATTCAATAGATGCCCAATTATCAATAGTAAATTGACGAACGGAAATAAGGTTTTTAATGATGTGTGGTGTGTGAAGGATATTTTGTAAGTGTAGGGTTCGGTTTCCAATAGGGATTTGGGAGCAGCCAGATCCAACAACTGGAATATTGTTGCCATTACCTACAAAAATAGAGCGCACAGAACCACGATTATTAGGGTTATAAATCATACCAGAATCAGCCGTGAGGTGGGATGAGGCTCCGGTGTCCATGTACCATGTTTGATCAGTGGGGGCGTTCATGCTCATAGCCTGAAACGCGTGTCCAAGGTCCGACAGCTGCAGAGGATTGTAGTCCGTGGTGTGTGCTTGACCGGCGGAGGGTGGCGGCTGTTGTTGTCGTTGCTGCTGTCCGAACTGCGGTGGCGTGGCCCACAGATTGAACGGAGGGCCGGACCACGAGTACGTCGGGTAAGGACACGGTGGCAGTTTCCATTGTTGAGACCAAGGGGACCATTGTTGTTGTCCACGGTTTTGATTCGGTTTTCCATTGCCTGAGTTGCCTGATCCGCGTCCACGACCACGGTTATTGTTGTTGCGGTTGTCGCGTCCCTGTTGGTGTGGGGGACGGTAAGCAGTTGGTGGCGGGTTATTGCGATCAGGAAGGGTCGTGTCCGGTTCGGGATTCTTCGAAGCAACCGAAGAGGATGGTGGTTCGTCATGACCGTATTTTCGATGTTGCTCAAGTTCAAGCATGCTTTGAGAGGTTTCGAAAGGCGGCAGGGTTTGGTGCATGTAGGAGGCGACGATGTCAAACTCGGTTGGAAGACCACGAACAAGTTGAAGCACAAGTCGCTGTTCGGATACCGTGGCATCGACATCCTTCAATTGGGTGGCTAGATCTCGAAGCCGTTGGCAATATGCATGCAAAGACGGCATGGATTCGAGCTTCAGATTGTTGTATTCCTCGGCGGCACGGGCACCCTTATTGTTCAAAAAGATGTTTTTGACACGGGTCCAAGCGGCGTAGGCGGTGGACTCATCTTCTAGAACACGAGGAAGAAGTTCATCGGATAAAGTACCGTAAATCCATTGAAGCACGTGTACATCAATTTCGGTCCAGGCAGCGTAGGTAGCGTCCGTGGCGGCGGGTGCTGCTGTTCCATCGATGTGTGAGAGGACCTTGTACCCGCGAGCATGAAGTTGGAAGAGTTTCACCCAAGCGGAGTACGTAACCTTGGTACCATCAAGAACACGAGCCTTGTGTTGGATATTGGAGACGGTATAGACCGAATGAAGTTTGGAATCGTTCGTCATGCTAGTTCGTCAAAACGGAGATGAAAGCAAGAACGAACGAAAAGAAAAAAAATCGAACAAGAGTGGTGGCCGAGGATCGTAATCGGCGGCTAGGGTTGTGGGAGGGTAGGGTTTTTAGGCTCTTGATACCATATTGGAAGTCAATACTTTCATTGATTCAAAAGGTTACAATGTACATAATATATATACTATATTATTCTAACTAACTATGGCAAGATAATCTCTAACTAAATACAAATATTCTAATCAATCTTTATCTAAATACAAAGATATGTACATCGTCTAATAGGATCATATGGGATAAAAACCTATTATATTTTCATAAAATACATGGACCGTTTATATTAGGGGCGAGCATTTGGACAAAAAAAAAAAACGAATTGAAACCGAACCGAAACCGAAACCAACCAAAACCGATAACATATAATTGATTCGGTTTCTGTTTTGAATACTCGTCATTTTTAGTTTCGGTTCGGTTGGGTTCTCGGATAGGATAGAACATTTAGGCTAAAAATAACTGAATCGAAACCAAACCGAACCAAAACTGATAACATATAATCGGTTAGGTGTAGGTTTTAAACATTCATTATTTCACTTTTAGTTCTATATGTTTTGGTTCGGTTAGGTTCGATTTCTGGACCGTGCTCAGCCCTAGTTTATATAATTTTTTTTGAGTAAATTACATGAAAAGTCTTTGTGGTATATCACTAATTACAACTTTAGTACTTGAAAGGTATTTTGGATATTTAAAAAAATTAACGACAATAAAAACCATTAATGTAACAAAGTATACACACATAAACGTCTAGTATAACAAAAGATGTTAAATAATCGAGGTTGTTGTAATTTATGATCTAACACAAGGACCTTCGGTGTAATTTAATCTGTACTTTTCTCAATCACATTCAAATTTTGTTTTTATACATTTTGTCTTTGGTTTTTAAATGAGTGACGTGATCAATTATCATGTCCATTTAGTGCGAAAACCAAGGCGGTGCACTTTGGTTACCCAGAGCCACAAAGCATCCCTTCAATTTCTTACTTAATTTTCTTTCAAATACAACTACATTTTGTTGAATTTTGTGTACAAAAACGAAGACACAGGTGACGTGATTGAAGTTGTTTGTTGATGGAGCGCCATGAAGATGAGATATTGCTCTTGGAAGGCAGACTTGTAGAGGTAATGTTCGTACGATTAATCAAAATGGTTAGTTTTCATCATATTAATATAGTGTGTTGATGAATTTGAGGTTTTCAAAATTTAGGGAAATAGTTAGGGATAAGCACGTTGATGGTACTGGGTCCCAAAACAGGGTACCGTGTTCTGTAGGTTGGTACTGTCGAATAGGTCTCATGTACCGAACCGGTTTGGTACTGGTTCGGTACACCATTGGTACGGGACCTATATGGTTCTGGTAATTGGTCCTGATTGCTCATCCCTAATGATAATATATCATAATAGTAACTATACCATCTCTATTACTCTTATATACGCCGTGAAGGAAAAAAATCATTCGAATGCATTGGTTTTAATTTGATCTAAAACTCAAAAAAAGTATCTACATATCTGAATTCAAATTTGTATGAGTTCGAGTTCTGCATTATGGGGCATATGACGTGGCTAGTTAAAATTGATCTTAGTAATATGGTTTTATTGTATTTTTTTTAGGGAAATGATTTGTTCAAGGCAATTTATAATTAAATAACTTTTATTTGCCTTAAATAACTAAATTATATTTTGAACAAATCAATTCCCATTTTTTTTATTACATAAGCAATGGAATCTTCAAATTTTTATATCTTGCATTTATGTCATTTAAAGTGTATTAGTTGTTTCCTATTTCATGTTTTGTAAGTCATATTAGTTTATGGTATTTATACCAAACTATTCAATGAAGAAAAACATAAATTCTAAGTAAATTACATTTTTATTGCAACCGTTTTATTTTAAAAGTTATTATATAATTATTTTTAGTATTATGGTTTTAGTGATCGTACTCTTTTTTATTATTAATTTATATTTATAATGTATAACTAGTGTAGGCTGAGGACAGCCTGTACACAGGAGACGGTTCAGTGGACATTAAAGGAAGACCTGTTTTAAAAAGCAATACTGGAAATTGGAGAGCATGCCCTTTTATCCTCGGTATTCATTATATTGCTTCTTTTATAAGAAAGTAAATTAAATAAATCTCTCCTGTTTTAAAAAGCAATACTGGAATGTTAGTGTTAAAAGTTTCTAAATTATGGACTATCCATGTACCAAAGAAGTCAAGGAATGAAATTCGTAATTTCATACAAACCACAAGAACAATTTATGTAACTTGTACTTTTGATAATAATTTTTTTGTTAGTTTGATGCATTATGAACAGTTTTTTTTTAAACTCTAAAACAGGAAATGAGTGTTGTGAACGTTTAGCGTATTACGGGATTTCTACAAATTTGGTGAGTTATCTTACAAAAAAGTTGCATCAAGGGAATGCTTCGGCTGCAAGAAATGTTACAACATGGCAAGGGACATGCTACGTAACTTCCCTTATTGGAGCTGTTTTGGCAGATGCTTATTGGGGAAGATATTGGACTATTGCTGTTTTCTCCATCATTTACTTGATTGTAATTATTTTACATTTTCATTCCATTATTAATATCTGGATTACAAGGGGGCAATTATGGCCTAATATTTTGTCACTGAAATGACTTCTATGTTAACATATTATTAACTCGTGCTAATTGTTAATTGGACATAGGGAATGTGCACATTGACTATTTCAGCATCAATCCCATCATTAAAGCCCGTTGACTGCTTAGGCCAGAATTGTCCGACAGCCACCACTAGTCAATATGCAATTTTCTTTTGTGGGCTCTATCTGATCGCACTTGGGACTGGAGGAATTAAACCATGTGTTCCATCATTTGGGGCTGATCAATTTGATGACTCAGATTCGAAAGAAAGAGTCACAAAAGGATCTTTTTTCAATTGGTATTATTTCTCACTTAATATCGGTGCGTTAATTTCAAGCTCACTAATAGTATGGATTCAAGATAACAAAGGGTGGGGTTTGGGGTTTGGTATTCCTTCATTATTTATGGCTGTTGCTATTGTTAGTTTCTTTCTTGGAAGCCCGCTTTATAGATTTCAGAAACCCGGTGGGAGCCCGATTACTCGAATGTGTCAGGTTTTGGTTGCATTCTTTCGTAATAGGAATGCAAAAGTTCCTAGTGATTCATCTCTTTTGTATGAAACTAGTGATAAAGTTTCAGCAATTAAAGGAAGCAGGAAGCTTGTTCATACGGATGAACTCAAGTAATTTTCTTGATTTCATTATATGTTTTTAGAGGTGGTGAAATGGGTTGAGTAATGGGGCAACACTCATTTGTCCATTTCTTTGAGATTGATAAATAGTTAATATAGTAATGTATTTCTTATAATAAAGCGATTTAGGAAGATTCAAGGACGTGGGTGTCTTTCAACTGGTTTGACTAGTATCCAATTTAGCAAAGCCTTAAAAATTTACCCATTTGAAATTAAATAAAACCCAAAACGACCCATTTTAGGCAAATGGGTCGTAATTGCCACCTATACCCGCTTTCATTCTTTGTTAAAACTTAAAAGGGAAAATTTGCCAAATAAATAGTAACGAAAAATATCAAATTTGACAATGTGAGGTACATGATGAAACAAAGTTTAAATGTTGACATATTTAGGACTGAATTTAGTGTAATTTTTGACAAATACAGGAGAAAATTTCCACTCCTTTTGATGAGCGAGAAAATTTCTGGTACCCCACATTGTCAAATTGTGTACTTTTAGGTAGATAATTTTCGTGTTGAAGGGTGATTAAGGTGGTGGGGTTTATTCCCCGTAGGTGGAGGGTTCGAGAGTTGACATACTACCACTTGTGGATGTCACTGTTCGACTCGAACCACTAAATAACTAACTTGCCGTTTTTAAAAAAAAAGGTAGATAATTGCCGTGAACATATACTTTCTAAAACCATATTTTTTACACCCGAATTAACAAAAAAATAAAAAAGAGTTATTTGGACAAAAAGTTGTTTTGGATTAACCTGATCTAACCCGCCCCATTACAACTAAACCTGGCAATTGAGCGGGTTTTGACCCTGATCCGATTCGAACCCGCAAGAATTATATGGGTTTGGATCATAGTTTGTGATTCGTTTACCCGTTAACGACCCGTACCCGTTAACCCTTTTACTAAGGGGGGGGGGGGGTATGGATCAATACCGATCCGGTATGTTTATAATCCGCCTCGCACTTAATTCTAGAAAAAAAAATTATTTTTATATTTATTGTTCTTTTTAAGCATTAATAGAGATAAGAAGTTAGACATTAGAAATCAAGGAGTCATCTAATATCTATATATATTTTTAATTGAAATCACCTGTAGTATTCACTTGTACTTAAATTTGTGCAAGATGATCCATTGTATATTCTTGAAATGTTAAAATGTATCTTGATGTCTACATTTTAAACATGCATGTTTCTTATATTACAAAATTGTTTTATTTAAGAATTTTTTTTTAGTATTAATCCATAATAGACATTTGGTTTTTTTGAAAAATGTTATATTAATATTAAATATTCATGTTATTTTTTATTGGATAATACTTTGTGGAATGCATAATAGTTGTGCAATCTTACTATTATAACGGCGGGTCGGATATCCATTATCCGGTGGATAAGGGTATGAGTTTGATTTTTTAAAACCATATGTATCACGGAGTACGTTTGAATCATCTTTTAAAATTTGTTAAAAGGGTTTGGATCAAGGCTGATCCGCTCCAAACCCGCTCCATTGCCAGGTCTAATTACAACCCGTACTAAAACATTACCTGAATTCCGTAAACCCACTTTGCCACCTAGAAAAATATAACATTTTAACTGTCACAGGTTCTTGGATAAAGCTGCTATACTCTCACCAACCGGGACCTACTCAAATTCATGGAGGTTATGCACAGTTACACAAGTAGAAGAATTAAAAATCTTTATCCGAATGTTCCCAATTTGGGCAACTGGGATTTTATTTTCAGCCGTTTATGCCCAAATGTCAACCATGTTTGTAGAGCAAGGAATGATGATGAACACCACAATCGGTTCATTCACAATTCCCGCTGCTTCACTCTCAACTTTTGATGTAATCAGCGTCATATTTTGGGTACCCGTTTACGACCGAATTCTCGTCCCGTTTGCAAGAAAATTCACAAATCAAGGAAGAGGATTTACCGAGTTACAGAGAATGGGGATCGGTCTCTTTTTATCGGTTCTTTGCATGTCGGCTGCAGCTTTAGTGGAAATAAAACGGCTGGACATTGCAACGTCACTCGGGTTAATTGACCAAAATACCCCTGTTCCGATGAATATCCTTTGGCAAATACCTCAGTATTTCTTCTTGGGTGCTGCTGAGGTGTTTACTTTCATTGGACAGCTGGAGTTCTTCTATGATCAGTCACCGGATGCTATGCGGAGTTTGTGTAGTGCACTTCCGTTGGTGACGAACTCATTGGGGAATTATTTGAGTTCGTTTATTTTGACTGTGGTGACAGCTGTCACTACTCGGGGCGGGCAGTTTGGGTGGATCCCCGATAACTTGAATCGGGGTCATCTTGATCGCTTTTTCTGGCTTTTGGCTGGACTTAGTTTGTTGAATATGGTGGTGTACATATTTTGTGCCAAGTTGTACAAGTCCAAAGCGGCTTCACAGTTTGTTACAGTATAGAACAATGATGTTTCTGTATATGTTGGGTATAAAAGATATATTAATTTGATGAGTCAAAATTTGGAAAGAAGAAAAGTACAAGGACCTAAATCAATGATATGTAATCTGAAATTTGAATGAAGATTTAGAAGATATTGATAAAGTTTAAAAGGATTTAGTTTATTAATTCATGTGCATCCTTGTAGAATCAAAAATTTTAGTTACTATTTTATATTTATCCTTGTAAACCCTAGGTTCTCTATTATATAAAGAGACCTAGTGGTATTGTATTAGTTGTCGAAAAGACCCACGTTAGTAAAACATGTATGTGTCATAGAGCCCCAAGGTCATAATTATGATCCTGTTAAAAAGTGTAAAACCGTTTTACATATTTTATGTAGAATTAAGGCTTTTAGTAATCATTGTATAAATTAATGATGATGAAAACCTTGTTTAGCAATACAAATATGTTCGTTTAATTCCGCATTGTTTTTGATTTGTATATGTTTATTCCAAGATCAAGAACTAACTATTCTGGAGCTTAAAGATCGAATTATAGAGTTGTTCTAAACTCAACATGTGGTATCAGAGCGGGTGACTCCAGATTTGGAATGAAACAAGGATCTATCGATGATTACAACAAGAATCAAACAAAAAGAAATCAAACCACGGCCTATTAAAAGATCACGATGGAGCTTTTCATAAATCCAAGCGTATTTGAAGAATCTCCTCACAGAGTTGTTGACTTTAAAATTAAGATCATGACGGTGTTGTCTCAACACGTCGGAGGTAACAATTTTTTTGTTGTGTTAATCTTTTTACTACTCCCTCCGTCCCTTAATAAAGTTCCCATTTCAATTGGGCACATGTTTTTAGGAGTTAGTTAGTGGTGGGGTTTTGGTAATAAATTTGATTAAAATATAAGGTTATTTTAGAGAGAGAAAGTGTTTTTAAAAGATAGTTAGTGGTGAAGTACATGGTAATAATATTATTTTATTGAGTGAGTCCCTCTAATTTGAGAACTGGGAACTTATTTTGGGACAAAAATTTTGATAGAAATGGGAACTTTATTAAGGGACGGATGGAGTATTAAATTGTTGGGTTTGGTTAATGTGGGAGGTGGCAAGAATTACAAAAAGAAAAAGGGAGGTGGCATAAATTGTAGATTGCCACGCCTGGTAATTTAGAAAAGGAGATTGAATATATGTATATTATTGAGATCTGATAATTTAAAAAGGAGGTGAAAATTTTGTAATTGCCACGCCTCAAAAGAAAAAAAAGGAGGCGGCAGAAGTTTTAGTTTTTTCTTTTTTTGTTAAAAAAGACGCAAGTTTGTTTTTTCTTTTGGACCCACGAATTGGCAGCAGAAACAAGGGATGAAAGTTTCTACTGATCTGTTATTATTGCTGATCAAATGCTGTTTATTTGTTACTACGGACCAAAGTTTCTGCTGATAAACTCGTTTAGTTACTGCTGGTCACATATATTACTATCGGCCTAGATCGTTTATGCTGATCAATGTTTATACATCTGATTAAAGGTTCTAGTACTGGTCAATGTTTATACTACTGATCAAAGTTACTACGGCTGATCTATTACTGATGCTACTTCGTTTATATTGATCACAATATTGATGCTGAAAAGTTGTTGCTGAAATTTTAATACTGATGATCAAGTAAAGAAAATGTTACATATATTCATCAATCTTCTAAGCAATATTAATATTAATATTGTAATGACCTTAATTTTAAATAAATAAATTATATAAAAATATGATAAATAAGGATAAATCATTTAAATAACGTAGGAATTGGTTTCGTGTCATTTGGACACCATATGAGAAAGTTATGGACGAAACCGTGTCGAAGGAAACAACAAAAAGTGCAAACCTGCACAATTCGTGTCACGAAGATTTGGGTTCGTGGCACGAAGTGAGACATAAACTTGTTCTCGTGATCCGCTGAACACGAAGTTTCAGTTTCGTGTCACGAAGATAACCCCGCCAAACCTCGTGCCACGAAGAATTTATTGCGTGCCACGAAGGTGTCTGGACAACATAAATCGGGATTTTGGCCATTTCTCTCATTTCCAAACCCTAGAACTTCCTCCCAAGTGTGAGTAGACGATTTTGAGTGTAAGGAGACCATTGGAACCGATTTTCACACTCAATATTGAAGATTCTCACTCCATTGTTGAAATATGAGGTAAATCTCTACTCCTTTTTGTTATGGAGGTTGTTTTTGGGTGAAAATGGTGAAGTATGCAAACCCTAGTTGGAGGGTTTGTAATGGGTGATGAAATTGGGTCTATATAACTTAGATTTACAACATATTGTCAAGAAAAATGTGTTCATAACATGGATTTGATGATTATCTAGCTAGTTATGTACTTTATTTGGGGAAAAATGGTGGTTTGGGTAACCTACCAAGTTATCTTTGGGGAAGATGACTAAGATGAGTGTAGAACACTCATTGTAAGCTTGTAAACATTGTGTACAAGTTGGATTTGAGATTTGTTTATGGAAATCTTGAACTAGGGTTTGAGATTCCACCAAGTTGGATGAACTTGGTGGTTAAGAGGGTTATTTTGGTTTGATTAGGGATAATAACTAGAGTATGTGGATATGTTGATGATAGGTCAAGAAGACCTAAGGATTGAAGGTGCTCCAATGGTGGGAATCAAGGATTCGTGTTGATAAACACGATTTGGATTTAGCTTGGCTAAGGTGAGTACATGAGACTTTTACTGGGTACATAGCAAATGATTTTGAAAACTATGATGTTTTATGAGTCTTTATTAATAAATGTTTTTAATAAAGATATGAGTGATAAGATAAGAAAATGCAAGTAATAGACTATTTAAGTATGTCTAAATGATTAATGATATTGAAAGGAATTATGATGATGAAAAGTAATTATTGATTCTTTATCAATAAGATGTAAGAATAAAGATAATGATTAAAAGAGCATGATAATCGATCTATTAATAAAATGTATTAATAAAGCTAATAACAGTGATTCTAAGTATCAAGTATTGTTTAGTAAACAATACTAATAAAGGCAATGATTGAATGGTTAAGAGTATAAGTATAAAGTGACTAGTATAATATATATATATATATATATATATATATATATATATATATATATATATATATATATATATATATATATATATATATATATATATATATATATATATATATATATATATATATATATATATATATATATATATATATATATATATATATATATATATATTATAGTCAATGTAGAGATAAAATATTTATGATTATGAATAATAAGAAGTGAATCTTATTAGTGAACTAAATGGTAAAGTCTATGACGATAATTATGAGAAAAGGTAAATGAATTATGATTATGTTAAACGAGAATAATATGATAATTAGAATAGATGTATTCTAATTTATGTTTGATTATGAATTGATGGGGCATATGCCCGTATTTGATGAAATTCAATGTGTGTAACAAAAGTATCTGGATAATGATAACCCATTTATGGGGGAGTGAGATTACTATTGGGGCGGTACCTCCCTGCGCAAGGGTAGTATATCTATGTGAACGATAACCCGACAATATGGGGACTATGATAACCCGATAAAAAGGGGGATTACGATAACCCGCGAGACGGGGGAGTTGGAAATCTTGGTAAGTTTGGGAGAACCCCAATTACCATGTGATCTTGTGATGATAACCCACATCGGGGGAGTTTGCTTCGGAATGATCCGTGGCATATGTGATAAAAGGAGTAAGCTTATGGATAGCTTACATGTATGTGATTATGTGATGGCTAAGCTTACGGTTAGCTTACTGGTAAATATGAATAAATGATAAAAATATAAGTTGATAATTAATAAGCGAATAAAGAAAAGAAATGAGAATGGTTTTTATTATATTTGAGAATGGGTCGAAAACCCATGTAGCTCACGAGACTATATTGTCTCACGTATTACTTTGTTTTTGGCTATGTACTCAGGTTCGAGATCGATAGAAGTGGCCTAGTGTTGATTAGCTCGGGAGCTTATAGGTAGATCCCGTTTATCCTATGGTTCTGATATTATCTTTGTAACACCGGTTTTTATAACCCTGATAAATGTTTTAAGGTTTTTGTTAAACCGTATTTTGGGATATTGAACTTTATAATATTTTTATTTAAAAATATGTTTTAAAAGGTGTTTTAAAAATTGAGGTGTTACAAAGATGAATATATATGTAACGTTAATGTGAAACGAATCATATTATTTTTCTTATTCGAGATTCGTTTGGTTCTCGGGTAAAGAAAGTGTACACACACATACACACACAAAGGATTGATCGATAAAATATTTAAAAGATATATTTTTTTAATCGTCATATATTGATTACAAAGAAGATTAATTAAAGTCAATTTGAAGAAAAAGTAGAGTTTCTTACTTAGTGTTCTTATCATATCTTTAAATGGGGTTGGAGTACCTTTAAAGATAACTTGTTTGTTCTTCATGGTGTGACTACAATTTGGCAAAATCTAGCAAATTGCTATCACTAAAGGAAGTTGCATTGAAGCACTCGGTGTCTCATTAACGAAAATGAGGATGTTTGTCAAAAGATTATGATCTACTTATACATTGATATAACTTTGGAGTTACGTTTCTAGTACAAGATATAAGACACAATGTTTGATTTTCTACTTCAACTTCAAATAGATGATAATTTATTTTGTTTATCAAAGTAATCAATATACCCTTCTAAAGACTCAAGAATGATTTACACAATTTGAGGGGAAGCTCGAGTGTAATCATTAAGGGGAAGTTCAAGTGTGCTTACTTCATTGACCATTTGATTATGAAAAAAAAAGGGAAGAAGGTATGTAACTTGAAGTTCTCGGTATTACTAATACATATATTTCAAAGTTTTGTCATCATCAAATAGGGGAAGATTATTGGGTATAAAAGATATATTAATTTGATAAGTCAAAACTTGGAAAGAAGAAAAGTACAAGGACCTAAATCAATGATATGGAATTCGAAATTTGAATGAAGATTTAGAAGATATTGATAAAAGTTTAAAAAGATTTAGTTTATTAATTCATGTGCATCCTTGTAGAATAAAAAAGATTTAGTTACTATTTTATATTTATCCTTGTAAACACTAGGTTCTCTATTATATAAAGAGACCTAGTGGTATTGTATTAGTTGTCAAAAAGGCCCACATTAGTAAAATGTGTATGTGTGTGTTATAGAGCCCCAAGGTCATAATTATGATCCTGTTAAAAAGTGTAAAACCATTCTACATATTTTATGTAGAATTGGAGTTATTAGTAATCATTGTATAAATTGATGATGATGAAAACCTTGTTTAGCAATACAAATCTGTTCGTTTAATTCCGCATTGTTTATGATTTGTATATGTTTATTCCAAAGAACTAACTATTTTGGAGCTTAAAGATCGAATTATAGAGTTATTCTAAACTCAACATGTTTATAGAGTATTTGAGTTTCCTGAATCAACTCTATATCCTGAATTCTATTATAGAGTTGTTCAAGTTGTTCTTTCATCATGGAGTTGTAGATGAGATCTGATAGATTGTTCTATTATGATCAGAGTTTTTCCATCTATAGTACATTTGATTTTAGAAATACCTTATGAACTTTTCAATAAAAGAAAACCTTCAATAAGCTTTCTAAAATCATTTGGTTGTCCTTGTACTATTTTAATTACAAGAAAACAAATTGGTAAGTTTGACTGCAAATCAGATGATGGAATATTTATGGGATACTCAACTCAAAGCAAAGCATATAGAGTATTCAACAAAAGGCTAAGGATCATTGAAGAAAGTGTTGATGTATCCTTTAATGAAAACTTAATGAATGAAAAAGGAAATGGTCCAGACTGGTTATTTAATATTTCCTCACTAACAAAATCTCTTGATTTTAGTTGTGATTTTAATGCAGGTGGATCAGATAATCAACCACCTAAAGGAGGATCATCATCATTCAATGGCAGTCAAGATCAAATGAAGTATATCCTTGTTAATACTGATCCCACAGTTAATACTGAGGGCAGTAATAACTCTGATAATACAAGTAATATTGATGCCAGTAATGACTCAAACACTCAAGATTCTACTGACACCAGTAGGAACTCAGAGACTCAAAATGATGATGTTGAACCAAACAATACTGATACAAGTAATAACCAAGAAACACATGATTTCAACAACAATCAAGTTAATACTGATACCAGTATCAATGAAGAAAATCAAGAAAATTCTGAAAATCAAGAAGATAACTGGACTGATGCACAATTTCCTGAATCCAATGAATCAAATCTTGAAAGTCAAATTGTTGTTGATAAAGTTCCCACCTCAAGAGCTTAAAAGAATCATCCTTTAGACTTAGTTCTAAGTGATGTTAACTCAAATATGCAGACAAGAAGTCAATTTAACTCAAATATTTGTAATATCAGCTTAATCTCTAATGAATGTATGTTTGCATGTTTTCTATCACAGGATGAACCTAAGAAAATTCAGCAAGCAATGAAAGATTCAATCTGGATTGAAGCTATGCAAGAAGAACTTCTTCAATTTAAACTACAAGATGTTTGGACACTTGTATCTCAGCCTAAAGGAAAAAGACCCATTGGGACACGATGGATCTTCAGAAACAAGAAAGATGAAAGATGTATAGTGATCAAGAATAAAGCCAGACTGGTAGCACAAGGCTACACTCAAGAAGAAGGAATAGACTATGATGAAGTATATGATCCTGTTGCACGAATTGAAGCAATCAGAATATTCTTAGCATATGCATCATTCAAAAAGTTCAAAGTCTACCAAATGGATGTAAAGAGTGCTTTCCTGTATGGAAAGATTGAAGAAGAAGTCAATGTTTGTAACCTCTAGGTGTTGAAGATCCTGATCATGGTGATTATGTGTATAAATTAGATAAAGCTTTATATGGCCTTCATCAGGCACCAAGGGCTTGGTATGATACACTATCATCATATCTATTGAAAAACAACTTCAAAAGAGGTGCAATTGACAAAACGCTGTTTATAAGAAAAGTCAAGGATGATATTCTACTTGTTCAAATATATGTAGATGATATCATCTTTGGATCAACAAATGATCAATTGTGCAAAGAATTTGAAGAACTGATGCAGATGAAATTCAAGATGAGCTTAATGGGTCCAATGAACTTCTTTCTCGGACTCCAAATCAATCAAAGATCAGATGAAATTCTGATTAATCAATCAAAATATGTCAAAGACATCTTGGAGAAATTTGCAAACAGTCTTTTTCCAAAATGTCTTCCCGCCTGCAGACATAAGACCTCAAAAAGACTTTCTGTAAAAAAACAAACGCCACCTAAATGAAATCAAATTTCCCCTAGAATACGCTTGTATTTTCAATTTTTCGCAAATTAGACCGTGCGACCGTGAGACCGTGCTACTCCATTAGAACGTCGCCACGTGTCCGAGTTAGTGCTGCTCAAACTTGTTACTACTTCTCGTTTGTACTGCTCAACCTTGTTACTACTGCTCTCAACCTTGTTACTACTGGTCGTTAATACTACTTAACCTTGTTACTACTGCTCGTTAGTATTGCTCAACACTTGGTGCTTGCTGCTCACCGGTTAGTGCTGCTCTTGTCTCCCAGTCACACGGGATCGTACGGAGTATTTTTTAAAGATTGAAATTTATGAGTTTTAAATGGAAGTATCTCGTGTATTTTGTTAATTAATTCAAATTGTAAACCACTTCCCATTCTGATTTGGCACTTATGGCGTTGGAGTCAACAGTAAACCAGTTTTCAAAATCATCGTTCGTTAAAACCCCGCTTCTTTTTCTTCTTCCTTCTTGGTGTTCGTTGCACAAGGTTCAGGTCAATCTCAGGTACTCCTCGCTTCAGTCTCAATAGCATTTCCAAATTTCATCTTCTTATTCGTTTTTCATTACCGAATACGATCTTTCAGGGCTCGATTAATGTTTCTATATCAATTTAGGGCTCAATTTATGTTACATGAAGGATTTATTAATTGAATTTAGGTTTTATTCTCCCATTGATGTCTATTATCATGAATAATATTTGAATTGTGATATTTGATAACGTTTTCACAGAACTAACTAGCTTGACATTATATGGGAGTTCTCTAATGGAGAAGGTAAACACATGAACTGCACATTTATGATATGATCAGATTTTGTAATCACTAACAGACATTTAACGGTAATTGTAGTACACGGTAATCGAAGAGGGAAACACCAAGGGTTTTTGTAAAGGCTGCAACATTGTAACTTCTGAAATTGTTACTCTCAAACAATTAGGGTTTCACAATGTAGAAGGTGTTCATGCTTCACTAATCAAGGAAATTTCACTATTAAAAGAATTAAACCATGCCAACATTATCAGGTACTACTGCTCTGCTTATTTCTATTCTATTCAAGAAATAAATTTATAACGAAATTCTTGATTACAGGCTCATTGATGTGTTCAATTCTGATGATCAGATTAGTATATCACTCGATACGTTGACACCAGATTCATGTTGAGTAACCCAAAAGTAATCAAGAGTCCACAGACAATTAAAGTGAGTTATATATTTGGTAATTGCGTGGTTTTTCAAATGAATCCTTAATTTCTAACTTTTAGTACATGTTTGAATATTATGATAAATTTTTTTGCAGGAATTTCTACATCAGATTCTGCTTGCTGTTTCATTTTATCATTCTTACAACATTATCCATGGCCAAATTAAACCTCGGAATATTTTTATTGATCCTGCAACTAACGTTTTAAAGATTACAGACCACATCTGGCCCAGGTCCATATTTAACTCTGATAAAGGTGACCCGAATGAGGTAGTTACTTCATTACCAATTATTGTCTTAATCTTTTTATTTTGGGTGACTTTTGACCCATTTACTTTTTATGCCAACTTCATCAATGTGACTTGAGAAAAAAAACGGGTGAAATTTTTTTCGAACATAATTGTTTTGGGAATCTGTTGCAGAAATCAAATTACTGTTACAATGCTCCTGAAATTCTGATTAAACAAAAGCAGTTCACTACTGCACTTGATATCTGGTCTGTTGGTTGTGTATTTGCTGAAATGGTCATAAACAAGCCTCTTTTTCATGCTACAACAGATTTTCATCAATTAATGAAGATTTTCAGGTGTCCGACACGTTTCTTGATGTTTACATAATATTTCTGAAAAAATAAAATAAAAAGTTATTGATAATTTGGTTGTATGCAGCATCATGGGCATACCTAGTGAGGAAACATGGCCTGGATTTAACAGCTTATTTGAATTTTCACATTTATTTAGTAATAGCCAACCAAAGGTTAGTTATACACTTATTACTTATACTTCCATATTATTGTTCATATTAAAGCTTCCATTTTTGTTCAAATTTGCAGGATCTGGTAACTTTAGTTCCTGGTCTTGAACCAGATGGAATTGATCTTCTTTATGTAAGTTCAAATATTTGTTAGTTACACATGATCGATTTAAAATGTTCATAATTCTAAATCATTTTCTTTCTAATGTTTCAGAAACTATTGTGCATGGACCCAAAAAGAAGAGTAACTGCCACACAAGCATTAAAGCATGAATATTTTCAGAATTGACTTTCGTCCTCAATAACTACACAGAATTTAACGAACAAGATTGATTTTGTTCCGTTTCGATGTACATAAACGACTGTTGATTTGACAATGTGTCAAAATTTGGTTAAAAGATGTATAAAACAATGTGTTTTTGTACGGGTAGTTGTGCGAAAATTAGCGTTGATCCATTAAGATTCAATTGTATGATGATCATAATTGCTGTAGGAAATATTCATTTGACATAAAAATATATGTCTTGTTCATAGGTGGCAAAATAGATACACCGGGAAACAAGTCAAAATGAGTTTGGTGGAACTCAACTAATTGTTAATTTGGGTCAACAAAGAGTATTATGGGTTAGGTTGAGTTGACCGTCCTTAATGGTCAGCAATTTCCTTTTTTAATATCATAAATATGAAATAGTTAATTAGTTTGGTATTTTATCCCTTACGTAAATCTATATTGTGTACATGTAACTTTATATATTGGGTTAGATGTGCTTTTTAAAACAACTTATAGGCTTTTTGAGAAGTCAAAATTAAGAAGTAACGAGCCTTTGACTTTTTTATTTTTACTTTTTAAAAAATCAATAAGTTATTTTGAAAAACTTAGCCAAATATGCCAATGTATAACACTACATGATATTGAAACTTTTTTATCTTGACATTTGAAAAATGGACTTTTTTTTTTCTCTTTCTATAAGATTGTAAACTTGTATGTAGACCCCGCAAAATAAGACTTGACATAGCATCTCGACTTGATACGAATCCGACACGAAAGTTAAATAAGTTGGACTAGTGTCACTACTTTCAGCTTAAAGATAACCTGAATCATCTGTTTAACACATGATATATTTGATAGATTTTATATATTTGAAGATTATATACTACATCTGTATCACAATAAGTGATACATTTCCCATTTATTGATGTTTCACAATAAGTGATACACTTTAAATTTTATATTATTTGGTAAAAAAAATATGGGATCCATTATCCACTAAATATTGACTGTAATATAGTAAAATTATCTTTTTACTCCTAATTTTACTTTTAAATATCATTAATATCACCTTATTCAAAAAAAGTAAGACTCGTCCTTCATTAAATATCCACTTTAATCTATTTTAACCCCACTTTAATTTTTTATAAAAATCATGAAATCATAAATTAATCACTTATTTTGATACAGATGTAGTATAAATATTATAGAAATTTATGATTTTCTTGTTGTAGTGGGGTAAGTTTGGGTTCTCGTTTCCGTATCGGCCTAAACCTATATCTTATCAGATTTTGGCTTACCTAAAGTTAGTATGATTATGATTTGGGCATTTGTTTTTCGCTATTTGCTAATTTTTATGGGTTAAACAGGTCAATTAGGCCGGTTAGGTTTCATGAGTTCCATGGGTAGCGTCGGATTGACATAAATTAACTGTATCGTGTATGAGTTTACATTTTAAACTAGGGATGAAATCGGGTCTGGAACTGACCCGGATGACCCGAAATACCCGAAACCCAATTTTAGAGGATTAGTAGATCCGAGATCCGAACCATTTTATAGAATCCGGTTCCGGGTACGGTTCATATTATCGGGTATACACCCGATTAGAACCGAAATAATAATTAGAGCCGGTTCCAGATGTTAGCATCATATTATATATTTAAAATTAGAATATTATACATGTAGTAATTATTATTATTAGTATATATACAATTGATGAACAATAAATCATATGTCATCAAATTTGTTTTATTCTACCTAAATTTCCTTTTACTTGCTAGAGAGATGTTTTGTAAATATTAAGATGTTCCTCTTTAGAAAGTTTCCAAACAGCTCCTGTACTTTTTAATATAAATATTTTTATTGAAAACTTAAAATACTCTTTAAAGTCATACATATATTAACTTTGATATGCATTTTTTTTTTCTTTCTTAGTATGAGTTTCGACTAGCTAAGCCCGTTAATTTTAGAGCGATCATGTACTTTGCGAGTAACCTGTAATCGGCGCAAATTGGCATCCATTACCTTCATGAGTTTTTTTATCAAATATTTCGGAACCTATGACTTTGAACTCATATTTTGTTTTTTTAATATAAAACAATCTTTTGAATGCTATATAAATATCAGTAAACAACCCTTTGGATATCATTAGAAAATCCCTAGCGACACCGTGTGTATTAAACCTACTAGTTGTCTAATAAACATAAACCGAAAGTACCTCACGATATATGACAAAACAAATTCTTAATTGCTCATAGACTAAATGCTTTCTACTTTCTAATATTTTGAAACAAAAGTTGTTATTGATTAAAAAAGAAACATCATATAATTAGGGCTTGCATGAACAACTATATATTAAACTTATACTCCCTCCGTCCCACAAATACCCGAGATATTTATTAGGGCTTGCATGTCATCATATAATTAATGCTTTCTGTATTAAACTTAATTAGGGTAATATTTATTGATGTTATAGAAATTTAATTAAATTTCGGTTCCAGGTCTAGACTTGATTTGTTATATACTCGATGTACCCGCACCCGAAATACCCGAGACCCGATTTCATGTAAAAGTTGGACCCGATACCCGACCCAATATTTAGCAATCTGGTTTCAACTGGTTCCGGTTCAGTATAGGTCCGGGTACGGCTTTTCGGTTCTATATCTCATCCCTATTTTAAAACCGTTTATTAAACATGTTAGGTATAAATTGAAGGGTCTCAACTTGTTTACAATTTAAACATGACACAACCCATTTGCGAGATCTACATGTATTACTAAGGGTAATAGCTTCTAAGCACACAAAACGTAAGCATCTCTTTTTATTCATCTAACCTATGATTAGTAAAATATGATTCCAATTGGTTAGTTTTTAGAAAAAAAATGTGAAACTGCATACTAGATCTTCGAACTTCATATTTCGAAGATATTAAATCTTACCACTTTATATTTATCCCCATAAAACGATTGACATGTATAATCAACTGATTCTTTTTCTTAATCTTATCATTTGATTTAGACACTTTAATCAAATGAATAGAAAATACGTAGGAATATTTTAATGGAATCAATACAATATTTGTATTTGTTATGTAAATGACAAGTAAAGTAAGACCGCGCTTCGTTGCAGTTGTTCGGAATTATATTTTTTATTGATTTAAAACAATGCATGACTATTAAAAATACAACTTTAAAAAAAACTTGAAAGAACCAAGCCTTGAGCTAGTGACGTTGAGCATAAATGACATGTGATTTGCCAATTGAGCTATACTCCCTCTGTCCCATTTTTATTGTCCACTACAAAAAAACACATAGTTTAAGAAAAATACATTAATTATACTATGTCACCAATCAAATTTTCTCTTTTCCACTTAAATGTTTTTTGATTGGTTAATATTTAGGAAGTGACAATTTTTGTGGGACAAACTAAAATAGTATTATGGACAATAAAAATGGTACGGAGGGAGTACAATTTATGCTTTATAATTATAGAAACCATCATTTATATATAAATATTATATCACAAATTAGCTAATCAAATTCAAGTGAATAGTAACCATTGAATCATAATTGTATATATATGATAATTTGGTATAGGGTGTTAATCATATAATATATGAGCTTGTAAAAAGTCACATTATATTTATAAATTAACATATTAATAGTACAAAAAAATCATTTTATAAATATAAAACTAGGGATTTGCTAACTAATGATATATGGTCCGTATCGATGTACCATCCGAAAGGGTAACCGCGCCGGACGGATAGAAGAAAGGATAATGACAAAATAGAACGAACGATCGATCTCAAAATACAAGTCCCAACGAAAGGAAACGTGCTAAGCGGTTTTCATGGATAAAGCATGTCGAAGCAAGTGCACAATAAATACGTATAGACCTGAAGACGGCGAAAGCGAAAGCCTAGGTCATTACCCGGCGGACCCTCGAGTGCAGATGCATCTTTTATCCAGAAGACCCGCCAGAGCCCGAATCAAAGAAAGAGGCCTTCGCTTTCCCGCTCGGACAGGTTAGCTATAAAGGATGGCCTCAAGCATCCTTCCAGGTATTCAATTCACTCCGCATTAAACACTCTCACCAAACACTTTCAATTCTCTTCAATACTTAAGACTTTAATTCGTATAATCACTAACTTGAGCGTCAGAGTGTTTTCACGGGGATCCACCCTGGGAACCTTTGACTTAGAGTTGTTCGTTGATTGCAGAATCGTCGTTGGAACCATTCTGCCAGCCGATCATAGAACACAGTTTCAACATTTGGCGCCATCCGTGGGACCTTAGAACATAATGGCCCAAGAAACATCGTTGGGGGGCAGAGATCCCACACAAGTAACACCGACGAGATCTTCGGCGGAAAATCTATTCACGCCCATGCCGACGCCGGCTCTGCTGAATTCTTCCTCGGGGCCTCCTCCGTTGGAAAACGCAAAAGGTGGTCCAACCCCAGAAGAAATGGAGGAGTTCAATCTTTTTTGCCAGTTTAGAAAGATGAGACAGTTGGAGAAAACCCGTTCGAAGGTAACAGAAGAAATGGCGGGAGTTGGCAAAACCCTCGAATACTCTAGCGACGACGAATCCGTAGAGGAAGTATACGCAGAGAAAAAACCTGAGAAAGATGCCCGAACAAAGAAGTCTCCTTCGAAGATCCTTGCTGACACAGAGAAGAAAGCTTCCCATAGAAGACAGAAAGCTCCAGAGAAACACACCAGTGGTCGTACCTTTCTTTCCCCCTTTACAGATGAGATCAATGAAGTACCCATACCCGCAGGATTGAAGGGCCCTCGCGTAAAGTCATATGATGGTACGGGAGATCCGGACGACCACGTTGCGAGCTTCCGCTGGGCCATCTGGATGATTCCTATGGATCAGAGGCTGTGGTGTCTGTTCTTCACCGGAACCTTAGAGGGTTCGGAACGGTATTGGTTTTCTAGCCTCCCGCAAAGAAGCATACCCAACTTTGAGGAACTGGTGGTGCAGTTCAGTCATAGCTTCATAAAGCAGAAAAAATACCAACAACAGTCACAATCCATCATGGCGTGCCGACAACGGGAGGAAGAATCAAACAAATCTTATTTTAAGAGGTTCAATAAGCAAAGCAGAAAGATGCCCGTTAGGGAAGAGTCACTTATCATCGCAGCTTTCACATATGGTCTGAGGGAAGGCGAGCTCTTTCGGGAATTGTCTAAAAGAGACTTCAAAAGGGCAGACGACATGATCAGTATGGTCAATAGGGTCTTGAAACAAGAGGAGGAGAGTGCAGAGAAACAACGGTTCAAGGCTCAGGAAAAGAAAGGAACATCCGGTTCAGGGTCGGCTAGGCACTACGAACGCTCGAAACCTACATACAGGCCCAGTCATCCGACTAACAAAAACAGAAACGCTTACAGAGGGCGCCCGGTGGGAGGTCGGTGGCAGGGAGACAGATACGAACCGTATCGGCCGGAAGCGTTTGGGATAAACGAAGCACGAGGAGATAAGGACGGAAGGCCAGCTAGGAAGAGGTACCCGAGGGATCCAAACGCGTATTGCAAATTTCACAAGATAATGGGTCATGCGACCTCGTCCTGTGAAATCTATCGCAGGGAGAAAGAAGTGTCCGGGAAAGGGAAGAATGTTGTCTGTGTTGCAGAACCACCGGCTAAGGGAAAAGAAACTGCCTATGACACTGAAATCATGGCAGTAGAAGAAGGAAGCTCCTCTCTTCCTTACCCAAGGAAAAGGAAGACTGTTACTCTGGAGTTTGGAAGAAATGAGCCCACTCCAGACGGCCATGTCGGGATAGAACCGTTGGTTATATGCGGGACTATCGCCCGAACGATGGTTGTCAGGATTTATGTAGACGTAGGGAGCTCGGCGAACATCATGTATGATCATTGATTTCGAAAGTTCCCTCCGGACATACAAGCCTTCATAAAGCCCGCCACTGATTCCGTAGTAGGGTTCTCAGGACAGTCCGTATGGCCACGAGGGAAGATTCATTTGCCCCTTGTGCTGACTGATTGGAACACACATGTCAACAAGACGATTACAACCGAGTTCATAGTCATCGAGGCCCCATCCAGATACAATGCAATCTTAGGGCGAACCGGAATGTCGCAACTACAAGCAATCGCGTCCACAATACATGGTTTACTTAAATTCCCTTCGGAACACGGTGTAATCACGGTACAGAGTGTACCAATGCCTATGCCCGAATGTGACAGCACACCAGGATAGTTGGACGGAGCAGGAAGAAGTGCACGTGGTCATCAACCAAGACCATCCTGACACCCCTGTCAGAATCGGCTGATACCTTCCGGGAAAAGTGAGGGTTGAGCTGGAAGCTTTGTTAAAAAAGAACAAACATGTGTTCGCGTGGGAACCAAAAGACATGACGGGTGTCTCCAGGAAGGTGATAGAGCACAAACTAAATGTTAAACAGGCGTTCGTCCCGGTCAAGCAGTCAAAAAGAGGAATGCCCCTAGCATGAAACGAGGTGGTAAACAAGGAAGTAGGAGATCTGGTAGCTGCCAGAGTTTGACACAGCACGCAGTACCCAAAATGGATATCCAATGCGGTTCTAGTAAAGAAGGGAGACAGATCCATGCGTATGTGCATTGAGTTTAAGGATCTCAATAAAGCTTGCCCGAAGGATAGTTACCCCTTCCGGAGATTGAACAGAAGGTGGAATCTTTGGGAGGCTACAAATGGAAGTCGTTCCTGAACGCATACAAAGGTTACCATCATGTGCAGATGGCCAAAGAGGATGAGGAAAAAACTGCTTTCCATACGGCCAAAGGAACATATTGCTACATTAAGATGCCTTTCGGCCTCCGTAACGCTTGGAGCGACATACCAACGTTTGGTTGATAAAGCGTTCGAAAGTCAGATTGGTCGAAACCTGGAAGTATACATCGATGATATGGTGATAAAAAGCAAGGAAGACGAGGATTTTATAAGAGATACGGAGGAAACCTTGCTACGATTGCACGCGATCAACATGAAGTTGAACCCGAAGAAATGCTCGTTAGGGGTAAGCAAAGGGAAGTTTCTGGGACACATTGTATCTCCTTCCGGGATACAGGCAAACCCAGAGAAGGTGGAGACCCTGTTGAAAATGAAAGCCCCGCAAACAATGAAGGAAGTCCAAAGTTTAAATGGCAAGCTTGCAGCCTTGGGTCGATTCCTTGCAAAGTCGGTACCCTTCTTCAAAGCCCTGCATGGGTGCACGAAGAAGGGGAAATCATATGGACGGAAGAGGCTGAGAGAGCGTTCGAAAACTTGAAGCAACATTTGCGAACTATTACTTCTGTCGCGAGCCCAATAAGCGGAGAACCCCTCGTTATGTACTTATCAACTAACAGAGAAGCAGTAAGCTCCGTTTTGATCACTGAGAGGGGGAAACAACAGGTTCCGGTTTACTTCGTAAGCCGAACCTTACAAGGGGTCGAGTTGAATTACTCGTTGATTGAGAAATTGATAGTAGCCTTGGTATACTCAATTAGGCGGTTGAAGTGGTACTTCCAAGCCCATTCGGTGACCGTTTTAACCAACCAACCTATCAGAAGCATCTTACTCAAGCCCGAACGGTCTGGGAGAGTGACCAAATGGGCAATCGAGTTGGGAGAACACGACATAACGTTCAAGCCAAGGCCTAGCATCAAAGGTGAAGCCCTAGCAGACTTCTTGGTAGAAATTCCAGATGAAGAAGGAGTCATGGAAATCGAACCAAACGGAACGAATGGTCGGAGGGGGCAATGGCAGATGCATACGGACGGTGCGGCGGGGGCAGAGGGATGTGGGGCCGGAATTGTCCTGACCGGTCCTAACGAGGAAAAAATAACATACGCATTGCGATTCGACTTCGCATGTTCGAATAATGAGGCAGAATATGAAGCATTGTTGGCAGGATTGAGCTTAGCACAAACCATGGAGATTAAGGAAGTAGAGGCTTTCATAGATTCCATGTTGATTGTTAATCAAATCAACGGGTCTTACGAAGCTAAGGAGAGCCACATGAAGCATTATTTGGAAATGGCAAAGATCAAAATAAGAAAATTTGAAAGGTTCCTGATAACACAGATACCACGAACGAAGCATAAGGAAGCAGATGCCCTCAGCAAACTAGCATCCATGCTATATTGTCACCTCACCAAAGAAGTACTGGTGGAGGTGCTCCAAAAGAGAAGCATTGAGGCAGCGAACGAAGAAGCGGCCGAGTTGGGAATGGAAGAAAATTGTTGGATGACCCCAAGATTTCAATATCTTGAAAATGGGAGGCTTCCGGAAAGTACACAAGAGGCAAGGAGGTTACGCATAAATGTAGGAAAGTGTGTCATCAGGAACGGTGTCCTGTACAAGAAGGGTTACTCTACCCCTTGGTTGAGATGCGTAGGAAAGATCGAAGCACAGAAAGCTATTAGGGAAGTTCATGAAGGTTTGTGTGGCTCGCACATAGGCTCCCGGGCTTTAACCCAAAAACTATTCAGGACGGGTTACTTCTGGCCCCAAATGGCGAGGGACGCTAAAGAATACGTCCGGAGATGCCAAAAGTGCCAGGCATACTCAAACGTCCCCAATTTACCTCCGGTACACCTCACTAGCATCCTCAGTCCGTGGCCATTCTGTCAATGGGGGATCGATGTAACGACCGAGATTTTGTAAATAAATAAATTGTACAAAAATACGATAAATATGGATAATTCATTTCAGAACCGTAGGAATTGGTTTCGTGTCATTTGGACACCGTATGAGAATGTTATGGACGAAACCGGGTCGAGACGAAGACCGAAAAGTGCAGCCCTGCTGCTGGGTGAAGTTCGCGACGCGAACTGGAGTTCCCGATCGGGAACTTCAAACAGGGATTTTGGGGTTTTGGACGACCGGAGTTCACGACCCATTACCGATCGCGAAGTGTTCACGAGGCGTATAGTTCACGACGCGAACTTGAGTTCGTGACCGTGAACTGGTTGGTATCGTATAAAACGGGTTTGAGGCTAGGGTTTAGACACCTACACCCCTAGAACCCTACCAGCCGTTTTTAGAAAGAGAGAGAGAGAGAGCTCGTTCTTGGTGATCTTGGGCTTGAATCTTCATCAATGTTGGAGATTTTAACATCAAAGGTAAGGATTCTTGATTATCTTGTTTACCTATCTTAGTTTCAAGCTTTTCATGGGTATCAATGGTGGTTTTGGGAAGCAACCATACCATCTTCGGGGAAGATGGTCTATCATGAGTGTAAAACACTCATGGTGAGCTTGTAATCAATGTGTACAAGTTAGATTTGGGATTGATGATGGAAAATCTTGAACTAGGGTTTGAGATTCCACCAAGTTTGATGAACTTGGTGGTTAGAGAAGTTGAAATGGATTGTTTGGTGATTAGTTATGGATAATAACTAGTATTGTATTGATATGGATGTTAGATCAAGAAGACATTGAGATTGGAAGTACTTCCTTGATTGAGAAGTAAGGATTGTGTTGTTGAACACAAGTGTTTGGATAGCTTTGCTAAGGTGAGTACATGTGATCTTTCTGAGTACATAGTAAACCACGTTTTATGAATTGAAATGATTTTAGAGTCTTTATTAGATAAATATTTTTAATAGAGAAAAGATTAAAATGATAGAGTATGAGTTTAATTGAATTGAATTGAATTGAATTGAATTGTAAATTGATTTGTTTAGTTACCACTAGTATGATTGAGTTGTGATATGGGGCTTTGACCCAAGTTGATGATTTGTTATGTGGTAGCTAATCAACTGGATCCTAAATAACCCACACAAGTTGGGGGAGTTAGTGACACCTACTTGGGGCGGTACCACCCTGCACAAGGGTAGTGTGTCGAGAAATAGATAACCCGGAAAGCGGGGGAGTTTGAGATAACTCGGAAATCGGGGGAGCAAATAGATAACCCGGAAACGGGGGAGTTTAACTAGATAATCCATATCGGGGGAGTTTGTTTCGGGGAGGCCCGTTACGTATGTGATTGGCTTAGCAAGCCTTAGAGTATGTTTGACTATGTGCAATTTGATAATTATTTAATTATTATTTTATTGCAAATATTTTTCTAACCGGGTCTAAAACCCATGTTTCTCACGAGACAATCTTGTCTCATGTACTACGTTTATTTTGACTATGTACTCAGGTTCGGGAGCTAAAGATTAGGCGGCCCGTAGTTTTTGAGTATGTTTGACTATGTGCATTTAGAAGAAACGGTTCTTATGTGTTGGAAACAATGGATGGAGCGACCATACCTCGGACGTGGAACATGAGAAACCTACGTAGGTTTTACTTTTAAAATGTCTAAGTTATTTCTCATTTTAACCTAAGGGCATCGTAAACCCAAATTGTATGACTGTAACGAATACCTTCCGAGCAAGGTTACTTTTGAATGTCATTACCATCCGTTTTAGCGTCGCGTCATGAAAGTATCATAATACAACAAAAATATCAATCGAACCGGCGATCGAATAAACGAAATTACATAAGGATAATATCCTAGAAATAGGATATAATTCCTAATCCGGACGACTAAAAACCGGATGGCCACATACGAATGTGCACATATATATATAAAAAAATTTCTTAAGTGAGGGACGCCTTACTCAAACAAGAATTAACACAAGCGACGACATAATAAAGAACGTAGATAAAACACATCACGATTACATTAGACAATCAAAAGTCATCGACGATTACAACATTCAAAACGGCCACAAACATTCGGGCCTCGAGCAAATACACCAAAAGAAATATAGCATAAACAAAAACAAACTAAGGAGCAGGGGGGTCTTGACCACGAGCAGAGCTTTCTCCCACATCTTCAGGACCGAAAGGTATCCTGCGAACCAAGGCTTTCATTTCCTCCAAGGATACCACTCCGGCTTAAAGCGACTGGAGTAAAGTGTGATGAGGAGAAACCAAGTTTTCAAACAAGGCCATGATATTCATCTGAGCATCCGGGTATTCGTGGACCAAAGCAGCGTCTTGAAGAACATCGGCATACGCCCGGTGGGTGTCCAAACATCCCTGGTATTGGCCATATCGAATACTCTATTTCTGCAAATCAGTATTGGCCTTCACAAACTCAGTAGAAGAAACGAACACTTGTATCATGCCAGAAATCCCTTTCTGCATCAACTGTTGGAATATGCTTCACGCGTATAACATATAGTTATATGGCTAGTTGTTTGTGAGCCTAAAGGGTCACACACTTAAACACTTAACACCATTAAATACATAATGTAATTAGGGTAATTGCATTATTTATTATAACAAGTTCTAACTTATATTAATTATGTTTAATATTAATTGTTAATATTGAAACTTAATTGTGAGCTAATTATAAGAACAAGGAAATAAAAGGGGCTAAGTGTTATATCTCCTAACTTGTAATTAGGGAATATATACTTAGATTAGGGAGCAAGAAAACTAACCCTAATCCTCCCAAATTCCCCTCACGGCCGCACAGACTTTTTGCAAAACGAGTTGTTGGTTTTCTATTTTGGCTCGTACGCACAAACAATAGGAAAAGATTCCTTATTGTTCTGTGTTTTTGGACGTCAAAAGAAAGCAAGAAGTTGTCACGTGGGTTTTGATATTTTGTACAAGGGACTAGCATCCCAATTGGTGTTTTTGATCAAGTGTTGTGTGGATCAACTTTAGAGGTATTCCCATTGAATACTTGGTTTCCATCCGTCACCATCTTCAACCGAATTCCATTGATCAAAGGCAACTAGGGTATGAATACTTATACCATTCTCTTTGATTTCTTGTGTAGTTTAATTGTGTCATTTAATATTAGATCCGTTTATGGTGATAAACTTTTTCCACTGCGTTTATGTTACTTGTTTAACCGAAAATCTTCATTAGTGGTATCACGAGTCATTATATTGATGATATAATTAACTAGTTTTTGTAAAAAAAGTAAAAAAAAATCCGATTTTTGATTTTTTTTATACCGATCGAACAAAGTCGAACCCCTAGGGTTCTTTACTTTTTTCGAATATTTTGAAAAACAAGGGTTAAAAATATGGTTTTTAGTAACCCTACATGCTACTTGTTACAAAAACACAAATCAAAAATTAATCTTGTTATTGTTTTTTTGATTATTTGGCTTGGATTTTACATTTAAATTTCGTTTTTGTTGATATGGCAAAACATGTATTTTTTGCCATATCCCAAGCCAAAAACTTGTCAATAGTTGATTGTTTGTGCAAACCGATGAAAGCCTAGACCTTGTGATTGATTGTGGTTGAATGTTTGTTTGATTTGGGAAAGCCGTGTGTTTTTGGCTTAATATTGTTGTAATCTTATTAATTTTTTCTTTTATTTTGGTGCCATTTTTGGGGCAATTTGTAATGTAAAAGTAAATAGAATAGATTGTCTTTCTTTATTTCCTTTTATTGTAAATTGTTGACCAAAATTGAAGACAAATGAAGAAAACAACAAATTTCCATCACCAACGCGAGGGCTGCACGAAAACAGGTTGTCCAGAGGCATACGGACTCCGTTTTGGGCGATTCAAAAGCCTAAAATGCTTGCAAAGTCGTGGGCTACAACGTTCCAGAAGGTCGGAAAGACTCACGAAGACTCCTTCACTGACTTTTCGGGCTTCAAAGTCTGCTGGAATTTTCTGGCAGATTGCAATTTTTCACAAGTATTGGTTTCTACTTGCTCAAGAATGTCTTGGAGCAAGTGGGAGCCCATTGGGTTTATGTAGGCCCGTTTGGGTTCATGTTGGCCCGTCCCCTAGTTTGACCCTTCGGTCCGTCGTGATGACTCACGTGACTGAACCTAGGATTTCATCGGTCGAGGTTTGCACAATTTTTGTTGCATGTTTTATTCTTTGTTTGTGGTTGTATTCTTTTCTATTAGATACAAGTAGTAAAACAATTAAAAAATGGTTTTTAGACACAAACATTAAAACATCCAAACTCTTAATCATCGATGATTACTAGTTAATCATTGATGATTAACCTTTAATCTAAAATTATTTTGAGATTAAACTAAGTTTAAATACGATTTGAAACTTAAACCTTAATAATCGTTAAATGTTTTTACCGTTTTTTAAACGACTTATGAAGTGGTATGAATGAAGTACATCATTCATTCATATCTTAATAAAATTTTATTAATTAAAATTTAAACATACCTAAAATTTAAGTCACGCCGTCCAATCGGTTGATAATCACTTGCTTCTATTTTTAAATTCACGTGAGACGTGGTTTGAATTTAGATCCGAGGTCATTATTCTCTACGGTGAGACCTAGATCTATTTTGACATGATTTCACATTAGATGACTTAATCGAGTTAATGGTGAGACCTTGACTCGAGGCGAAGATGCGACAAACATGCCACTTGACCCTAGATGATTGTTCACTAGGTGCCATGAAGTCCCATACCTCTAAGAGTTGCACTTGTAATGCAATTGTTGATCGTCACCTACCTATTGGATCTATCACCTCTAGCAGATCAACTGATGCGGTGATAGAAGCTCAATGGAATCTTAGCTTTTAATTAAAATTAATTGGGTAGTTAATTTATTAAAAGAAATTATTATTGAAAATACTAATTAATGAACTTTGTAATTTTGTAGATGACTTCAAACAATCAAACCCTAACACACACCACCATTCGTTCCATTCTCGAAAAAGAGAAACTTGATGGAACGAACTTTGTGGAATGGTCTCGAAACCTAAGGATTGTCCTTAGGGCCGAGCACAAGTACCACCATTTGGAGGAGGCGCTGCCCCCTGCCCCTGCTGCTACCGCCACCGCTGATGTTCGTACGGCCTATACCAAGAGGTTTAACGAACAGCAAGAGGTCGCCGCGCTTATGCTAGTGAGCATGATTCCCGAGATTCAAAAGAATCTCGAGGACCTCACTGCATTTGATATGATGCGTGAACTACAAGCCATGTATCAAAAGCAAGCCGAGCAGGAACTCTTTGACGCTGTCAAAGCCTTCCACGCTTGCAAGCAAGAGGAGGGACAGTCTGTTAGCTCTTATCTCTTGAAGATGAAGAGCTACTTAGACCAAATGGAGAAGCTTGGTTACGCTATGCCGCACATCCTTGGGTTTAGCTTGATTCTAACGTCCCTCAATAAGGATTTTGCACCGTTTGTCATGACTTATCATATGCATAGTATGGGGAAGACTTTCGCCGAATTACATGCTATGCTGAAACAAACAGAAGCAAGCCTACCCAAGAAAACTCCGGCCCCTACTGTCCTTGCTATAAGGCAAGGAAAGATCCAAAAACCAAAACCGCAAGTAGTTGGGAAGGGCCAAGGCAAGGGAAAGCAAGCTTACAAGCCCAAGCCAAAGGTTCCCCCACCTACTCAAAAGGAGCACCCTGCTAAGGAGCTTGCTTGCCATCACTGCGGTGAAACAGGCCATTGGAGGAGGAATTGTCCTGCCTACCTGGCGGAGTTGATGAAGAACAAAGCCAATAAGATTGGCACATCAGGTATCTTCACAATAGAACTATATGATTTCCCTAAGAAATCATGGGTACATGACACTGGTTGTGGAACTCACATTTGTAATACCATGCAGGGTCTAAGGGGAAGTAGAAAGCTAAACCATGGAGCTTTGGATTTGTACGTAGGCAATGGAATGCGTGCACCGGTCGAAGCTATAGGAAGCTATGATTTAATCCTTCCTAGTGGTTTAATTATTGTATTAGACAATTGTCACTATGCGCCTAGTATTACTAGGGGTATAGTATCGCTTTCTTGTTTGTGGAATAATGGTTTTATTCATACGTTTACGGATTATGGTATTTCAGTTTCAAAGGATAATGTTTTTTACTTTAATGCTATTCCTCGTGATGGTATCTTTGAGATTGACATGCATAATCGTATCACAAACAGTAGTTCTATTTATACATGTAGCAACAAGAAATCCAAGAAGAACTTGGATTCTACTTTCCTATGGCATTGTCGCCTTTGCCACGTTAACAAGAAACGCGTTTTGAAATTACAAAAGGATGGACTTATAAAATCAGATGATTCTGAATCATTTGATAAATGTGTTTCTTGTATATCTGGTAAAATGGCGCGCAAGCCTTTCTCCCATGTAGGCGAAAAGGCCAATGATCTACTTGGACTCATACATACTGATGTATGTGGCCCTTTTAGAACTCGAACTAGGGAAGGTGATACCTACTTCATTACTTTCACTGATGACTTTAGTCGTTATGGTTATGTTTACTTGATTAAACATAAACATGAAACCTTTGAAATGTTCAAAGCTTTCCAAAATGAAGTAGAAAATCAACTCGGCAAGAAGATAAAGGCTCTCCGTTCTGATCGAGGAGGAGAGTACATGAGCCATGAGTTTCAAGACCATCTTAAGAATTGTGGAATTGTCTCACAATTCACTCCCCCTTATACACCACAGCATAATGGTGTATCGGAGAGGAGAAATCGCACCTTGCTTGACATGGTCCGATCGATGATGAGTCCTACAACTCTGCCTCTATCCTTTGGGGTTATGCACTCAAATCGGCTGCTCGCATACTGAATATGGTTCCCACCAAGAAGGTTGAAAAGACACCACATGAGATATGTCATGGGAAAGTCCCTAACTTGTCTTACTTGAAGGTCTGGGGTTGTGAGGCTCTCGTGAAACGAGACACACCGAACAAACTTGAACCCAGAGCTGTCAAGTGCATCTTTATAGGATACCCTGAGGAAACGATGGGTTACTATTTCTACTACCCACCTGAGCAAAAGGTAATTATTGCTCGTTATGCTGAGTTTCTTGAGAGCAATCTCATTTCACAAGAAGCAAGTGGGAGTACCATCGACTTTGACGAGATTCCAAGCGATGAAGATGCACAACCTATTGTAGATACTAGCGAACATCAAGATGAGGTTGAACATGAAACTGTTCCTGTTGCACCTCAAAATGATGAAGTCCCCGTTCGAAGGTCCGATAGGACACCTCATGCACCTGAACGATATGGTTTCCAAATCGATGCTGAGGAGCCGAGTTTAGGGGATCATAATGAAACCCCTAACTATCGAGATGCATTAGCAGATTCTGAATCTGACAAATGGCTTGATGCTATGAACGCGGAAATGCAATCCATGAAAGATAACCAAGTATGGACTTTGGTTGATCTTCCACCTAACAGTAAGACTGTTGGTAGCAAGTGGCTCTTCAAGAAGAAGACCGACATGGATGGCAATGTACACACCTATAAAGCTAGGTTGGTAGCAAAAGGTTACACTCAAACCTACGGGATTGACTATGATGAAACCTTCTCGCCTGTTGCCGACGTTAGAGCTATTAGGATTGTCATAGCCATAGCAGCGTACTATGACTATGAGATTTGGCAAATGGATGTTAAAACTGCTTTCTTAAATGGGCATCTTGATGAAGATGTCTATATGGTTCAACCTGAGGGTTTTGTTAATCCAAAACACCCAAAGAAAGTATGTAAGCTTCAAAGGTCCATTTATGGACTAAAGCAAGCATCCAGAAGTTGGAACAAAAGATTCGACGAGGAAGTCAAAACGTTTCGCTTTACTCAGAATCCCGACGAGCCAGGTGTATATGTAAGAGCTAGTGGGAGAATTGTCGTCTTTCTAATCCTATATGTCGATGACATACTACTCATAGGAAATAATATTCCAATGCTACAAGATGTAAAATCCTGGCTTGGGAAGTGCTTCGCTATGAAGGATCTTGGGGAAGCGGCATATATACTTGGTATAAAGATCTATCGAGATCGATCAAAGCGGTTAATCGGACTAAGTCAAAGTGCGTACATTGATAAGATTCTAAAACAGTTTAGAATGGATGCTTCCAAACGTGGAAGTCTCCCTATGCAACACAATGTACACTTGAGTAAGACTCAAGGACCGTCCTCACCTGATGAGGTGAAACGTATGTGTGATGTCCCCTATGCCTCGGCAGTAGGATCTATCATGTATGCTGTGCGGTGCACAAGACTTGATGTAGCGTTCTCACAGAACCTTACAAGCCGATATCAACATAATCCAGGTGAGAGTAACTGGACTGCTGTTAAGAACATACTGAAGTATCTTAGGAATACTAAAGATATGTTTCTTGTCTATGGTGGTGAGCCTCAAAATGAGCTAAGCGTTACTTGTTATTCTGACGTTAGTTTTGAGACTGATAGAGATGATTCCAAATCTCAAACGGGGTATGTTTTCGTTTTGAACGGAGGCGCTGTTGATTGGAAAAGTGCGAAGCAGAGCACTATCGCCATGTCTTCTACAGAAGCTGAATACATTGCAACTACTGAAGCTGCAATGGAAGCTGTTTGGATGAGGAAATTCATTTCTGGGCTTGGAGTTGTCCCCAGTAATGAAAAACCTATGGATATGTACTGTGATAACACAGGTGCTATCATCATTGCCAACGAACACGGTGTTCAGAAAGGCGCCAGACATTATCGGAGGAAGCTTCACTACATTAGAGATGCGATCCTAATGGGAGATGTACACTTGCTCAAAGTTCATACAGATGACAACTTAGCTGACCCCTTCACGAAGCCAATGCCATGTACCAAACATATTGAGCATGCTAGAAACATTGGGCTTCGACCAGCTAGTAGTTTCATGTAATCTATTTTAGTATTTGGATAATGGAACATTGAGCAGTATTTATTGCAATAAATTGATATATTTGATATGATCGTTTTTATATGAATATCTACTGTGTTCTATATTTGCATGTTTATATCCATGAATATTTACTGCGTTTTATATTCTAAATTGTCCATTGTCATAATTAATAATATGGGAATATTATTTAGACAAATTTGAGGGCATTGATGACATTATCTTAGTATGACTAAGGATGATGAAATCAAACTCACATGTTGTTCATAATGATGCACAATTGGACTGACCCGACCTATGAGAAATCACTTCATGGATTTATGTCACAAGTGAATCTCACAAAGGCTTTGTCACTTATCCTCTGACTTGAGATGCAAGTTGGTTTGTGTATGTAGAGGGGCAAACTTTGATATGGTTAAATGCTGACCTGAATAAGGATGCTATAACAACCATTATCGGGTTTGTTATTAAGCATATGACATACACGTGCAGTCAATAAAGAATTTGTTTCTCCACACATGTGGATTAGATACTACTGGGCCCCTCGATGATTTGAATAGATGTATGTGTGGCCACACCCAAAAGGTAATCAAGATGAATCTTGATTGGTTTTGGTAATCTACTTCAATATATAGATCGAGAAACAGAATCGTTGAAATTTTAGATTGACATTAATCCTTGTCTAAAATTCAACATAGTATCAGTAACAAAAGGATAATTGCTCGAAAAACTTTGAACAAAGATTTTATGAAACTCCTCATGTACTTCTAGGGGCATTGGCGGGTTGCTAGACTCTAACCTTTGCTTGTATAACTACTTGATGTTATCACGTGCGCAAGTGGGAGCTGTTGGAATATGCTTCACGCGTATAACATATAGTTATATGGCTAGTTGTTTGTGAGCTTAAAGGGTCACACACTTAAACACTTAACACCATTAAATACATAATGTAATTAGGGTAATTGCATTATTTATTATAACAAGTTCTAGCTTATATTAATTATGTTTAATATTAGTTGTTAATATTGAAACTTAATTGTGAGCTAATTATAAGAACAAGGAAACAAAAAGGGCTAAGTGTTATATCTCCTAACTTGTAATTAGGGAATATATATATACTTAGATTAGGGAGCAAGAAATAACCCCAATCCTCCCAAATTCCCCCTCACGGCCGCACAGACTTTTTGCAAAACGAGTTGTGGTTTTCTATTTTGGCTCGTACGCACAAACAATAGGAAAAGATTCCTTATTGTTCTGTGTTTTTGGACGTCAAAAGAAAGCAAGAAGTTGTCACGTGGGTTTTGATATTTTGTACAAGGGACTAGCATCCCAATTGGTGTTCTTGATCAAGTGTTGTGTGGATCAACTTTAGAGGTATTCCCATTGAATACTTGGTTTCCATCCGTCACCATCTTCAACCGAATTCCATTGATCAAAGGCAACTAGGGTATGAATACTTATACCATTCTCTTTGATTTCTTGTGTAGTTTAATTGTGTCATTCAATATTAGATCCGTTTATGGTGATAAACTTTTTCCGCTTCGTTTATGTTACTTGTTTAACCGAAAATCTCCATTATCAACCACTCCAAGTCTTGTCTACAGGCGCGAGCATCCTGCTCAAGCAAACCCTTCTCAGCAATCACACCCTCACAACGATCAAGGGCTTCTTCTAACTTCGAATCCTTCTCAACAACCTGCACCTCCAACTCTGCGATCCTTGCAGACAAAGAACTACGATCAACATTTAAAGAAAGGATTTGAGCATCCTTTGCTGCCAAGGAACCCCTCATGTCCTCTAAAAGAGATGACAAATCCTTGTTCTCTTCTACAAGACTCTTATTTAAGGTGGCGAGTTTCTCTTTCTCTTGAAGCTCCTTCTGGTGAAGCGACTTGGCGGTCATCATAAGTTGGTTGATTCGTGAAAACTCCCATTTGTGGTCACCCAAAGCTTGTTGACCACGAACTCCGCGAAACTGAAGCTCAGATAAAGAATCAATGGCAGCCAGCAAGTCAGATCTGGTTTTCTGGAAGAGACCCTCGTCAGAAAATGTCGACAAGAAGCGTTCGGGAAGACGGGGTTCGACAGTAACATGAACAATTGGAGGAGTTGAAGTTACGGTAGCTTGCAAATCCCGAATCGGGGGAGGTTCCACAGGTTCTAGAGTCTCCGGTAGGCTCTCGCTAACGAAAACAGTTGAATGAGGATGAGTGATCGGACGCATTCGGCGGGCTACTGATAGAAAAAGCAAATGTCATACAAATATAATCGACCAAAAATAAATAAAGAAGGTGTCAATCTCAAATTACCTAAGACATGCCGATTCAACAAGGATGACTGGCTTCGTCCAGAGGGTGATGATTGAGAGCTCTTTGCTGATGATGACAGTTGCAACCCAGTACCAAACAGAGTACTACCAAAGGTGGCTAAATCAGAAACGCCAGGGGAAGCAGAAACCGGCTTAGGCGGAAGGTTCATTCCCAAAGAAAACAGGGGCACGGTGGCACTAACGGTTGCGGGAGTCGGGATAACAAGAGAGGAAGCTTTAAAGCTAACAGTCGCAGGCACGAACGGTGGAATGGCAGCGGCAAAAGCATCAGAAACAATAACACACTCGGATAAACCTGCAAAATCGAAAGACAATTCATAACTCGTTTCTTTTTTTTTTCTTTTTTTTTAAAAAAAAAGGAGAGAGCAATAGCAACAAAGTACGCGTGAAAACTAAATGTATCAATCTCTCCAGCTTCGATCTCTTAGCCGGAGACGCTGGTGTTTTTTCCTGAATCCTTTTTTGACGGATCGGTTTTTCTTTCTCAACCACTGTTAAAGTATGAACAGACCGAACCTTCCGGGGTTTGGTAGATTCCTATTGTGAGTCAGGGATCATGGTAGCCTCAGTGCTAAATTCTGGTGGATCAACGTTTAAAGGTTCCTGGAGGGTCTCGGGTATCGCTTCCAGAGTACCCTCAGAACTCAAAACATTTTCCGGCGACGGAAGGAAAGGGACGATAGGTCCTTCAGACACGGATACGGTTCCTTTTTGAGGGTCTCCTTTAGACATCCGGAGACGTTGCAGCAGCGAGACAGCCAGACCATCGATCTGCCAAATGGGACGAACCCCTTTGGAAAAATAGTAGGGAATCAGATCTGCCATTCTGAGAATATCTTCATCAGGATCTTCCCAATCTATACCAACGCACGACATCCTCTTCATAAAACTGCTTTCCTTGGAGGATAGTGCGGGAGCCGCCTCAGACGTCCGCCCAAGTATCGTACCCCAAGGAAGCACGACGTCACAAAAGGTTGTTCGATCAACGAAGAAAAACCCATACTTATAGTCATGGATAGAGTCTTTCAGGCCGGTGATGCGATCACTTTGACCCGAACGAAGCGTGAGCACAACCCAGTCTCCCCGGCTGGTCACGACATAAAAGCAACAGAAGAGTTTAGTTGACAAAGGAATACCCAAAGACGTACTCAACATGATGAACGCGGCGATTTTTCGAAAAGAGTTGGGAGCAAGTTGGGTTAGATGAAGCTTAAGATCCCGAAGCAATGACAGAATGAAATTATCGACCGGAAATCGAAGCCCGCCCAACAAGTACTGAACATAGACATGTTCAAACCCTTCGGGAGCAGATAATATAGTATCTAACTCTCCGGGAAGACGAATCTGAGTACGATCATCGATGTGGTACTCTTCGACAACCTTGGATAAATATTCCGCGGTAAGACCAGTATAGGTGTTAAGCGCAGTCCGACGTTCCCTGGAGGGCTTATCGGCTTTATCTTTAGGAATTTTGTCTTTCCTCATAATGATTGAGTGATTTTGAAAGAAAGAAAAAAGGGGGGGGGGGGAGAAGATGTTGGTAAGTTTCTACGAGAAAGTGTGGAATATGGAAGAATCAAGCAAAGTATATATAAGAAAAGAAGTTGAAAAGACGTATAGGGAGTTACCCAACGGTCGGAATGGTCCAACGGTAACTTTTCCAAAAGGGCTTGACAAGACGGTAGGAGTAATCGTCGAACGGAATGATAAACTTAAAATTAAAACCATGAGATATTTATTTTTAACTTGAGGGACTTAATGATATATGGTCCGTATCGATGTACCATCCGAAAGGGTAACAACGCCGGATGGATAGAAGAAATGATAATGACAAAATAGAACGAACGATCGATCTCAAAATACAAGTCCCAACGAAAGGAAACGTGCTAAGCGGTTTTTATGGATAAAACATATCGAAGCAAGTGCACAATAAATGCGTATAGACCTGAAGACGGCGAAAGCGAAAGCCTAGGTCATTACCCGGCGGACCCTCGAGTGCAGATGCGTCTTTTATCCGGAAGACCCGCCAGAGCCCGGATCAAAGAAAGAGGCCTTCTCTTTCCCGCTCGGACAGGTTGGCTATAAAGGATGACCTCAAGCATCCTTCCAGGTATTCAATTCACTCTGCATTAAACACTCTCACCAAACACTTTCAATTCTCTTCAATACTTAAGACTTTAATTCGTATAATCACTAACTTGAGTGTCAGAGTGTTCTCACGGGGATCCACCCTGGGAACCTTTGACTTAGAGTTGTTCGTTGATTGCAGAATCGTCGTTGGAACCATCCTGCCAGACGATCGTGGAACACGGTTTCAACACTAACCATAACCCATTAAAAATGGTTAAAAGTTAGTAAATTGGTTAATGTACAAATATTGAAGTATAATCACTATTGATTGGTTAGTAATTTTTAGGGGAGAGAGGGTGGTTATAAATAATTAATACTAACTTTAAGCATGTAACATTTTTTTTAATCGTAATTCAAAGAGAAATAATTAACATTTTCCAAGAAGTAAATATACTACATAAAATAAAATAAAAACACTATTTAAAAAAATAAAACAAAATGAAAAACATTATAAAAAACTATTCATCAAAGATGAGTAATACATTCACTCTTAAAAATGTTATTAGAATTGTTAACCCTTTCCTTATATAGTTTGGTCTGACTACTTAAGTTTTAGGCTCTGACTAATTATATAATAAGTTTTGCTAATGCGTGGCTTATGAGCATACGGTAATGATTGTTTAATAAACCAAAATTTTCTTAGTTAAAGGAAAAAAGGGAATTTATGAATCATTAATACTTTTGAGTTATACTGATTTTACTCTTATCATAATTATAACTAAAAGTTTTTAATAAATTAAATGCAGAGGTATAAAAGACATTTAATGTTACCATGATATGATTCCGAGTACATATTAAATCTCCCTTATACTATCTCTGTATCAAAATAGGTGATCCACTTTCTATTTAGGGATAGAACAAAATAAGTGATATAATTTTAAAATTTACCTTATTTGGCAAAAAAGTGGGACCCATTCTCCACTAACTATCTACTTTAATAAAATAAAATTACTCTTTTACCCTTACTTTTACTTTTAAACATTCATTCAAAAGAAGTGGACTCATTATTCACTAACTATCCACTTTAAACTATTTTAAATTATTTTTCAATCTTTTGCTTCAAAAACCGAAGTTTTTTAAATGTATCACTTATTTTGATATGGAGGTAATATAATCATGCTAAATAATAATTACACTAGCAGGTACCCGCGCTATGCGGCGGCGGATACCCTGTAACTATATTTTGCGGCGAAACATGTCGTTCTGTTGCGTGTTCTTTCTAACGATAAATTTACAAATTAATGTTAATTTAAATTAGGGTAGACACAAAATCTTCCAGTAATATGCACATGTGTTACCTGAATTTAATTGATATCAGGTCTACCGGGTAAATATGAAGATAAAAAAGTAGTTAAACATAAAATAGGTAAAAAATGATAATATCATAAACGCGTCAAATGTCAAATGGGCCAAATCTTTAATAAACCATAAGATATGTGTTTAATGAGTCACAATGATTTATTGGGTCAGATTTAAAATACAAGTCGGATGAGTCACAATGACTTATTGAGTTACTATTTTAGTTTCCACCGTCTTTGAATGTATGACTATACAAAAAAAATAAAAATTGAAGTTAATTATTTAAAATTAAAATGGGTTTACTTTTATTTTGCACTTCAATTTTTTTGTGCTTGCAAATTTTAGACCGCATGCAATATAATAGGCTTTGCTTCTTCTATGTAATACTTTAGTGTTTTGCTTCTAAAAGATGTACGTTTTATATAAGCTTATAGCACTAGCTTTTATTCGAGCGTATGTAAATTAAAAGTCAAATTTCACTGTTAATAATTGTGAAAGTATTATTTTAGTCAAATACTAATGTTAATTTTTTTTAAACAAATAAACATACTAATGATATACTGATATGCCAATGATATAACAATTACTTGTTGCGTTTCAAAATATGTGATACATTCTATATTTCAGGGTGTTTCATAATAAGTGATATACTTTTAAATTTTCTTTATTTGGTAAAAAATATTGAGACGCATACCTACTAACTATCTCCTATAAAAATGTGAAATGACTAATTTATCCTTACTTTTAATTGTAAACATCATTAAACTCACTTTAATCATAATGTGTGAGACTCGTTACTCATAATATGTGAGACTCATTACTCAATAATTTACCTGTAAAATCACTATGCAACTCAAAAGTGGATTTGAGTACTTTGTCAACTACTGATGTTTTGACAAACTTTTACTTCGTATATGAAATTGCCATGTTGCTTTTGTTGGGTGATTGTACAAATTTTGAAATAACATAGACTAACAGGTCTTGAAAATAGAAACAATAGACAACTTAATTTTTTTTATCCATATTCATTGCAAAATTCTTCAATTTAAATGGGTCATCGTCATACAGGTCAAATCTTTATTAACCTATAAGATATGTGTCTAATGGCCTAATGTGTCAAAAAATCATCTCAGTAACGTTCAACATACGTGTCAATTCAATATTATCGCAAACGGGTTAAATTGGTCAAATATGTCAAACACGTCAAATCTTTATAAACCTATAAGATATCTTACTTTTACAGAAAAATTAAATCAAATCAAGCAGTCGATAGTAAAAATTAAAATCCACTAAATGGTTCTAAAATCAAATAAACCTAAGTACATTTGAGTATGTAAGTTGTATGATGGTATATCTTCAAGTCTTGTTATAAAGCACTCTTTCGGGCTGACATCATGTTAACTTCATCACAGCCTACAATAATAATCAAAACATGTTTAAATCCAGCAGATTCCCCTGGTTTCATCAAGAATAAAATGCAAACAAATTATTAAGTTTTAAAATTCAAATTTATATAAAGTAAGTGTTTTATTAAATAAGAAAAATATAAAATGGGATAGTTACAACTTACATGTGATTGAGATGCAACACCACATCGGCAACATAGGCTTTATCTTCCCTTAATTCTGTAGTATCATTTTTTTCATTAAAAAATCATCAGAAAACATAAAAGAAATTTGATCTACAATTTGCATACATCAAAAAGACAAAGCCAGCGGTTTGCAAAAGAAGTAACTACAGAATAAATATCCTCTAAGGTAGACCCGTGAAATTTGTTGTCAAATAGTTCAGACTGAATATTACAATAATTATGAGAAAATAAGTTTATAATTTAGAAAATTATTAATCCAAAAAGATAAAAGATATTACTTGGAACACTTTAACGAGCTTAGTTACCTCATTCTCTTTATATCAAATCCATTAAGCTCAGCAATGTTACCATCGTCATATAAAACAGCATACCGCTTTTATTTAAAATTCCTCCATCTATAGATGCAGCAAGAATCATTGCCTACATATATATAGAAACAGTAAAAAAGAGTGCAAAATAATTATGGTGAGATTGGTTTATATACCATACCTTATATGGTTTTATCGTTAAAGGCGTCACCGGAATTTATGAAAGAAAACTTGATAACTGCTGGAGAGTGAGGGCGGATGATTGAGAGCGAAACACAAAATAGCAGGGAGTATTTGGATTAGGGAAACCATCTGTTAAAATTGATATGATTATTCTTGGGTAAGTAATCGGTTGAATCAAAGTTATAATTTCCAAAGCGAGTCCTTTCATTACCCAATGTAAACAACCCTTTAAGTTCACAATAAAAGATTCAGTGTGTTTATTGGGCAATGAGGCGGTGGGGTAGATGTTATTCCTCACCCTCGTTTGAAGCGATATACATATATTGTTTAGGAAGAGCATTGCAGCCAAAAGCTTGGTCTACTCTGTGTAAATAAGGTGGAGGTGGTGAGTTCGAAACCTGTCTAAGGTTTTTTTTATCCAAGATCATTCCAATTCCATAATTAGCAAGTGTGTTGGCTGAATTTTCAGCCTTGCTAATTTAGGAATGTGTAAACTCTTTATAATATAGTAGAGATTGAGTGTAATAAAAGTTATTCTGTTATTGTGGTGTAAATCATCTCACATTCTGACTCTCGTATAGTTTGGACAGGTTGATATATCCGAACCGCAGTCCAACATTGTTGATCAAAAAATGAACAGGGAAAAAGAGATAATCGAAGCGATCTTGAAGAATAAATGGAGGGTGAGGGATCATCAAAGCCAATGATCGCAACACGAGAAGAAATGGTGGAAGCGAAAGTCCCACTGGCCTACCGAGACATTCCACTCAACAAGTGCCGGCAATCGGATGCCATGGAAGTGCGAGTATGAGCTCGTAATGGAGAGGATGCAAAAACTTAACCCCAGCTCCCCCCAAAACCGCCAATGCTTAGTAGATCGTCCTGATCGTGGTTAGTTACTTTTCTTTTATATCCAATTTGAGTTTTTTTATGAGTTTTGTTGATTTAGGTTTTTCTGTCTAGGGCTTTGTTGAATTTTATTTTCTTTGTTGGTTAACAATCTCAGTTCGTTATGCCTTCTGCTAGGACTAGGAGGATGGCCTGATTTTTGTTGATTCTCGTAGTCTGTTGTACATGTATCAAAATCAAATCATTCATTTTTTTTTTTTAAAGCACACTCCAACAAGCCTTTTATTCAAACTACTTGAAGCAGGCTAAATATGTGAGGTTTGATCCAAAGTAGGAGGTGTTAAAATAATCCGAATCTCATAATCCAAAATTCCAATCTGAAAATTCAGATCTCCTGGTTTTCAGGTCGCATTTGGATTCCAATATCATGAATTTTCGGTTAACCCGAAATATATATTTTAATATTTTGTTTTTATAGTCCTTTGAAAAGTGAGGGTTTGTTTTCTTATTTCCCCTGATAAAATGAGGGTTCTTCACTCATCTCTTCTCCATGTATCTCTTCATCTTCTCTCATTACCAATTTATCATTGTTGTATTGTATGGCTTATGTAAAGTCGATTTGAACGGCCAATTTATCATCACTGATGTAATTTACTAATATATCATAAATATATAACATATCATTGTTTATCGATTTTTACTTTACCTTTATAATACATTAGCCATACCATTACTGTTCATAAATAATTTTTTATTATTTTTGTTGTCTTTGTTTATTACTCTATTAATACAATCACCATTGGAGAGGTACTGTTCATTAGAGATAAAAAACGGAATACTTAAAGTTCAAACGGGGTTATTCAACATTTACAAAACCTCCCCTAAACTAGGGGTGAGTTTTGATAATACTAAAATATATTTCATTATTTACCCTCCGATTTCGGTAAGACTTGATCTGAATCGTAGTTCAGATTCAAGTCGGTTCAGTGAGGGCGACCGCGAAAGTCACCGAAGGGGTCAGTCTTTTCCTTCACCCCAGATTAAAAAAAAAAGGCGGGGAAGGGCGTTGCAGATGTCCGGGACGGACACGACTTCTTCTAACGCTAGAAGACCACCGGAAGACACCCGGGACCAGAGCATGTCGTGAAAGAAGCACACTGGGCGGGCGTGCTTCGACCGTGTCTCCGGGGCACAGTTGAATGTAGATATCATGAACGCGAGGTAGAGGAATTGAAACACAAAGATGTCTCTGTCCCAATGGTAAGATCAAGTAAGTCAAAGCAGAAGGTTTGGGATTTGACCAACCTTTTATTATTTTTTGCTTTTTTAAGTATGAGTATGACGACGTATTAGTTTTGTAAAAATTTCCAACCTTTTATTAAGTTTTGCTTTTTTAAGTATGAGTATGATGACATATTAGTTGTGTAAAAATTTCTTGACCCAAGACCAATTTTTTACAGTTAATCACTTTATCTTTAAGCATATAATAAATATTATTTATAAAATATTTAAGTTTCCATAATCCCAAATTTTAACTTATGATAATATGTATTTATTTTATAAATTTAAAATAAGTATTTTTGTTGTATATAAAATATTAAAATTAGACACATGAAATATATAAAATTCGCTGGTAACTTCTTGACATAATGGATCCAGCTTAAGACCAAGAACATAATTCAGCTGGCCCATATTAGTAGTTGTGGCCCGTTTCCTTCTTCTCTCATAGGGCCTTTATCAGTATGACTGGTGAAAATTTATTCTTCACTCAGCTTTCATATTCTAACATCTAATCCCTTAAAGATTCTGATAATTACATTCTTTTATTAAAATTTTACATTTTTGCTTTCAAGTACTAAATAGTATTAAAGATAACTATTAAACTTATAAAATAGAAAAATATTATGACAAACATGAATTGTTAAAGCATTTCATTGTGATATGGTGGTACAGAATTTTGAATTTCAATAAATTACCAATAATAATACTATATAATATTATTATAATGTTAATATTGTTATTTGTTTTATGATATGCATTATTTTTATATCATAAATACGTAACAAAAGAAATTAAGCTGGACAAAAGATAAAATATAATTTATGTATAACGATTTAAATCCCGCTGCAACGCGCTGGTACTCGTTTTTATAAAAGTTTGAACTTGAACTAGTAAATAAATGATTTTACATTGTTGTGTATATATGAAGGCTTGAAGCATAAAGCTTGAGCCGTTGTTGTATTTAGTTGGAGTATTGCATTTTTATTCATTTTCGGATAGTCTGAAATTTCGTATTGGATTTGGATGCCAAAAGCATGAGCATTGACTCTCCATTACATACGTATTTTTTTCCTAGATATAATTACAAATAAGTTGTGTATGTGTTGTGTGGTATATCTATCTAAATATTAAAAGGATTTTTCTCACTCGATTGCTAACACAAACCTATATTTTGACAGAGAACATGGAGTTTGCAGTAATTTCGGATGCTCTTTTTTGGCGTTTTCTTTTGTTGTTTCGGAATAACTTCATCATATATTCAAAACAATTTCAGACTTATACTTTTTATTGCATTGACCAAAACTATTGTTGTATATTAGCTATAAAATTTGCATTGCGTGGTGTCAGTGTGCAAGTGTGCACTCCATTTGCTCTAAATAGTAGGCTCAATTGGTTAGGGTGATCTCCCCCATATGTGGCAACCCGATTCATTTTCGGTATTTGTATTTTTTGTGTGTGAGGGATCAAAAAGTTGAAGTGCGGTATTGTTGATATGAGTGTGAAAGTTGAAGTGTCGGCTGATATAACAAAAACTGAATTGTGGATTGAGTGGTATAATAAATTCAAGTTTATTTCGACTAGAAAATATGATATTAACAACTAGCGGGTCCATGTAATAACCGATAGTCAGTTACAATCATATGTGATAAGGATTTATCCGATGATAGCTGTTGAGAAGTAAATTGAGAATGATGGACTACTTAAATCAATATAAAATATAAGTCAAATGAAATATTAAGGGCAGAAAGTATGCATATATAACTTACAAACTGGGGTGACATTTTCATTTGGCGGGGAAGATTTTTACTTGGAAAAATTTTAACTTTAGGAGATCTATTTTTAAAATTATGCTCAAAGCCCGAAAATTGATTGGACAACCCCTTAATAAGTGCTTGTACAATGCTATTATAAAGAACAAAACAAGGAGACGATATATACATTAAAAAAACGCAGGTTAGGTATTAGGTGAACCGGAGAATTCTTTGACAAAAATATTTAAGAATATAATTTGTTGTTTTCATATGTCTTGTAGTTGGGCTATGGTGTTCTAGTGAGATAGGTTCGAATTTTCTTTCTTTTTTTTAACAAATACTTATCAACAAAAAGCATGTACCTATATTACATGTATAAAAAAAATACACCATCTATTAGAGAAATAAGAGCAAATTAAAATAAAATTTATAAAAAATAATATTCATCAACCGTAGGCAAATAAAACATTTACTTATTTATGCAAATATACAGAGATTAGAAGATCTTATTTTGCTTATATATTTGAAAGGAAAGTTATTAAAAAAGCCAAAAATATTAAAGGTTTTTCTAGGGCACATGTTTAGGTGTATTTAATTCACTTAAAATTTCCTAATAAAATTCTGTAACTCATTAATAAAGTTATATTTGGCATTTTCAATGGATATATTCATTGAATTTGTAAGTTTAATTGGAAAGTTAATGTTATTTAATGCACTCAAGCATATGTCTAGGGCACATGTTAGAAAAACTCAAATATTAAAAGCTAATGTAGCAAGTGATATTGTATTTTTGAAAATATTCACTTTTAATATTCTACTTTTTATTAGTTTATTTAGGCAATTGTACTTTTGGCTACTGGGTATGAGTATCACTAGCCACATCATTGTTTCTGCCACCTCAGCAATCACACCACACCACATCATCTTTCAGGAAATATCCTCACACGCTACGCCATTTTAATTTACATCTCACAAATTTATTTCCATTTTATTTTTTAAACATGAAACTACACTGTAGATAATCAAACAAGCAGCTAATCCATTACTTAATCTTTGATGATGATTTAGGTGAGAAAACTTGAGAATGAAGGTTAGGATTTTAAAGAGAGAGTAAAGAGAAAGAGGAGCTTTTGCTTGGAACTACACAAATTTATTTCCATTTTAATTTACATCTCACAAATTTATTTCCATTTTATTTTTTAAATATGAAACTACACTGTAGATAATCAAACAAGCATCTAATCCATTACTTAATCTTTGATGATGATTTAGGTGAGAAAACTTGAGAATGAAGGTTAGGATTTTAAAGAGAGAGTAAAGAGAAGGAGGAGCTTTTGCTTGGAACTACACAAATTTATTTCCATTTTAATTTACATCTCACAAATTTATTTCCATTTTATTTTTTAAACATGAAACTACACTGTAGATAATCAAACAAGCATCTAATCCATTACTTAATCTTTGATGATGATTTAGGTGAGAAAACTAGAGAATGAAGGTTAGGGTTTTAGAGAGAGAGTAGAGAGAAGGAGGAGCTTTTGCTTGGAAGATAAGATTTGATTAATGGCAAAAGTTAGCAATTAAGGCTTACACTTTGGTTTATATAACATGTCCTTAATTGCTTAATTAAACTAAGACTAATCCTAAGACTAATCTATCAACTATAAAATGTTGACAATCTTGCCCCTTAGACTATTATTTACAATATAAATATGACCTAACAATCTCCCCCTTTGTAACAATAGTCTAGGTTGCATATCTTTGAAGTCTTCTTTGTTTGTAAAGCTGGAATTGATTGACAAATAGTTGTGCAGTTTTGTTGAAGAAGCAGCTCCAGCTTTTGAAATTCGGTGATAATGATACTTTTAATTGGCTTTTTGACCAATAGAAAGTATCTCAGAAGACTTCAAGCAAATCGACGATATGTAGACCCATGGATTGAGCAGTCGGCAGTGGAAGTCTTTTTCTTGAAGTTGTGGCTTTGTCGATTTGTTGATGATCTTCGGTTCCTGATATTTGTTGAAGTCGTAGCAGTGCGGTATATTGATTTGATTTGGATTTTCTGACCGTTGTTGATGATGTTGGAGTACGGTCATAGAATCCCTTATCTGATGTATAGACTGTTGTTGATAAGAATGGAGTACAGTCATCAGATCCTCTATATGACATAGTGACTGTTGTTGATTAGAATGGAGTACATTCGTCAGATCTTCGGACAAGAAAGTATCAGGGTAACCCATGATCACATAGATTGCCTGTTAACACAACAGTTACAGAAACTGTGTGACCTACGTTTAGTGTTGGCTTTGATGTTACCACTGGTATGATTTCCATTCAATCATCGTGGAATACCAATAATTTTGGTATCACTATGAATGTTCCGGCGATATCACTTAGATATGCTTGGTAGAGTGCCTGTGTCCTAGAGAAATTTAATTTGGTTCTAGACTCTATATGTGGACAAACGAAGGCGAGGACTGGAGGTGGGTCCTCTTTTTCAATATCAACAGTCTCCAAATGAGATGTCGATAGTAGATGTGGTAACTCCGTGATTTTGAAACAAGTACTTTTTGTACTTGAGTGGTCAGTGGGGTTGTGCATTGCATCACTGGGTCCATGATGTCTTAATCAGAAAGCAACTTATGCAGTCTGATATATATGTGGTTACCCGGATTTTTGTTCGGTTTAGGGAGAGTTTTATGTTTTCTTTAACCCTTTCTCACACATTCGTCACTCAACTCACTTTTTCATTTTCAACCACACCCTCATTTTGTGTTACCATGTGATAAGCTGATTTGCACCCCATACTTCAAACCCCCTCTCAATTTTTACCTCAGCGCACCCCAATCAAGATCCCACGATACTTGATTCTGCTCACCTAGACCTAGGACCCTCACTTTTTAGTTCCTATATTGTCGGTGGCTCCGGGGAAGATCATGCTGGATATAGCAGATCATAGGAGTAATTTGAGAGTGGTCTATTACGCTCATGTGCATTTTAATCAGCTTTTAAAGACGTTTCATTTTAGGAGTTTCACATGGATTTTTCGGTAACACCGGACTCACATAGAGTATCCGTTAGCACACGGTATGAATTGGTAGTCGTTTGCACAACCGTTGATTCCAATGTGTGACATGCACTTAGAGTTGGCGTGATTTTAGCTCTAGCAGGATTTCCACTCGATCCTCGTGAAACATCAGATTGTGATGCCACTACGAGTGTTCCGATGGATTCACGGAGATCCATTTTTGTAGTGCAAGTGTCCTATATTGGAAGATTCTTGAGGGTGAGAACTAGACACACTGTGCATACAAAGAGATTTAACCCGGGGCAGGAGGTTATTATGTTTCAATACCGACATACTCTGAATGAGTAGTCAGTAGATTTTGTGCTACGTCCCCTAATGAATTGAAACAAATTCCTGTTGAGAGAAATTTGAGTGGTTGGTGGTGGCGTGCATTTGCTTTACTGGGTCAGTAAAGTCTAGTAAAACATTCAACGCATGAATGATCACCTATTTGTATGGTTGCCCAGTTTGTTGACGGTTTGGATGCACTCAAAGGTGTGTTTTCTTAAATTTATCATGTTTTCACATCACCTTGCACTCACCTAGTTCTATACCCTAGACGTATACCCTCACATTTACCACTTGGCAGAAATATTTCCCTGGGAAGGTAAGGCCGGATCTCGAAAACCGTGGGAAAGTATTGTCTTATGAAAAGATTTTTCGTTTGTTTATTCATATTGGGTATTTTTGTTTTGATTTTTCTGAATTTTCTCCCCCTAGAAATAATAATTCTCCCCCTAGAATTTGTATTTCTCCCCCTCGACAAAACAAAAGTATGAAAAAGTGTTGGGTCACATTTTAATGTATTCAATAGTCTAGGGGTGTAATGTGACATTTATTGTAACAAATAGTTTAGGGTGATTTTATGTAATTAGTCAATACTAGGCCTAGGTATAAATACCTAGTTGTAGCCTAGTATTGACCCAAGCTTGCCGACGTCTATTGAAACAGTATGATCTTTGTGTGTGAAGCTTCATTCTTGTTCTTCCAATTAATCATTGTTATTGCTTAATCTGTTGTTTAATCGATATATACGGATTCACAATTGGTATCAGAGCGTAAATCTTCTTTGATTTGATCCATATCAGTGAAGATTAAGCAAGTTTTGAAGTTTTTTTGGTGAAGAACTCAAGAATCAAAATCGGAATTTGAGGTATTAAATCGTTTATATTCTTTGTTCATTACATTTCTCCTGTAATTCTAAGCATTTTAGAATCAAGTTTCGATCAAATCCATCAAGAATTGATCCCAATTCGTTGATTTTAAAGAAAACCATTAAAACACATTTTTTCCTTTGTTAAATCGAAATTACCATCTGATTTGTTATGTTTTAATCGAGTTTATTGACTCATTTCGTGTGAAAATAATTTTCGAGCATATTGGGATTTGAATCACTCAATTTGGTTAAGAATTGAGCAAGATAGGATCGATTTAGTGAAAAATATAGCTATATTCGTTCGTCACTGTCAAGAAAGTTTTCGGCCCGAGAACAGTAACAAGTTCGGCCCGAACTTCTCAACAAACTTCGGCTCGAACAACGGTCTTCGGCCCGAACTCCAACCTCGGCCCGAACTTTTCAACAGACTTCGGCCCGAACTTCAACCTCGGCCCGAACTTCTCAACTGACTTCGGCCCGAACTTCAACCTCGGCCCGAACTTCAACCTCGGCCCGAACATCTCAATCAACTTCGGCCCGAAGTCTTGCAAATCTCAACCCAAGATCGTGTGTCAAAAGGTGCTATACAAAAACGATCATAACTTTCAGCTCGGGTGTCCGTTTCACGCCCACGAGTAACCAAATCGAAGATCGAGACGAAGGCTACGACGTGATTACCCGACTTCCTGGCCCAAAAAGACTTGTTTCGATCACTTTATTTGCGTTTCTGTGATTTTTCGGTCAATTTCCAAACTTTGATTAGCCACAATTTTTGGCTCGGTTGTCGTTTTTGACCAATTCGAAAATCTAGGACTTATTTAAAGTGTCCTTTGTCATACGGGAAAAGCTGTTGATGATTTTGGAAATTTTGATTTTTCTCTCCCAAAAGTTTTCTTCGTATATGCACTGTTTTTGAAGACCAGTTCATTTTCTTCATCACTTATCCTATACAAGAACCTGGTTCCCACGAGATCTTCTTCATATCAACCTGAGAACTATATCAACTCTACTAATCGCAAAATGGCAAGAGAAAATGCAGAGAATGTTGATACGTTCAATGAGGAGGCCAACAAGGAAATTGAGGTAACCAGCTCTCCTTTATCTACTTCTGATTATTCCACTGATTCTGATAATTGTTTTGATAAAGATCTGATTTCTAAAATTGATTCTCTACAACAAACAATTTTACTCGAAAAGGATATGAATACACAACTTTTAGACGTGTAACCATTTTAAAAAATCAATGCAAACAAACTGCCCATCTAGGTGAGCAACTTGTTAATCACATTAAACAAAATAAAATCCTTACACTGGAAATTCAGGATTTACAAAAACAAGCATCAGAAATAAAGGTCCAATATGAAACTGTTATTCAAAATTTGTCACATATAATTTCCGTGAAAGAAGCTGAAATTACAAATCTTAAAAATGCACAAATTCAAATTTCAAAGGATCGAAATGACAAATATTACAAATTGTATATTGAAACGTTCCGTGAATGTCAATTAACAAAAAACTGGATGGAACGTAAACAACAAGAATTTGATGACAATGAAAACCAATTTAAATCTTTAAATTCTGAAATCAAAGAATTAAAAGAAAAATTAACCGATCAAACTAATCAATCATCACAAGATAGAAATAGTCAACAGGTTATCATACATCATCTCACCTACAACAAAGATCAGTTAGTCGCTCACATTAAACATCTTGAAGAGTTAATCATCAAACGAGGACATACTGATCAAACCATCCATTTGAACAAACCAAAAGAGTTCAAATACTTCAATTCAAAACAAGGTCTAGGTGCGGACAATCCAGGATATCTTAGCAAGGCGTGTAGGGTGCTTCCAACGCTATATGATTACAGATACATGCAAAGAGATATCTGGCAGAGCTTTATGAGAGTAACTGATGAAGAAAAAGAGATTGAGACATTCAACAGAGCAAAGAAGGAGAATGCACAAATTAGTTTCAACTATGCTGAATTAAATAAAACATATGAAACTAAAAAGGCCAAATTCAGAAATGAGGAATATTTTCCAATCGTGACTCCAGAAGAATTTGAAATTAAAGGAAATGCTGTTATTCAACAGAAGGTTACACCAAAGATTTATGTTCCAAATCTAATTCTAGAAAAGAAAATTTGCCAATTAGAAACTGAAATTGATGAAACACAAAGTCTTTTGATAAATAAAAATCTGTTTTGCAAACCAAAATTTTTGAATTAGAAAATAAAATTGTTGAAACACATAAATCTTTTGATGAAGAGAAACAAAGGTTGAAAATACAAATTCAAAATTTAGAATCTAACTCAGTACATGAACTTAGATTCTCCTTTAACTGCAAAGAATAAATGTAATAACTCCAAAATGTTTTCTCCTGTAATGGCATATCGTGATTTATATACATTAACGCCATCTCAGATGACAACCAGTTCGGTTAAGAAAGTCAGCACTATTAAACAGGTTAATAGAGTAAATTCAAAACCTAAACCAAATTCATCAGTAAGTTTCTCTACCAAGCCAAAGACTAGAAGATCAACGGTTCCACCAAACTCTGATAAGAAAGTGCATGCACTTAACCAAGTTATTAGAGGAAATTCCGCACCTAAAAGTCCAAATAGATTAGGTTCCTCTTCTAGACTTACGCATTCACAGATGGGTAATACTAAACGAACAACCGTTTTGAAATCTTCTACATCTTCAAAGAATTTCGTTTCCAAAACTACACCGTTCAGATACTCAAGAAATGATTTACTTTCCTTGGCACCTATAACAATTTTCAATCAAGTGCCAAAAATAACTCCTAAATCACCTACGATCTTAAAAGAAACATGGGTTCCTAAAACTCCAAAATCTCAAATAATTCCCCGGAAATTATTTGAAAGTGAAACTTCAAGTTTCAATTTTTATTAGAATTCAAAATCTTTAAATCAAATCGATACAACTTATCGATGGTGTCATTTTAAACCTAATATCATCGGACCCAAACAAAAATGGGTACCAAAAGTTGTCTAATTTGTTTTGCAGGAGTATGACTTATACACAAATCAGTGTATAACTCGCACTTTAAAGGAATGACTTATACATACTTCAGTGTATAACTCGAACCACAATTGTATGGCTTATGCACACATTAGTGTATAACCCGCTCACAACCAGTAAAGCACATAACTGTCAAACTCTTCTCCACCCCTCTACCGTTGTTACAAGGTACCTTTCTGATCTTCAAATTTTTTTATCTATTGATAGTTTGTCGAGGGGGAGAAATATTAATTCTAGGGGGAGAATTAGTATTTCAAGGGGGAGAAACTTTCAAACATCAAAACTGTCATACCCCAATCAATAAATAAAAGATATATCTTTCAGAAGACAATACCTTCCCATGGTTTGCCAGAACCGGTCTTACCTTCCAAGGGAAACACTTTTTAACCACTCGGTAAATGTGAGGGTATACGTCTAGGGTATAGCAATAGGTGAGTGCAAGGTGATGTGAAAACATGATAACTTTAAGAAAACATACCTTTGAGTGCATCCAAACCATACCTAAACCAGGCAATCTTACCAAAAGGTGATCATTCATACATTGAATGTTTCACCAGTCTTTACTAGCCCAGTAAAACAATTGCACGCCACCACTAACCACTCAAATTCCTCTCAACAGGAATTTGTTTCAATTCATTAGGGGACGCAGCACAAAAGCTACTGACTACTCATTCGGAGTTTGTCGGTATTGAAACATAATAACCTCCTGCCCCGGGTTAAGTCTCTTTGTATGCACAGTGTGTCTAGTTCTCACCCTCAAGAATATTCCATTATAGGACACTTGCACTATCAAAATGGATCTCTGTGAATCCATCTGAACACTCGTAGTGGCATCACAATCTGATGTTTCACGAGGATCGAGTGGAAATCCTGCTAGAGCTAACATCAATGCAACTCTAAACGCAGAACACACATTTGAATCAACGGTTGTGCAAACGACTACCGATTCATACCGTGTGCTAACGGATACTCTAAGTGAGCCCAGAGTTACCAAAAATCCATGTGAAATTCCTAAAATAAAACAATTCACATGAGCGTAATAGACCACTCTCAAATTACTCCTATGATCTGCTAAATCCAGTATGATCTTCCCCGGAGCCACCAACCATATAGGAACAAAAAAGTGAGGGTCCCTAGGTCTAGGTGAGCAGAATCAAGTATCTTGGGATCTTGATTGGGGTGCGCTGAGGTAACAACAGTGAGAGGGGGTATGAAGTATGAGGTGCAAATCAGTTTATCACATGGTAACGTAACTCAAAATCGAGGGTGTGGTTGAAAATGAAAAAGTGACTTGTGTGAGGAGTGTGTGTGAAAGGGTTAAAGAAAACGAAAAACCCTCCCTAAACCGAACAAACATCCGGGTAACCACGTCTATATTAGACTGCATAACCTGCTTTCTGATTAAGTCATCATGGACCCAGTGATGCAATGCACAACCCCACTGACCACTCAAGTACAAAAAGTACTTGTTTCAAAATCACGGAGATTACCACATCCACTATCGACATCTCATTTGGAGATTGTCGATATTGAAAAAGAGGACCCACCTCCAGTCCTCACCTTCGTTTGTCCACAAATAGAGTCTAGAACCAAATTAAATTTCTCTAGGACACAGGCATTCCATCAAGCATCTCCTAGTGATATTGCCGGAACATTCATAGTGATACCAAACTTATTGGTATTCCACAATGATTGAATGGAAATCCTACCAGTGCTAACATCAAAGCCAACACTGAACGTAGGTCACACAGTTTTTCAATTGTCGTGTTAACGGGAAATCTATGAGATCCCGGTTTACCCTATTTAACTTTGCTGTACAATGTGTTATCTATTGATTCATTCAAAAAATGGATGTATCATTATTCAACACATTTTCATCAACAAGCTTTGGTGATTCTTCCTGTTACATGATGCTTCGGATAAATCCTGCTCATCATGAGGGGGAGAATATACTAGCCTAACTTACTCCACATAAAAAGGACACATATGCACCAGTGAAGGGGGAGTAAACAAGGAACCGAAGACTCCACGAAGAAATAATTGTCTGTTTGAGGGGGAGCATAAACCTTATCAAAAAATTTCCCGAATAACAATTATTAAAGATATTTGATCGACATAAAGCCACAAACTTCAAGAAAAGACTTCCGCTGTTAATCTCTCTATCATTATGGGTCTCAATTCTGGTCGATCAATATGTATCTTCAAAGTAATGTCTTCAAAATACTTTTTGTGGTTAAAAAGCTACAAGAAGTATTCGTTTTCACAGATTAACAAAGCTCAAGCCTGATCCTGATCATTATGCAACAAAATATCTACAATACTAGGCTTTTGCTAAAGATGAAGACTTCGAAGATATGCTTCCCAGACTATTGTTACAAAGGGGGAGATTGTTGGGTCACATTTTAATGTATTCAATAGTCTAGGGGTGTAATGTGACATTTATTGTAACAAATAGTCTAGGGTGATTTTATGTAATTAGTCAATACTAGGCCTAGGTATAAATACCTAGTTGTAACCTAGTATTGACCCAAGCTTGCCGACGTCTATTGAAACAAGTTGATCTTTGTATGTGAAGCTTCATTCTTGTCCTTCCAATTAATCATTGTTATTGCTTAATCTGTTGTTTAATCGATATATACGGATTCACAAAAAGTTTAGAGTTTAGAGGACGTACCTTAAACATTGTCGGAGGGTTGAAGGAGAGTATTTGCATTGAAGGTTGATTGAGCATTGTGCTTTCTTTTGATGATCGGGTTCCGAATCTGTGTTGATCAGAAGCCATTCCTCAGAATGTTGACACTGTTGACAGGTGGAATGCCTCCCAGCAAATTATTTTAACGCGGGTCACCTCTCTGGTTCGGTCGTCTAAGAATAACTGGTTCGTCCGGCCACCGTAGTCCATGATATTGACCAAATTGTTGCGGTGGGTTCCGAACATCAGTTGAGTAGGTGGGCATTTTTTTCGGTCTCGTACCCCCATATGAACCTCAAAGTGTCGAATCATTGCGCGCCAGTTTAATCTTTCATCAATGGCAGTGATTAGTTTGTCTATGTTACTTCGTAAGGAGATGTGATCTGGGTTGCTGGGAAGCCTGTTCAAGTGTCTCCCCCTTTTCTCTAGTTTTTTCTTGAGGAGTTTAAGTGTACCATCACAGAACTTGGCGATCTCTGAAGCACAAAAGAATTGTGTTTCATTGAATTTGTCTTTGTAGGTCAGTGCCAAGTTAGGTTCACCCAGCATAACAGTTCTCCGAGTTTGAATTTCGGAAGGAAATGATTTGTATGGTGCAACCAGGTGAACCTTTTATGTGCCACTCTCAAAACCATTTATACATCTTCCATTCGAGAAGCAAGAGTTTTGACCAGCATGAATCGCTTCAGAGTAGCATGAGCGAAATTTCTCGCATGATTTTTCACTGGGTGTGGGCTGTCTAGAAGTACTCGTACTTCATTGTATAGAACTTCTATATCTCGAGGTTCGAGAATATAGAAATCGCCTTCATCAATGATGTACACTTGATCGTCTTCTCTGCGAATCTTGTAGATGGTGTACCAGTAATAGCCTGAGAAGTGGTTGGTCGTTATCTCCAGGAGCTGTTTGATTTGTTTTGCCCTTAATATACCACATTGTGAGATAGTACATTCTCTTTTCTCGTGGTGGCAGAATCACCTCTTTGTATAAATCTTGATATATGATCGGTAGCTCTGTCTCTTGGAAGATAGGAGTGAAGAGGTCTTCAACAAACGGTATTTTGATTTGTTGGAATAAGAACTTTTTGGAGATTTTTAAACGGCGTTTATTAGCTCTATTCGCCGCCCTCTTTTCGCTATCGGATAAGACCGGTACATCATGTTGTGGAGAAGCAGTTGGTGGTTCCGGTTCTTTGTTTCTGGAGGCAACTAGCGATTCATAGTTGTAGAAGAATTTGTGATAGTTTTCGCGAGTGAATGGGACTCGTTCCTCCTCCATTCGTTCCTCATCCTCTGATGCTTCACTGTCAGAGTTGTCATCGGGAGGTGGTTCAGTGAAAGCCTCATTCACTATTTTTTCTTCTTCGGAATCGCTTGGAAGATCAATCACTGTATCTGCCTCCTTCTTCAGAACTGTGTGAACATTGCGCAAGCGGTTATTCTCAACCTCAACATTGATAGATTGTAGATGACGCATAGATTGCAGCGTTTGTTCTTCGGTCATCTCTGCTGGTGGAAGGCTGTTAATTGGTAAGATATCTTCATTTTCTTCCACTCGCCACTGGTTGAGTGGTTCAACGTTCAACACCTGGGAGTAATCGAAGTCAACAACGGCCCAATCATCAATATAGTCATCGTCTTGTGGGCCTCCTCCCTGTCCTTGTTGAGAGGAGCTAGGTTGTTGTTGAGATTGACACCCTCCTGCACCATATTGAGAACTGGATCCTCCTTGTTTCAGTCTCCTCCTCTTTACTCCTCCCTGAGGATCATTTTCAGGGTCCTCCGGCCTCTAGTGAAGTGGAGTGTCTTGTGATCAGGGCTCAAGAAACTCTTGTGTGCGAAGGTTGTGCATCTCTTTAAGTTCTTCAAGTGAGAATGGACGAGATGCTGCCAGAAGCCACTCAGAGCTCCTTTGAACTTGGACCGGAGGAGGAGGAATATACGCCATTCTACTTTCAAGATTCGCAAGCCTGGTTTTAACGGTTTCTAAGGCTGAAGCGATATGCGGTATTATTTGTAGATCTGGAGTTGGGATTGGGTTGGTAGTTGTTGTGGTAGCCTCTGATACTGTAGTTTGTGGAGGGAGGGTCATTACAGTTGTAGACGGTGGAGTGACGATGACCCTCGAGGAAATACTGGTGGTGGTGATGGTTGGTGGAATGATGACGGTGGTTGAGAGTGGTAGAAGTGTAGTGAGTGTTGGTGGTATGGTAGTTGTTGTTGGTGGTATGGTAGTGATGGTTGGCGTGATCGTGGTGATCGTTGGAGGTGTGGTAGTGATGGTTGGTGTTATGGTAGATGTGATTGGTGGGATGGAAGTTGTGATGGGTTGAATGGATGTTGGGGATGAATGTGTTGATATCGGGGAAGGTGATGAAATTATGGGTGAATAAACGGTTGAAGAAGTAGTTGTGGAAGGTATGGGAGATTGAGGTACTGTAGTGGATGGTGGTTGTATAGGTTGTTGTGATGGTTGATTCAAGAAAAAAGGATCATCGAAGGGATTTGGAGGTGGTGAAGGTGGACCAGATGGTGATGGTGGCGAGTCCGGGCGATCAGACTCTGTGGCAGAATCTGATGATGTGGAAGATGAAGGTTCAGATGGTTGAATGGGTGGTGTGACAATGGGTCGAATGGGTGGAGTTATAATTGATCGAGTAGGTGGAGTTGCAAGCTGTTGAGAGGCTGGAGTGGCAACCGACTGACTTCCGGAGGCACCTCAGTTTGTAATGCGAAGTCGTTTTGAACGTTGAGTAGCCGGCGGTTGTCGTTGGCCAACTCGTGCAGCTTGTTGACGAGGCTGTTGTGGTGGTTATGGTTGAGCTGCCTGTTGTTGAGGTTGTGGTTGTTGTTGACCCTCTGGTTGTGCTTGTTGTTGTTCTTGTTGTGGTTGAGGGTCCTCCGGTCTCCATTCAGGATAATGGGCATCCCGGTATTGTCGGATAACATCGAGATTGATGTCATCAAGTTTAAGCAGTTCAAGTGGGACTGGTGCTGCAGGAACAGAGGAACCACTATCTCTTTGAAAGTACGCAACACGAGGTGGTGTAAATTGATTTGCAGAATCTCGTCTGTGAATATTTGGATAGTGGTTCATGAAATGTTCGATTATGATAGACCATAACCTCGGGTAGATCAGATATTTTGGATCCTTTGATCTGGCTATTGTGAATTCTTCCTAAAGATAGGCAGCATAGTCATAATGCCTGTTGTAGCAGAGGGCATGATAGGCATGATTAGGGGTGTCAAATTTGTACCGAATAAAACCAACCAACATGCTACCAACCATACCAAGAATAGTTGGTAGCCAATATGTTGGTAGCCAACATGTTTGGTTGGTAGTACCGTACCAGTTGTGTAATCATGGTACGGTAATGGTACAAAATTTTTAAATACCATGGTATACCGTACCAACCAAGATATATATATTATATGATTATTAATTAAATATAATGTACCAAACTATCAACCTATTTGTCCAAGACTCCAATTACGACAAGATAACTACATCTTTTGTTATTTTATCGTACTAGATTATGTTTATATAGCACGTAACATATTATATCATTTTGCTTATTTTGTTTTCGTGTTCCGAAAACTTGTTAATATGTTTAACTGGTCAAAAATGACAAAATATTATTGTTATTTTGTTATTAAATTTTTTTTTAATTTCATATAAGTTTGTGATGTTGGTATATACCATTACCAATTTGTACCAACCACAATTGTTGGTAGCCAAATAAATTGGTACCAAGTAAACTTGGTATGGTACTGGTAGCTAAATCAGTGTACCAATTATAGTTGGTACAGTACACGGTATGAAGAAAATATACATGGTACCGTACCATATTCACCCCTAGGCATGATGGACATTGATGGAGGCCCTGTCATGACCAGATGACTTTCCTGTCAGGCATCTATTGAAAGTGGTGAAGACATATGACCAGCATTTTGCCATGGCGCCCTTCTTGAGATTTCTGAGATCAACAGTGTTCCGAGAAAGGTCAAGACCAAGTTTATGAATCCCTCTGAGCACTTCGTCAAATGGGAGCTGAGGTTCATGATGAGTGAAAGGTGGTCGGGAGTCACCACACGGAAGCCTGAAGATGTCGTATATATCATCTTTTGTGAAGTGCACAACTTGAGTGTCAATTACTGATTCAAATTGAGCTGGGTTGGTTGTTGGCACAAGGAGGAGGTTGCTGAAAAATTGTTGAACGTATATCAACGGAACTACTGGTCTTGCAGTGATCATGTAGAATATCGGGTGACGATGAAGTACATGGGATAAGACTGGATATTCGATGCTGAATGTGACCTCGTCCTCCGGGGCCCAGAAGTTGTTGCTCTCCTTCAGTTGTTTTATCTAGTGAAGTAAAACCAGATTGTTCTCGTCTAATATCTGTTCTTCTGCCATCTGAAAAATATACAATAAAAACAAGACACTGCAAGAAAACAATGATTTAGCAACGGAAGAGTGCTACGGAAGTCATTTTCGTTGCTAAATTGCTACGGTTTATACTACAGAATGATTTTCGTGGTAAAGTTACCACAAAATTTGCCACGAATTGAATATTCTGTAGCGAACCCAAGAATTACTACGGTTTTTGTCGCGAAAACAAAATCTGTTGCTATCTTGCTACCGCATTTGCTATGGAGTGGCGTTTCATTGCTGTTAAGCTACGGAAATATCTACAAGAAAATATTCCGTGGTTATTTTGCTACGAAAATAACTACAAGAAAATATTCCGTGGTTATTTTGCTAAGAAAATAACTACGAAAATATATTCTGTGGTTATTTTGCTACGAAATAATAATCCATTGCTATTTTGCGACGCTTTTTTGCTACGAAATTATTTTCCATAGCTAGTTTACTATGGAATGAAAGTTCATAGTTAAGTCGCTACGGAAACCAGCTACGGAACTGCGGTCCGTAGTTATTTTACAATCGAATAAATATCCGTTGGTATTTTTGTTACGAATTTAGTTACGCCCTGCATTTCCATAGCTAGTTTGCTATGGAAAGTAATTGTATAGCTATTTAGAAACAGATTTATAACTAAAATAAATTAAAATTTGTAATCATAAATAAATTAAATTTTGTAAACATATTTAATACCAGCCCATCAACATTTACCGCCAAACCAGTCGTCAAAGGATCCGTCTTTATGTTGATGTAAGCAAGGTATTCCATTTGTAGCGGAAATGTAAATTCATCTCCACTTCAATTATTCGAGATGATAAAATTGGTCGCCAAATTTACTGCTTCATCAAAGGGTTCGGTCTGAAGTTGGATTATTTGGTGAGATGTTTGTTCGTGAAAATTTAGATAAAGCGGGAAAATAATCATTTTCTGGAATACATTTAATGTGTTCGATTTTTGCGAATTTTTCAATGTCTTTTTGGAACTGTCCGGTTTCATCCATAATCACACTTGAATCTACGTACGCCTGGAAAATGGGAAATGAAGATTGACAAAATATATTAAGTTTTATAATATGCAGATTGTAAATTTCTGATGTTTGTGATATTAGAATTTTGATTGAAATGGTATAAAAATATAATTTGGCCTATTTCCTATTAAGCTTCATCCCAACATCCAAACTGCTAAAAATGAACAAAACAATCCATCTTGACCTAATATTCTCCAAGCAATTCCAAGACAGTCTTGATAATTGCGGAGTTGATATTTTTGTTGTTAAAAAAAATTTTGAGTTGATAATTGTAGAGAGATCTTTAGGATGCGAACCGCCTCACAGTGAGTTTTTCTTGTATACACACACGGCAAATCATGACGGAGAAACTTTTATTAATGACAAAGATCGAGAGATTCATGTAAGTTCCATTTGTTAAAAGTCTTGTAAATTTTGTATGTTTTCTTTCCAATGGCTTAATCTAATCTAGAGTATATTAATTCTGCAGGCTTCTTATTTGGAAAAAACGCAAACAATTAGAAGAAACAGGAGAAGATGTAGCTGATGACTCCATCTTTTATGAAGTTCTTGGAGGTCATGACCGAAAAAGGAGGTTGTACGGTTTTGGGTCGTATGGAAAATTTATTCCATCAAAGGAAAGTTCTAATGACATGTATTACACTCCGGAGATAAACGCCAACAAAGAGCTAGCCGAGAAGAGTGCCGAGTTGGCTCAAATGAAGGAACTTGTGACTGCCCAAAAAGAACAAAATGACGAGTTGAAAGAACTGGTAAAGATGCAAGCTGATCAACTAAAGACACAAAATGAACAAAGCACCTCCAAAATTGATAACCTCGAACGACAACTCCAAAGGTTTTTTGACAGCTTCAAACAGAAGACAACGGAGTAGGTCGAATACCATTGCTTTGTTTTTAGGAAGTATTTATTTTGATTTAGACTTCTTTACTTTTCATGTAATAAAGATTGTTGGATTTATTTATTAATATGCAAAATTGTTTTGTTTTACATATTTGCGTTTTTAGATAATCGAAAAAAATAATTGGAAATTATATTTATTTTTGTAAATTGCTACGGAATTAGACCTACGGATCTTACTACGGAACCATGACCACGTAAAGTGCTATCGAATTTACTACGGAACCTTGACCATAGAATTCGCTACAGGTTTTACTACGGAACCTTGACCACAGATTGTGCTATAGAATTTACTACGTATACGTAACCACGAAATTTACTACGGAAGTGTGACCACGAAAATTGCTATGGGTTTTACTAATGGAATCGTGACCACGGAAATTGCTACGGGTTTTACTATGGAATCTTGACCAAGGAAATTGCTACAAATTTTACCACGGATGTCCGACCATGAACATTTCTACGGATTTTGTTACAGAATTATTGTAATGGATTTTACTACGGAAGCGTGTCCACGGAATTTGCAACAACATTATTGCTACAGAATTTGCCACGAATCATGCTACAGAATTAGCTACGTAAACATAACCATGGAATTCGCTACGGACAAATAGCTACGGAACTCGCTACGGACTTCACCTATGGACTCCACAACGGAATACATTGGCCACAGAATCAAGTATGTTGCAAACGTGCAACGAACAAAATTATGTCACAAACTCATTCGCTACGGGGTTTATTGTAATGGAACGGTTCCGTTGCAAATTCTGTTGCTACACCCATTTAGCAACGGAATTTCATGGTTTAGCAACGGAATTCGTCCGTTGCTAAATCGCTGTTTTCTTGTAGTGAGATGGCACATACAACAACCAAGGTAAGTACATAGTGTTAGAAAAATAATGCGATGATAAAATTAATTTGGTGAGACGACACATTGCTAAGTAATTTTAAGAATATATGGATATATATAAGAATAATTTAAAAATTTTAATTTCATTAAAAATATTAATAAATAAAATTAATAAATTATAAATAATATATATATATATATATATATATATATATATATATATATATATATATATATATATATATATATATATATATATATATAATAAAAGGACTTAGGAAAAAAAAAATAAAGTGAAAAGAGTTCGGCTCGGGAATAGTGACAGTTCGGTTCGAAGATAAGGGCCGGAACAGTAACATCCCGGCTCGGCTCGGTTGAACAACTCGAGCCGGGAAAAGTGAAAGTGTTCGGGCCGGGAACATTAAAAAGACCAAGCCGGGAACAGTGTAAGGATTTCGAGCCGGGAACTGAGACAAGAGTCGAGCCGGGAACAATATAAGATCTCAGCTCGGGATCTTTGAAAGATCTCGGGCCGAGAACCTGGACGATTTTGAGCGTTCTACAAGTTCTGTTCGCAGAGCATTCCTAAATCGATTTGGACTGTGAAAAGCAACTAAATAGGGATCGATTTTTCTAGTACTAACATCCTACGTAATGTATTACAACCAATGAAACCCTAGATCGAACTGAATCGAATACACCAAAACCCTAGTTTTGTTCGAACGTAAAACAGTTGAGATTCCTTCGAAATAGCATAAAACGTATGAAATTGACGGTGAAAAACGTATCGAAATCAGTGGAGGACTAGTAGAAATGTGATTTCAAGCCGATTCGGAACAAGGAAAGTAGGAGTCGATGGATTTGAACGAACTGTGTGAAACGCGAGGTTTTTGAGTGTGTGTAAGCGAGAATGGTTGGGTGGAAAAGACGAACAGTGTACGGAGAGTGGTATTTATAGTCGGGAACGCCGAGCCGAGTACTTTTGGAAACCGACTTAAGAGCTTGAGCCGGGAACAGTGAAGTTTCTGACCCGAGATGTTTTGTTCCAAAAGTTTTTTTTTGTTTTTTCTTTTGTTTTAAGTAAGATAAAATAAAATAAAATAAAAAAATAAAAATATATTTTAAAATTAAAATGAAAGATAAGTAAAAATCCAAATAGACGTCGAGGGTCGGGAATGAGGACCATTTGAGGCGCAGCATCAGCTCCCCCGTGACTGATGCGATGAGAAAATTCTCCCCCTTGACAGATGACTACGTTTGACGACCGGGCTTCAAGACGAAATTCTGGAAAGCCATTGCGATTATACGGACAACTCAACGACTTATCAAAGTGCAAAATAAAAAATTTAAAACGGTTAATTATTAAGATTTAGCGTACCAAGCTTTGAGACTAGATAGTTAAAGCGTTTTTCGTCTAAAGCCTTGGTAAATAAATCAGCTAATTGAAAGTCGGTGGATACGAAGTACAACTCAACATTGCCCAGTTCAACGTGATCTTTAATGAAATGATATCGAAGATCGATATGTTTTGTTTTGGAATGTTGAACTGGATTGCAAGATATTGCAATTGCACTTCGGGAATCACAATATAAAGGAATACGACTACAGGAAAAGCCATAGTCCTTCAATTGTGATTGCATCCATATAACCTGAGAAAGAAAGCTAGCGGCCGCAACGTATTCTGCTTCAGCAGTTGATAGTGAGACATATTTTTGCTTTCGTGATGACCATCTGACTAGCTTATCTCCCAGAAATTGAACACCTCCAGATGTGCTCTTCCTATCCAGCATATACCCGGCATGATCACCATCCGAGAAGGCAGAAAGATCAAACGAGGTCTCCTTTGGATACCACAGCCCAAGGTCTCTGGTGCCTTTGAGATAACGAAATATTCGTTTGACTGCCAGAAAGTGAGATTCTTTAGGTGCAGCTTGATATCGGGCACATATGCATGTTGAGAACATGATATCCGGACGGATGGCAGTTAAATAAAGTAGAGACCCAATCATACCCCGATAGTTCGTGACATCTATCGGTTTACCATCGAGATCAGCATGGAGTTTTGTGACAGGGGACATTGGTGTTGCATTGGGTTTACAGTCGTCCATTAGATACTTCGTCAGCAGATCAGAGATATACTTTGATTGATTGATGAAGATGCCAGTTGAGAGTTAACGAACTTGAAGACCTAGGAAGAAGTTCATTTCCCCCATCATGCTCATTCAAAACGTTTCACCATGAGATCGGAAAAAAGTTTGCAGTATTTTGAATTTGTAGAACCAAAGATGATATCATCGACATTGATATGAATTAGTATGATATCTTCCCTTTTACGTTTGATGAACAAAGTGGTATCGACTTTTCCCTTTGAAATGCCAGATTCGACCAAGAACTGTGAAAGAACATCATACCATGCCCGAGGGGCCTGTTTTAAACCATATAGAGATTTGTCGAGGACATAGACATGATTTGGAAATTTGGGATCTACAAACCCTTCTGGTTGATGGACAAACACTTCTTCTTTCAGAATACCATTTAAAAATGCAGTTTTTACATCCATCTGATAAATAGTAAAATTTTTGTGAGCTGCATATGCTAGGAAAATGCGAATGGCTTCAATACGGACAATAGGAGAAAATGTTTCTTCGTAATCAATCCCTTCCTGTTGAGTGTAACCCTTAGCAACCAACCGTGCTTTGTTACGAATGACAATTCAATTTTCGTCTTTCTTGTTTTTGAAAATCCACTTAGTTCCAATGACGGATTATCCTGGAGTTTTTGGAACTAAGCGCCAGACTTTTAATCTTTCAAATTGATTAATTTCTTCTTGCATTGCAATTATCCAGTCTGGATCGGAAAGAGCTTCATTGACTTTCTTAGGTTCAGTGGAACTTAATATGAAGCATATTGACATTCGTCCGCTGTAGCCCTACGGGTTTGGATGGAGGACGTTGGGTTTCCGATTATTAGATCCAAAGGGTGTTCCTTTGTCCACTTAGTTGAATGAGGAAGTGGAAGTTGACCAGGTTTAATGTTGGAATTGTTAGTGAAAGCAGGATGTGGTATGATAACAGTTTCAGTATTTGCGGGTTGAAGAGGTGGTTGTGGGTCAGCCCGTGGAAGATGAAATTTCGAGAAATCAATCACCAGTGGAGCAATACTATTTGACGGAGGTGGAGGATCATTTGATGTAGATTGAGTTTCCGCAGTTGCTATTGAGGGACCGATATCTGCTGTGGGTATTGGTGAGGTTGGAGCAGGTGAGGTGGGTGATGGGGATTCATTCGTGCGTGGAAGGAGTGTTGATATTCGGAGCAGTGATTGATTGAACATCTGCCTGAGGTGGGGGTGGAGGGGGTGGAGGTGGATGTCTGACGTTGTGATATTCATCATATAAATGTTCATATAAGATTTCAAGATCATTCAGAGATGTTGAATGATCAGAGGAGGTTGTGGGAAGAGGTCTTTCAATTCCACTTGTCAATGAATCAAGCGGAAAGGTTTCATCGAATGAAACGTTGACACTTTCTCTGACCAATCTTGTTGATCTGTTGTAAACTCTGAATGAAGCTGATTCCTTTGAATATCCAATAAAGACTCCTTCATTAGCTTTTTCTTCAAACTTGTTCATTTTATCTTTGTCATTTAGAATGAAGCATCGACTACCAAAGATGTGGAAAAATTTTACATTTGGTATTCGATTGTTGATGAGCTCATATGGAGTTTTGTTGTATGTTTTGTTGATGATAGAGCAGTTTTGAGTAAAACAGGCGGTGCTGATGGCTTCTGCCCATAAAGACAGTGGAAGTTTTGAAAATGAAAGCATTGTACGTGCATATTCAACTAAAGTACGGTTTCGTCTTTCAACAACACCGTTCTGGTGGGGAGTTCGTGCAGCGGAAAACTGATGAGTGATGCCAGCAGATTCAAGATAAGAGTCAAGGACTCGATTTTTAAATTCAGTACCATTGTCAGTACGAATTGTTTGAACATTTATTTCCAGGTTCACTTGAGTTTTCTTGATAAATGAGATGATGATCTCCGCGGCTTCATCCTTAGAACGAAGGAAATGAACCCATGTGTATCTTGAATAGCCATCAACAATAAATAGGACATATCATTTACCAGCAAGACTTTGAACGCTCATTGGCCCACACAAGTCCATGTGCAGTAATTCAGAGGTTTAGAAGTACTTGGTGCCGGTTTAGGTTTGTGAGACTTTTTAGTCATTTTTCCCATTTCACATGATGAACATTTATGATCTTTGTCAAAAGAAACATCAGGTAATCCAGATACATGACCTCCTTTTACAAGTGTGTTCATGGTTTTAAAGTTGAGATGAGACAAACGACGATGCCATAACCATGACTCATTGAAAGTAGCTTTTGATACGAGACATACTTCTTCAGTGGAACAACATCATTAAGATTAATGGTGAATAGGTTTGTATCACGGGTTACAGTAAGAAGTTCTTCTCCATCATATGTACGAATAGCACAGTTTTTTGTGCGAAAGTTGACTTCCAGAGTTTTATCACAGAATTTACCGATGCTAAATAGATTATGTGAGAGATCTTCAACATAGGCAACATTTCTGATAATAAGATTTGGATGAATGATGTCACCGAATCCTAAAATAGCAGCTAAGTGATCATTTCCAAATTTGACCGTTCCCAAATATCTTTCACGAAAGTTGGTCAATAGATTTTTGTTTCCCGTCATGTACCTTGAACAACCCGAGTCAAGGTACAATTTATTCTGCATAAAACAAATAAACCACTTTAGGTACCCAATGATGTATGGGTCCAGAACGACTAGTGACAGATGTTTTATGCAGATTTTATGTGATGATCAATTTAGAGCTTTGGAGAACTGCTAGGAGGCAGTTCAAATTTGATTACCCATTTGAGAGATTTTTCAGAGGATTGAATAATCCAATGAGATTTTTCATTTTTAATCCAATTGTATTTCACATGAGTAGACGTTTTAGCGGATGGTTTGTCGCATTTTGAGGAAACTGACAGTTTAAGCTTTTGTGCGGGGTTTCCTTGAGAAGATGTGCGACGAGAAGACAAGTGGGAAACAGAAGTTTGTGGATTTTTAGAAGATTTCTTCGATTGTTTGTAGTTCATCTTGTGAGATTTTGTTGGGGAATCTGAATTAGACGATTTTCGTTTAGAAATTTCCCGATACACAAGACGACGATTAGATGAAGATTTTTCAGAGGTTGGTTGGTATGAACGTGCAACGATAGATTTTACTGGTCGAGAGTAAATTGTTTTGCATGGATTTGGATAGCAAGTTGTGCAGGACTGAATGATTTCACGAGCTTTACCAAGAACATCGTGTCCAATACCACAATGAGCATCTATTTTAATAAAATATCATTCATCATACTAAGAAATTGGTTTATCAGTCTTTCTATCAAAATAATTTTTTTTGCCATTTTTATCAGTTTTAATAATTAAATTTACACCATTAACAGTGTAATTAACTGGAAGACAAACTGCAGAATCATAAACAATACCATAAACTTCTTTCAGAGAAATAAATTGTGAAGAGTCATTACATTTATTTTTAACAGAAAAAGAAGAAACTACAA